>CM038143.1:350940348-351280856 GCA_021437245.1 Aegilops speltoides | reverse complement strand
GAACGAAGCAACTAGCATAGCAATGATAGAAGTGAGATCCAGGGTAGCGGTCATCTTGCCTGAAATCCCGCAAGGAAGAAGAACGAGTCCATGAAGAAGACGAATGGATGAAGCCGAACCAATCATAGACGAATGAATTCTCACGATCGCAACGAAACTGGAACTAACAAGAAGAAGCACACAACATAGGTAAACACACCACACATGAACAAGGCATGATGCACAACAAGCATGATGCATGACCAAGCTACATGAAGCTACTCATGGCAAGAGATGATGCATACAAGAGCAACACATCAAGGCAAGTTTAAATGAGGCCGGGAATAACATATAACAATTCCGGTAAGTCCTCATATGCAAATTTCGAAATTGGTCCAGAACTGAATAAACCATATGTTCAAGTTGTTAAACAGCAAGTTAAGATGCACCAAGATGATCTACATGAAATTCTAGTCAAGTTACATATAAAGTTCATTAGATTCGGAGCTATGGCCTAGAAGATATGAGCAAAACAAGTTAAACATGGCATTGATGCAAAATGCACCCAAACATCAAGCAAACACCTCAAAACAAGGATGCAACATGGTAATATGAAGCTACATGCAAAAACAAACAATTTTCATATAGAGCACACTCAAAACGGGGCAACGGTTCAACACATGCACACTATACAAGTCATAGCAACAATCTGTCCATAACAGCAACTAGGCATCTTACAAGCATCAAAACAATATACTACAGCACCCCAACATAATAACAAAAGGCATGGGCATGAAGTACAGGTAAAGCATAACAAGACATGAGCACTGAGCTATCTCCAGAAACAAGTAGAACATGCTCAATATGACATGGAGATATTGCAAATAATAACAGTTACAGACTTTAGTAGAAATAACATTAGGTTGGAATGTTCAGAGCTATCAAAAAACATATTACAGGAACATATCATGGAAAATAAAGGCATGGCATGAATCTACTAAATTCATAGATCAAAAGTCCCTTACTGACCATAAGCCAAAAAGGATCAGAAAATATGATGGCACCCATGTAAACATGGCAAGTTATATTACAGATTTAACATGGCAGGAACAACAATAAGTAGGCATGTTCGTGAGCTTGAACCACTCACCACAGAGCAATACATGGCATGGCAAGGCAACCAACAGTAAGAAGGCATATTTATGAAGCTAAGCATGGCAAGATCAAGTTCATAGGATGCATGGATCACTAGGAAAACACATGGGAACAAGTGAACTTAATGTTAACAGGCTGACAGCAACATTTTCAAGCAACTTTGGAGCAAGATTACAACATGTTCCAGCAGGCTATAATTGCAACCAAGGGCATGAATGGATAGAGCATGACATGTAGATCAAAACATGTTTATAGAGCATCTCCAAATTATGCATAGAATGATTAGTGGAAGCATGTTAACATAGCAACAAAATATAACAGAATCTGTCAGAAAACAAGAACAAAGAACTACCCTACTTAATGTGCTTGATGCACTCAGCACACAACTCACAAAAATACATGGTTGGCACCCCTGGAAAGATGGCATGGCATAGATCAACATTCATGTAGACATCAACATCATAGGATGCACACATCAATCATGGCAATAATGATAAAAGAGCAAGTTATAACAGTTTCAGCAGATTAACATCAACATGCACTCTTCCAACATCATTTAGGGCATCAAGATGAGCTCAAATGAAAATGATGCAATGGAATTAAATGATCTACTCGTCGATACGAACAATTTGACATATTATACGCACAAAACGGACCTACGGATGCAGAGATGTGATGCGATGAACATGGCATGTTTATGCAATATTTCAGGGACTTGGTGAAACAGGGCTGACCTCGGGTTCGCACGGATTTTGATGCCGGTCGGATCTCGCCGGAGAGATCGCCGGAGGAGGTCCGAGAAGCTCACGGGGGAGGTGGATCCCGGACCGGATCCGGCCGACGGCGGGCGCGGGAGGCGCGCTGGGAGGCTGAGGAGGCGCGCGGCGGCAAGCTTCAGCTGCTGGGCCGCGGCAGATCCGGGTGGCGGCGCCATGGCGGGCGGCGGGCGGCGGCGGCGGCCACGGCGGCCGGAGGCTGGAGGCGGGCGAGGCGGCGGAGGCGGCGCTGCTGCGCGGCGGGAGCACGCGGGGCTCGGGCACCGCGGCTGTGGGTTGCGGCGGCAGGCGGCGCGCGCGGCAGCGGCGGAGGCGACGGGCGGCGCCGACGGCGGGCGAAGCGTGGTGGAGCAGTGGCGGCGGGTCGGGCGGCGGAGGCGCGGCAGCGGCGGCGGGCACGCAGGGCGGCAGGTGGCAGGCGGTCGCTGGGCGGGCGGCGGCGCGGGCGGCGGCGCAGCCACGGGCGGTCGGCGATTCGTCGGCGCAAGGCGGCGGACATGTCCGCCCGTCCGGACGTGTCCGGCGGCGCGGAGAAGAGCGGGGCTAGGGTTTGGAGGGTTTCATCCGCGAATTTCGGAGGGGAAGGCATATTTATAGGTAGAGGGAGCTAGGAGAGTCCAAATGAGGAGCGGTTTTCGGCCACGCGATCGTGATCGAACGACCGAGAGCATGGAGGGGAGTTTGCTGGGTTTTGGGCCACTTTGGAAGGGGTGTTGGGCTGCAACAAAAGAGGCCTTCACGGTTACCCGGTTAACCGTTGGAGTATCAAACGGACTCCAATTGGCACGAAACTTGACAGGCGGTCTGCCGGTGCTATACCAAGACCGCATGGCAAACCTCGGGCCATTCCAAGAAAGTTTAACACCCGCACACGAAAGAGAGAAGAGGGGGACGCCGGGGGGACATAGGAGTGCCGGATTGTGAAACGGACAACGGGGAAAATGCTCGGATGCATGAGACGAACACATATGCAAAATGAAATGCACATGATGACATGGCAGAGTGCAACACGCAAGCACATGACAAGGCAATGACGGCGAATAACTGGCGGACACCTGGCGCATCGGATCTGGGGCGTTACAATATTACACCAATATGAATTAAGAATGAGTTCATTACAGTACGTAAGTGGTGGTTTCATTTTCTTATACTAATGGAGCTTACGAGTTTTCTGTTGAGTTTTGTGTTGTGAAGTTTTCAAGTTTTGGGTCAGGCTTCGATGGACTATGGAATAAGGAGTGGAAAGAGCCTAAGCTTGGGGATGCCCAAGGCACCCGAAGGTAATATTCAAGGACAGCCAAGAGCCTAAGCTTGGGGATGCCCCGGAAGTTATCCCCTCTTTCGTCTTCGTTCATCGGTAACTTTACTTGGAGCTATATTTTTATTCGCCACATGATATGTGTTTTGCTTGGAGCGTCATTTTATTTTGTTAGTATTTGCTTTCTGTTATTTAGAATAATGTTTTGCTTCTTTAGTTTCAATAAAAAATTCAAGGATAGCCTTTGGCATGCTTATTTTGCTAGTATACATGTTGCTGTTTGAAAACAGAAAGTTTACCGCTGTTGCAAAAATTCCCTAGAAAATCCAGAGCATGGTATAATGTTGAAACTTTTTGCATATTGAGCTCTGATAAATTTACTACAGTGGGAATTTTATTTCTATTTTTGGAGTTAGGTAAGTATGATGAATCTTGCATTCTTTACAGACTGTACTGTTTTGACAGATTGCTGTTATGTTTGCATTGTTTGCATATGTTTGCTTGTTTAATGATTCTATTTGAGGATAGGAGTATTAAATATACATAGGCATTTAGTATGCAATGATGAATAATAATTTAAGTTATTTGTTACAGTAGAAAATGATAAGGTTTTGCATTGGTTTATACTAACCTATCTCACGAGTTCTTGTTGAGTTTGGTGTGGATGAAGCTTTTGATAAAAAGAGAAACCATGATATGAGAGGAATTAAGGAGACACAAAAGTTCAAGCTTGGGGATGCCCGAGGCACCCTAAGATAATATTTCAAGAAGTCACAAGCATCTAAGCTTGGAGATGCCCCGGTAGGCATCCCACCTTTCTTCTTCAGCAACTATCGGTTAGTATCGGTTGAGCCTAAGTTTTTGCTTCTTCACATGAGTTGTGCTATCCTTGCAATGTCATTTTATTTTTTTTTGCTTTCTGTTTGAATACAATACCAAGATCTGAAATTCTTAGATGAGAGAGAGTCTTCACATAGTTACATAATTATTTAGCTACTCATTGATCTTTACTTATATTTTTTTGGAGTAGTTTGTCATTTACTTGTGTGCTTCACTTATATCCTATAAGTAAATGGTTGAATGAGTTGAATGTCATAAATCTGAAATTATATATGTTTCATTTTCTTATCCCATGGGGAGTAATGATTTCACATCTAAGAAGTAGAGGTTGTAAATTTATTGAAGGTTAGCAAGCATTGTATTGGTCATTTGAACAATTCATGAAAGAATATTGAAGGAAGCGAGATTTCACATATAAATACATTATCCTAGACATATATTATAATTGGGAGCACTCATTAAGTATGACATGCTAAAGATATGATGTTGGACAAGGAAGACAACGTAATGGTTTATGTTTTCTGACATCTCAGTTAAAGTATATTGTCATGGGTCATTCAAACATGTTGAGCTTGCCTTTCCCCCTCATGCTAGCCAAATTCCTTGCACCAAGTAGAGATACTACTTGTGCTTCCAAATATCCTTAAACCCAGTTTTGCCATGAGAGTCCACCATACCTACCTATGGATTGAGTAAGATCCTTCAAGTAAGTTGTCATCGGTGCAAGCAATAAAAATTGCTCTTTAAATATGTATGATATTTTGGTGTGAAGAAAATAGCTTTATACAATCTTTTGTTATGGAAGCAATAAAAGCGACAGACTGCATAATAAAGGTCCATATACAAGTGGCAATATAAACTGACGTTCATTCGCATTAAGATTTTGTGCATCCAACCCTAAAAGCGCATGACAACCTCTGCTTCCCTCTGCGAAGGGCCTATCTTTTACTTTATGTCCAATGTATCCAATGCGAAAACCTTTACTAGTTCTATGGCAAGCTATTGGATATATGTCAACAATAATAAATACGTCTCCAATGTATCTATAATTTATGACGCATTCATGCTATTTCATTATCTGTTTTGAATGATTGTGGGATTTATTATACACTTTTATATTACTTTTGGGACTAACCTATTAACCGGAGGCCCAGCCCATATTGCTGTTTTATTGCATGTTGCAGTATTTCAAAGAAAAGGAATATCAAACGAAGTCCAAACGGGATGAAACCTTCGGCAGCGTGATTTTTTGGAAGAATATGATCCTGGAGACTTGGAGTTCACGTTAGAAGATCCTTGAGGCAGCCACGAGATAGGAGGGCGCGCCCCCCCTGTTGGGCGCCCCCCTATCTTGTGGGCCCCTCGGGCACCTCCCGACCGACATCTTTCGCCTATATAAGCCTACGTACCCTAAAAACATCGAATATCAAGATAGATCGGGAGTTTCGCCGCCGCAAGACTCTGTAGCCACCAAAAACCTCTCGGGAGCCTGTTCCGGCACCCTGTCGGAGGGGGAACCCATCACCGGTGGCCATATTCATCATCCCGGCGCTCTCCATGACGAGGAGGGAGTAGTTCACCCTCGGGGCTAAGGGTATGTACCAGTAGCTATGTGTTTGATCTCTCTCTCTCTCTCTCGTGTTCTCTCAATGGCATGATCTTGATGTATCGCGAGCTTTGCTATTATAGTTGGATCTTATGATGTTTCTCCCCCTCTACTCTCTTGTGATGAATTGAGTTTCCCTCTTGAAGATATCTTATCGGATTGAGTCTTTACTTTGAGAACACTTGATGTATGTCTTGTCGTGTTTATCTGTGGTGACAATGGGATATCATGTGCCACTTGATGTATGTTTTGGTGACCAACTTGCGGGTTCCGCCCATGAACCTATGCTTAGGGGTTGGCACATGTTTTCTTGACTCTCCGGTAGAAACTTTGGGGCACTCTTTGAAGTACTTTGCGTTGGTTGGATGAATCTGAGATTGTGTGATGCATATCGTATAATCATGCCCACAGATACTTGAGGTGACAATGGAGTATCTAGGTGACATTAGGGTTTTGGTTGATTTGTGTCTTAAGGTGTTATTCTAGTACGAACTCTTGAATAGATTGATCCGAAAGAATAACTTTGAGGTGGTTTCGTACCCTACCATAATCTCTATGTTTGTTCTCCGCTATTAGTGGCTTTGGAGTGACTCTTTGTTGCATGTTGAGGGATTGTTATATGATCTATCTATGTTATTATTGTTGAGAGAACTTGCACTAGTGAAAGTATGAACCCTAGGCCTTGTTTCCTATCATTGCAATACCGTTTACGCTCACTTTTATCATTAGTTACCTTGCTATTTTTATATTTTCATATTACAAAAACCTATATCTACCATCCATATTGCACTTGTATCACCATCTCTTCGCCGAACTAGTGCACCTATACAATTTACCATTGTATTGGATGTGTTGGGGACACAAGAGACTCTTTGCTATTTGGTTGCAGGGTTGCTTGAGAGAGACCATCTTCATCCTATGCCTCCTACGGATTGATAAACCTTAGGTCATCCACTTGAGGGAAAATTGCTACTGTCCTACAAACCTGTGCACTTGCAGGCCCAACAACGTCTACAAGAAGAAGGTTGTGTAGTAGACATCAGGGCCACCCTAAGAGAATTGAGCAAGATTCTCAGAGAACTAATGTTGATGGACCTAGTCCTTCTAAGAGGAAGAAAAAGAAAAATGATAGGACTTTGCATGCTTCTAGTGAACCTGTTGTTGACACGCCTGAGAACCCCAATGATATTTCTATTTCTGATGCTGAAACACAATCTGGTAATGAACATGAACCTAGTGATAATGTTAATGATGATGTTCATGTTGATACTCAACCTAGCAATGATAATGATGTAGAAATTAAACATGTTGTTGATCTTGACAACCCACAATCAAAGAATCAACGTTATGATAAGAGAGACTTTGTTGCTAGGAAGCACGGTAAAGAAAGAGAACCATGGGTTCAGAAACCCATGCCTTTTCCTCCTAAACCATCCAAGAAAAAGGATGATGAGGACTTTGAGCGCTTTGCTGAAATGATTAGACCTATCTTTTTGCGTATGCGTTTGACCGATATGCTTAAAATGAATCCTTATGCTAAGTACATGAAAGAAATTGTAACAAATAAAAGAAAGATACCGGAAGCTGAAATTTCCACCATGCTTGCTAATTATACTTTTAAGGGTGGAATACCAAAGAAACTAGGAGATCCAGGAGTACCAACTATACCATGCTCCATTAAAAGAAACTATGTTAAAACTGCTTTATGTGATCTTGGAGCCGGTGTTAGTGTTATGCCTCTCTCTTTATATCGTAGACTTGATTTGAATAAGTTGACACCTACTGAAATGTCTTTGCAAATGGCCGATAAATCAAGCTATACCTGTCGGTATTTGTGAGGATGTGCCCGTTGTGGTTGCAAACGTTACTATTTTAACGGACTTTGCTATTCTTGGTATTCTCGAGGACGATAGTATGTCTATTATTCTTGGAAGACCCTTTCTGAATACTGCAGGGGCTGTTATTGATTGCAACAAAGGCAATGTCACTTTTCATGTTAATGGTAATGAGCATACGGTACACTTTCCGAGGAAACAACCTCAAGTCCACAGTATCAATTCTATTAGAAAAATTCCAACTATTACTATTGGAGGTTTTGAATTTCCTCTTCCTACTGTCAAAAAGAGATATGATATTCCTATTGTTGGGGACATTCATATCCCCATAGAGGTAACCTAGTGCTATTCGAAAATTCTCCAATTTCATGCAATTCGGAATGAGTTTGTTAACAAGATCTGATCAACCTTGTTAGTGGATTCCTTTTGATGAGCATGAGATGGATGAAGTTAGAAAGCACAACTCTCTGTACCCTCCTTTTACTTTCTGTTATTTAGTTGAAATAAAGCAAAAATAGTATATTCTGTCTGTTTTCTGAATTATTCATGCAATAAAAAATACCCCAAAAATAAAAGTTCTCCAAATGCCCTGAAAATGAAATATGATTTTTTTCTAGAATAATCGAGAATATCTGGCACTAAGAACACATCAGGGGGAGCAAGCACCTGGCACGAGGGTCCAGGGCGCGCCCACCCCCCTGGGGCGCGCCCCCGCCTCGTGGGCCCCTGGTGGCTCCCCTCCACTTATTCCAGCACCCACACACTCCTTCTTCCTCCCCAAAAAAATATCACCAGCCAGCTCAAGCACGAGTTCTAGCTCATCTTGCTACCATTTTCGATCTCCTTGCTCAAAGCTCCACTCACAAAACTTCTTTGGGGGATTGTTCTTTGGTATGTGACTCCTCCAATGGTCCAATTAGTTTTTGTTCTAGTGCTTTATTCATTGCAATTTTTTGCTGCTTAGGTGACCCTGTTCTTGAGCTTCCATGTCAAATTTATATGGTCCCAAGTAGTTCTAATGCATGGTATAGTCTCTAGGCACTTATGGGAGTAGTTGCTATCAATCTTGTTGAGTTTGGTTTACTTTTTTTTTGAGCTACTAAAAATTTCAAGAGGAAGAAATATGTTTAGGAAAATATACCAAGGTGGTTCTTCAAGGAAGGACAGACCCAGGCCTGCAATACGTGAGCCGGACCATGAGCCACCAAGAGAAGCTCAAGTGCGGCCTTGTGAATGTCCGTAAGAAAATTTCATGGTACGAGCAGGAATTAATGATGAATTTGACGCGTATGTACATAATGCTGAACTCGAGGGCTTCATGCGAGATAAGTGCCCTCAGTATTATCACCTAACTGACTCTTTTGGGAGAAGGTTTAAATTTATATCTTCACGCAATTCTCACACTGTCCTATTTGATCTTTATAATAAATCTTATACCATGGACTTAGAAGATTTTAATACTGCTTGTCAACTCCCGCAAAGGGGTAGTGCTAGTGAACCTCGCAAATATGAGTTTAGAGATTTTCTTGCTAGTATCACAGTGGGGGAATCCAGACAAATAACACAAGCTACAATAGGGAGCATCCATTTTCCTGCTATACATTATTTTTCTCTCTTCATAGGTAGGTGCATAAATGGTAAGGATGAAGCATGTCACATGTGTGTTCCTGACCTCAGTGTTCTCAGGAGTGCTTTAGTAGGAGACAAACAATATAACTTGGGAGCTATTGTTGCACATAGGTTGTGTAACAACAGTATTAATGGGGATTTGTTCGGAGCAATTTATGAAACTCGTGTAGCTAATTTTCTTGAGATACCTATACCTGGAAATGATATGGAGTTGCCTCCCGCTTATCTAGATTATGATGCTATGGTTCGTCATTAGTTTGTTGAGAGGAACGAACAGTTCCTCCAATACTGACTAATCATTGACAAATGTCGCACTTTCCATATTGCTCTCCCTGCTCCTGCTTTCTTTGACTTTCAGACAAAGGGGAGATATGTCATAACTAGGGAGGAGGCAAACGAGTACAAGAGGAGGGCGGAAGCAGCTCGCCTCCAAGCTGCAACCCACGATGCAATAGCCTCTGCATCTCAGTATGACCCCAGTTACAACTTCGGATATCCGCCAGGCCATCCATGGGCATAAACCAACTTAGGCCAAAAGCCTAATCTTGGGGGAGTATGTATTTCTCATCGACATTACATTCATGTTCACACACTCATTCTAGTTGTCGGTGCTCATACTTTTTCATTGTACTACCCATGCTAGTTTATTTTGTTTTAAGTTTTCTTCTTGTGTGTTTGAAAAACCTTAAGGAAAACCAAAAAATTAGTTGTAGCTCTTAGCTAGTTTACTTTCCATGCTTGTAGTAGTAGTAATTAAAAGAAAACCCAAAAAGAATTCTTGTTCTTCTTTTGCTTGTTGGGAGCTTTCCCTTGTAAATAGCTTTATTTCTTTTCTTTTCTTTGGGGGTTGATAGGAGAAGACCATGATGAAATTGTTGAAGTGGCTCTTATATGCATTATTGTTGATTTAACCAAGAGCCCATATTGCTTTGTATTCTCCTGTTTATTGAATGCTTGCAGATTTCAGCTTAGTCCAACGCACGTGCACTATTATTATTATTATCCTCACCGTTCGGTCGTGCAAGTGAAAGGCAATAATGATGATATAGGATGGACTGATTGATATGAGAAAAGCTGGTATGAACTCGACCTCTCTTGTTTTTGTAAATATGATTAGTTCATCGTTCCTAATTCATCCTATTATGAATAAACATGTTTGCAATAACAATTAGTGATTATAGTTGCTTCTGCCATGCTTAATTAGCTAGGAGTTTATAATGGTTTAGCTTGCGTGCGAACATGCTATTAAAATGGTTGTAATGTGGTATAGTAGGGTGGTATCCTCCTTTGAATGATTCGAGTGGCTTGACTTGACACATGTTCACGCATGTAGTTGAAAAAATCAACATAGCCTCCACGATATTTATGTTCATGGTGGATTATATCCTACTCATGCTTGCACTCAATGTTTATTAATTTTAATGCATGTTCATGACTGTTGTCGCTCTCTAGTTGGTCGCTTCCTAGTCTTTTGCTAGCCTTCACTTGTACTAAGCGGGAATACTGCTTGTGCATCCACTTCCTTAAACCCCAAAGTTGTTCCATATGAGTCCACCATACCTTCCTATATGCGGTATTACCTGCCATTTCAAGTAAATTTGTATGTGCCAAACTCTAAACCTTCAAATGAAATTCTGTTTTGTATGCTCAAATAGCTCATGTATCAACTAGGGCTGTCTATATCTTCCATGCTTGGTGGGTTATTCTCAAGATGAGTGGACTCCGCTCATCATTCACGCGAACATGGCTGGTCACCGGGATGCCCAGTCCCATGCTTTAAGCAAACCAAATCGAAATAATTGCAAACAAAACTCCCCCAGGGTTGTTGCTAGTTGGAGGCACTCGTTGTTTCGAGCAAGCCATGGATTGATGCTTGTTGGTGGAGGGGGAGTATAAACTTTACCATTCTGTTTGGGAACCACCTATAATGTGTGTAGCATGGAAGATATCGAGAACTATCGGTTGTTATGCTGACAAGGAAAGTATGCCGCTCAAAATATTATTTATCTCTATTTCAAAACTCGAGCTCTGGCACCTCTACAAATCCATGCTTCCCTCTGCGAAGGGCCTATCTATTAACTTTTATGCTGAGTCATCACCCTCTTATTAAAAAGCACCAGTTGGAGAGCACGCTATCATTTGCATCCATTATTATTAATTTATATTGAGTATGACTATGACTGGATCTCTTTTACCATGAATTACAATGTCTAGTCAGTCCTTGATCTTTAAAGGTGCTCTGCATTTATGTTTTGCGGTCTTAGAAAGGGCTAGCGAGATAGCATCTTGTTATATCATATTATGATTGTTTTGAGAAAGTATTGTCATCCAAGATTTATTATTATTGCTCGCTAGTTGATTATGCCATTGATATGAGTAAACATGAGACCTAAGTGTTATTGTGAATATTGTTAGTTCATAATCTTTGCTGAAAACTTGAATGCTAGCTTTACATATTTACAACAACAAGAGCAAACAGAGTTTGTAAAAGTTCTTCTTTATCACTTTCAGTTTATCAACTGAATTGCTTGAGGACAAGCAATGGTTTAAGCTTGGGGGAGTTGATACGTCTCCGTTGTATCTACTTTTCGAAACACTTTGGCCCTTGTTTTGGACTCTAACTTCCATGATTTGAATGGAACTAACCCGGACTGACGCTGTTTTCAACAGAATTGCCATGGTGTTATCTTTGTGCAGAAACAAAAGTTCTCGGAATGACCTGGAAATCAACAGAGAATTATTTTGGAATTAATAAAAATACTGGCGAAAGAATCAAGGCCAGGGGCCCATACCCTGTCCACGAGGGTGGGGGGTGCACCCACCCCCCCTAGGGCGTGGCTCCCTGCCTCGTGGGCCCCCTGGAGCTCCACCAACCGCAACTCCAACTCCATATATTCACGTTCGGGGAGAAAAAAAATCAGGGAGAAGGATTCATCGCGTTTTACGATACGGAGCCGTCGCCAAGCCCTAAACTCTCTCGGGAGGGCGGATCTGCAGTCCGTTCGGGGCTCCGGAGAGGGGATTCCGTCGCCGTCGTCATCATCAACCATCCTCCATCACCAATTTCATGATGCTCACTGCCATGCATGAGCATTTTCATCATAGGCTTGCTGGACGGTGATGGGTTGTATGAGATTTATCATGTAATCGAGTTAGTTTTGTTAGGGTTTGAGCCCTAGTATCCACTATGTTCTGAGATTGATGTTACTATGACTTTGCTATGCTTAATGCTTGTCACTAGGGCCCGAGTGCCATGATTTCAGATCTGAACCTATTATGTTTTCCTGAATATATGTGAGTTCTTGATCCTATCTCGCAAGTTAATAGTCACCTACTATGTGTTATGATCCGGCAACCCCGAAGTGACAATAATCGGGACAACTCCCGGTGATGACCGTAGTTTGAGGAGTTCGTGTATTCACTATGTGTTAATGCTTTGGTTCGGTACTCTATTAAAAGGACGTACTAATATCCCTTAGTTTCCAATAGGACCCTGCTACCACGGGAGGGTGAGGGAGTCCTGGATTAGGGGGTATCCGGACAGTCGGACTGTGTGCAACGTCCGGACTATTGAAGCATGAAGATACAAGACTCAAGACTTTGGCTCGTGTCCGGATGGGACTCTCCTTTGCGTGGGAGGCAAGCTTGGCTATCCGGATATTATATTTCCTTCCTTGTAACTGACTCCATGTAAACCCTAGCCCTCTCCGATGTCTATATAAACCGGAGAGGTTGGTCCTTAGAAGGCCGATCACAATTACATTCATACCATCATAGCCTAGCTCTTAGGGTTTAGCCTCTACGATCTCGTGGTAGATCTACTCTTGTACTACCCATATCATCAATATTAATCAAGCCGGAAGTAGGGTTTTACCTCCATCGAGAGGGCCCAAACCTGGGTAAACATCTGTGTCCCTTGCCTCCTGTTACCATCAGCCTTGACGCATAGATCGGGACCCCCTACCCGAGATCCGCCGGTTTTGACACCAACATTGGTGCTTTCATTGAGAGTTCCTCTGTGTCGTCGCTTTCAGGCTCGATGGCTCCTTCAATCGTCATCAACGATGTTGTCCAGGGTGAGACTTTCCTCCCCGGACAGATCTTCGTGTTTGGCGGCTTCGCGCTGCGGGCCAATTCGCTTGGCCGCCTGGAGCAGATCGACAGCTATGCCCCCGGCCATCAAATCAGGTTCGGAAACCTGAACTACACGGCGGATATCCACGGAGACTTGATCTTCGACGGATTCGGGCCAGCGCCAGAAATGCCGAACAGTCACGATGAGCACGGCTTAGACCTGCTGTCGGACGTTGCTCGGGACATCACCCCAGCAGAGGCCTCGGATCTAAATCCGGGGCAGGTTGCTTCTCCTAAGGACGGAGGGCTAGACCCCGCCCCGCAGGCCATGCCCTCATCGGCGATGGAGCCGAACACAGGTCTCACCTCTGAAGGAGCCTGTGACTCCGGACCCCCGGATTCATATCCGGATGCAGGTTCCAGTCCGCGCGTCCTCGAGCCCGCCGATCCTGGTTGGGCTCCGGTGATGGAGTTCACCGCGGCGGACGTCTTTCAGCACTCGCCCTTCGGCGGCATGCTAGACTTATTGAAGTCTCTCTCCTTGTCAGGAGACTCCGGGCCAAACTATGTCCGGCTCGAGTGGGAACCAAACAACGACGGAATTTGTTGCCCACCCACGATCCACTTCATTGCCATGATCGATGATCTAACTAACTTGCTTGACTTCGACTCCGAAGACATCGACGGTATGGACGACGATGCAGGAGAATTACAGGAGCCACCGCTCACTGGGTGATGGACGACCACCTCCTTATATGATATATATATGGTGGACACTCCGAAGGAAACTAATGGCGACGAGGCAACGGAGGACAACCCCTCGGGAAGAAAATAAAAGAATGGGCGTCGTCGGCGCCGCTCCAAGCCCCGCCATAGAAACACCGGCCCGGAGATGAAAATAATCCGGATGGCGCCGCAGAAGAATATGACCCTGACCAGCCCGCCTTCGAGCAGGCCGAACAGGAAGATGAGCAAGACCTGCTCACAGATAGATGGACTGAAGTCCTGGCAGCCGAGGAATATGGACTCGAACGCCAAACGGCTGACCGGCCACCCCGTGGCCGGGATAAAATGGGATACCAGCCCGGATACTAGCCCGCACCCCATGCCGATACACTACGGCTCAAGGCAACAGGCACGACCTGCAAGATATTCTGGAAAATAAAGCAGGACAGCCAAGATCGATTTACGGATCGAGGGGGCACGCCCCAGTGCGCAACGATGACCGTCACACCGGATACATCATTAACAAGTCCGGCCGGGCCGAACATACCAACCCAGACCAATCCGACCTGCGTAGCCACATAGCCCGACACAGAGGCGCCGCACACCCCCTCCGCTTCACTGACGAAGTGATGGATCATGAATTCCCATAAGGATTCAAACCCGTAAACATCGAATCATACGATGGCACAACAGACCCCACAGTATGGATCAAAGATTTCCTTCTCCACATCCACATGGCCCGCGGAGATGATCTACACGCCATCAAGTATGTCCCCCTTAAGCTCAAAGGACCAGCCCGACACTGGTTAAACAGCCTGCCAGCAAATTCCATTGGCAGTTGGGAAAACTTGGAAGACGCATTCCTTGATAACTTCCAAGGCACATATGTGCGGCCACCGGACGCTGATGACCTAAGCCACATTACTCAACAGCCCGGAGAGTCAGCCCGGAAATTCTGGACTCGGTTCCTCACTAAAAAGAACCAAATAGTCGACTGTCCGGACGCCAAAGCCCTGGCGGCTTTTAAGCATAATATCCGTGACGAATGGCTCGCTCGACACCTTGGCCAGGAAAAACCCAAGTCTATGGCAGCTCTCACAACCCTAATGACCCATTTTTGTGCGGGTGAGGATAGCTGGTTTGCTTGCAGCGGCACCACGCCACATTCCGGCGCTTCGGACGACAGCGATGCTAACGGCAAGCCACGACGCAACAGACATAAGAGACGGAACAACAGCGACAGTACTGAAGACACGACAGTTGTCACACTCTGATTTTCATGGCACAACACTTAAGATGATAAATCATGATAAAGTGTGGGTTGACAAAAACTTTTGCATTATTTGACTTTTTATCTGAGTTGGTTTTCTCTCTTTGTGTTTTCAAGTGCTCTTAAAAGTCAACATAGCTTCACCTTCTATACTTCCTTTCCTTGATCCAAAACTTCGGCCCAATGATCATACCATGTGTATAGTACAATATAGAATTTTCTTACAAAAATAATTTGGCCAAAAAGTATTTTCTAAATTTAGTTTTCCAAAAACCCCTGAATTGAGGTTTGCACTACAAGTACTTGATTTGGGGTATGTAAAATCTTTCAAAGAGTATGTTTGATTCATATTAGGTATAAGACTCCCAAAATCCACAAAAGTATAATTTTAAAAGTCATTTTCCTATTTTATTTAAAAGCTTTTTCTTAAGGCTAGAAATGTTCTTTAATAGGGAAAAATTATTTTATTATTTCAAAAATATTTGAAAAAATTTAGGGAAACTCATAGGACATATATTGTCCATATATAAGAGTTTCAACACATGGTCATGTTCAAAATATTGGACAAAACCTCCCAAAACCATTTGTGCCCATTTCAAGGATTTGAAATATTTCCACAGGAAATATTTTCATAAAAATCCAAGGAAAATCCAGCAAGTCACAAATGCATATTGTGATCACCTTGCAAAACCTCATGTCAATCCAGGTCATTTTGGTTCACCAAAATGCCCCAAAACCCTCTCTGACCAGAATCAAATTTGAACAACTTTGTACTACCAACTTTCTCTCCTTGACCCCAACTTTTGTGAGCATGTTCACATGACCAAATGAGGCTACTACAGCAAGTGGTGCATCAAGGGGAAGTGATTTGCTCAACTAGATCTACACAAGTTCATTTCTGCTAATTTCTAGGGTTTACAAAAGCTGCATTGGCAACTTTGCCCAAATAAGCTCCAAATTGGTAGAAGGCCCTAATTATATGTGCCATTTCACGCTGTTGAGTCTCATGCCAAATGGAGTTCATTTGCTTAACCAAACAAGCATCGAACACCTTCTGCCACTTTACCAAAATTCCATTTTCGACCACTTCCACTAATCTCCATGACCCTATGTTTTTACCACAGCTGCCCCAGTTCACCTCCTACATCAAGTAACCCTCCCCTGGCCATTGCTCAATGATTAAGGGGTGAAACACCCCCATTTACCTCCCTGGACAGCAACTTCTCTCTCTCCCTCAACTTCCCTCCTCACTCTAGTGGCCCCCCGGGGAATCCAAGGCAATATCGCACTTCTTTACTCCCCCTATAGCTTCCAGACATCTGTGGCTGCGCCCACAAGGCATATAATATGCCATGGCATGCCAAATGCATGCTCCAGAGCACGCTACAGTGCGGCCAGGCACTATAGACGCTCTCTGCCCAACGTCTCCGACGACCTCGGCTCTTCCCCACGCGCCAGAAGGACCACCTCGGCGTCCGCAACACGGCACTCTGTCGGACCCCTCCTTCCTCTCTCTCCCCTGCCCGTCCCACGCGTGGACAGAGCGCCGCCTAGCTCCGCCACTCTCTGCTCAAGCACGGGTCCCGCCCCGAGCTTGCTCCGCTCCTCCTCTACCTCCCCAGCACCATGCACCATCCCCACGAGCTCCGCAGAGCCCTCCTCGCTCGCTCCCTTATCCACCAGAGCCATCGCCGCGGCCGCCCGTGCGCCCCGTCCACGGTGCACCATCGCCCCGCCATAAAAGGCCACCCCGAGCCCTCTCTGGCCTCTGTTCACTCCCTCTCCCTCCTGTGCATCATCTCGACCAGCTCACTCCTCTCCATGCGCCCTCCATCCACCACCATGGCCGGGGCCTTGCCGTCGGCCTCCGCCTAAATTCGCACCCACCATTCCTCCTCCTCCCCTCTAGACCGCACTAGAGCCCTCCACCACCACCGCGAGCCTCTCCCGTGCTTCTCCCTCTCCTTCCCATGGCCGTGCTGTCGAGTTCCATCACCACCGCTGGCCTCGCCGCTACGGCCAATGATGTGCTCGCGTCCGGCCACCCCTGCAGTCGTGGCGCACCTCAGAGGATGCGGCACGTTCTCCTAAGCATGATGGTGTGCTGGGCGCCGACGTAGGTGACCGATGCCGCTTGGAAGAGCGCCGGCGCCGCTCGGCCTCGCCTCCTCTATTTCCCGTCGCACCACGCGGGAGGTTGAAGGCGGCCTGCAGCTGGGACCCGCACGTCAGCGACCCAGTGGGCGGGCCCCGCCCGTTTAAGTGGAGACGGTTTCCGCCGGATCCTCTTTCCCCATGCGTAGGCGCACTTCTGGAAGCCGCTTTCGACGTCACCTCCTCTACCCGCGCAGCCGAGCCGCTGGGCCAGCCCAGTGTGCTGCGGTGCTAAGCTGCGCCAAGGGCACAGTTTAGGTATACCCCAAATGTTTTTCTTTTTCTTTTCCAGTGAGCTTCAAAAATCCATAGTTAATTCATTTCTCGTCCAAATTTGATGATTCAAATTTCCAGACCTTTTAAAAAAAGGTCATTTATCCACATAAGTCCACTTCAAAAATCAATATTATATTGATTTCAATTCCAAATCCAGTGAAACCAATTTCTAAATGTTTCTAAAATCATGCCTGATTTAATGGGTACTTTTACTCATTTTTATAAAAAGGCATTCTGTAGACAACTTGCAGATCCATTAAATCCCTTGTTTCCATCATTGAAAGATTCAGAAATAACCACTGATCCAATTCCAATGAAACCACTCAGGTTATTTTCCATATAACCAAAGGAGTCCTAGAAAAGTAAACTTCATATTTTTAGAGCACTTTTATTTTCTGCCTTTTTGTGTTGCTTATTATGGTTGATTTTGATGATAGTTGACGAAGTAGAGGAAATGCTCGGAGTTGGACCAGAAGACTTGAAGACTCTAATGAACAAGGCAAGCAGCCCTTTGACCATGTCTATGAAACCCTTTTTATGCATGTCATATAGCACCATATTGTTGTTGCAACAGAATCATGATGAGGTGGTAACAACTTTGATGGTTTGCCACCGTACTTCCTCGTTGATACTTACATTGTGCATGACCCTACCTTCTTATGAGGGTTATGCCGGTGGGAGTAGATAGGATGCTAAGTAGTGCTACGCAAAAAAGGCACAGGGATATGCATGGTGATGGAGACAAAGTATTTTCAAAAGACTTTTCGAAAACCCCATCGGGTGCCACTTATGCCCGGGGGAGATGATGAGTTGGGTAGCCACTTGATGACAAAGTGGTGTACCGAGGCAAGTGTGTGTTATTTTCAAAACGGATTGGTTTAAGTTGCGACCGTTATTCCAACCTTACATGCGCAACCACTCTACCCTTGTATGGGAAATGGCATTATTGATTACCTAGGCCGATACTAGCTTGGAGCCCGCATTACTAGTTACGAGGGAGAGTTGGTGCTCTCTCTCGGGACGGGGTCGTGCCAGGTAGGGCGGCCATGACTGTTTTTATAGGGCACCGGATACACCGTTGTGTCCCCTCTCGGATGTTACGATCTTGAGTGAGTCTCGTATGATGCACATCGCGAGGATACGGAACAACGAGTGGACTCCTTGTTAGTGTCGTCCAGGGAAAGGTAGTGATCGGGTGCTTACCCCGGGTACTTGAGGTATCGCGGGTCGTGGATGACACGGAAGTTCCCCGGATCTTGTGGGTAAAGTGTGCAACCTCTGCAGAGTGTAAAACTATTCGAATAGCCGTGTCCACGGTCAAGGACGGTCGGGTAACCGCTCTTGGGCTACGTCCACATGTTTACAAACCAGTGTGTGTTGGGATAAGTGGGAAGATCTACTTGGGTCAAGTCAAGGGACTTGACATGATTGAGTTGGGTTGAGCCCACTCTATTTATGTTGATATTTGTAACCTGTCCTCATGGTTACTTGAATTCTCCTGATGCATGTCTTACAAGTTGTTGAACATGTCATTGCACTCAAAACTAGCTTTCTGCAAAAAATTACCTATATCATGCATTGTTGTATCTTGAACCAAAACATGGGTTGCTTGCGAGTACATTCAAAGTACTCATTGGCTTGCCACTGGTTATTTAATTGACCAGGCATGGAAGAACAGGAGTTCAAAGAAGAGATCTTTGGAGACGAACATGTGAACTAGGATGTTTCCCAGTCAGAATGCCTGTAGGGTTAAGGCAGATGGCATGGGTTCTACTTATCGACGAAGATTTCCGCTGCTTAAGCTTATTTGGTATTCAGCCCTTATGGCTTTATCTATGTAAGACTTGACCATAGTGGTCATAATTTGTGTAAGACGGTATGTGTGGATGTAAGACTCTTGTTATTCAGCTTCTGTGTGTTCAGTGAGCATTGGTCTCTGGGATCACTATGCATGTGCATTCGGTGATCATGACTTATGAGTCGGGGTCCCCACAGAGCTGGTATCAGAGCCATCCTGACTGTAGGAAGCCTTTGTTAGCATGGTCGTTAGTTAGGGTAAAACTATTTCCAAAACTACTACTAGTTTTCAAAACTATCTGTACTTCTCTTCCCTTTTCAGTTTTTTGAAAACTAAGGTATACTTTCCTTATTGATCACTTCCCCTTCAAAACCTTTGGTCGCTAGAACCCTTATGCCCCTGACCACTGGATTCCTTGTAATCCTCGTGGATAATCTAGAAGGAAGATGCCTTGCCCGACATTCACCCACATCTCCTGAACACAAGATTGGCGACAGCACAACAAGAAGATACCAAAAGAAGATACATCCTCGAGGAATGAGGACCTGAAGACCCAGGAGATGGTGACACCCTTGACATTGCCCCAAGATGATGCAATCATAGCCTACGATGATTAGAGCATAGAATATGCAAGATCATGATATACATCGCTAATAGAGTAACCCTGTCACTACCGTTGTTGTATCGGCAACCACCGATGGATGAGAACCTAGCCATTTGGTCCGCCTCACCATAGTGAGCAGGAAAACGATTCTCCTCATCCCCTGCTCTTGGTGTCGATGTTGTCATCAACGTAACCGACATGATGGACCTCTATTACGCCTTGATAATGTCATTGCATAAAGGATTACCTACCTGGTACCATCGACGGCTTAGAAGACAAAAAGGGATCGTCGTGATTAAGAAGACAATAGAAGAACAAGTCAATGCCAGTTACGAGGAGCCAACTTCACCCCATCACTTTAACAAGCGAGAAGTTGTTGAAGAATCTTCAGGCTCAACCCGGATTGTTTCATCGAACAACTACAAGAGGCGTAGGAACACCTGAGGAAAACTCAGAAGACTGCATGAGGCACAAGGCACGACTACTGAGTCCGAGAACTCCTAGGGTAGGATGAGTCATGTACCCCCTATGGGCAGTCGAGTCCATATGATGGTTCAAATGAAACCATGTTGAGTGTTGCTTGTTCTTATCTGTTTGTGTTTTGATATAAGTTGCACTTTTGCCTTAGGCATCGTGTATGCGACTATATCACCTATCTTATCTTAATGAAATTGTGTGTGGCCTTTTTGGCACCTGTTTGTTTGCACCTGCACTATTGACCCCCCTTTAAGCATCCCCACATCCATGATGCTTTTCCCTCTCATCCCTCTCTCCTCAACTGAAGACCGGCAAGGCAAGGTACACCAAGGATTCTACTTCGATGACCAACTAGCATTGGAGACTTTTTGCTGCAGCCTCCTCGACCAAGAGCAGCCCAGTAGAGTTATGTTTACCTCTCAAGATTAGAAACCCATACCTAGACCCTTGAGACTTCATGAGATAACCCCGCTCAAATCCCTAACCAAGTGCTTAACCCACAAAACTGCAAGAGAACCAGCTAAGCCTCCGTAACCTTGCACTGGTTCATTATGGAACTAGTGGACATAGTGAACAAGCACATTATCATCCTAAGATAGCACCAGAACTGACAATGCCATAGGGTAGACCTATTCGAGGATATTAAAATAGGACAAATGGCTTGATGAGTTTATATCAGAGACCTTGAGGAATTATCCGAGACTTCTTGGTGGATTATGAGGTTTTCATGAACTTGGTGGGATCATGTTAATAGAGTAGCATAGCATCATTACCCATGGAATAAATTGGATTTTGTAGGACAATTATGATCGCACGATGAAATTCTTGAAGGTATAAGGATTTGACTTAGCCAGGAGATATTGATAGAAGATAGCTGACCATGATATTTGGATTAAATAGGTGATCCTAATGGAGTCTAGATGCTGAGTAAGTCTACATGGTTCGGATTAAATTGGATTTATACTGATGATCTCAATTATGATACTATGTTTCTCAGTGGATAATAAACTAGGAGATTGGATTAATTGTCGGAGTTGATTTAGGGATCTATATAAGCTTAAGGTTGGAAGTTACATGACCCCAAAGATGGGAATTGGTGGATTAACTATAGTAGAGATAGCTCTTTCAAGTATTTGGGGATTATAGGACATTAGAAGATCGTGTGGAACACCATAGACATTGGATTTGTAGTGGTTAATGGAAGTTAATGGGCTGTGGGAGTTGATTCATAGGAAGGAAACAAGATCTTAGAGTGGCTTACGACGTGTTTCCTTAGGATAGCCATGCATGTGAGTTTGGGTATGGTTGAAATGTATGATTTTGTTAGACCCCCTCTCGGGAGCCATGAGCATATGAATAACATGAGTGATGATTGGAGTTGACCATACGAGATGATTCTTTTGGTAATATGATGTGAAGACTAGGTAGAACTATTGGCATCTCAGAAACTATGCTCAAGGATGGGGTGATCAACATTCACTCGCACACTAGAATCCTTGAAACCCTTACGCTCTACCAAGCCACAACATGGTCGGATCCTGACCTTGGGCTTTGGCTCTAGATCGATAAGACCTTGGCCAATACTCAACCGTGACCATCACCAATGCCTCAGCCCACTTTACGTACCCCATAGACTTCATGGAGTGCTTGGGCAAGTTAGTTGTCATCTTTCTTTGATGACATACTTGTCTACCCAAAGACGGAAGAAGAATCGTTGATCTGGTCAAGGAACATCTGCAGATCGTTATGTCTAGGAGGAAGAACTACACCAACCACCATCTTCAAGAAGTATAGTTCCGCGTCAAAGACCATGTGTATCTGCAAGCCACTCCTCTCTAAGGAACCAAGCATTTCCATGACAAGGAGACCCACACCAAGATTCATCGGCCCCCTTTGAGATCACTCCAAGATTTAACAACCCCCTCTGAGATCACTACAAGACGAAGAGAAGACAGTTAACAGCTGGAGTTGCCACCTGAGTTACCTGATGTGCACAACGCTTTCCATGCATCACAACCCCGGAAGTGTTTCCAACTTCCTAACTTGCCCAATCTCTACGAGGGCATTGACCACCGAGCCATCGACCCCTAGCCCAATCTAACCTACCGCGAGCAACCCCTTAGCAACCTGGATCAAGCCGAATGTCATACACGGAGCCACACCATCAAGTACCTCAAGGTTCAATGGAGCACCACTCAGAAACAAAAGCAGTATGAGGACGTGAAGACTACCCCAAATCCAAGTTTCCATACTCCTTTCCGCGCCTAGTTTGGGAATCTTGGGGACGAGATTCTTGTAAGGGGGTAGGTATGTCACACCCTAATTTTCATGGCACAACACTTAAGATGATAAATCGTGATAAAGTGTGGGTTGACAAAAACTTTTGCATTATTTGACTTTTTATCTGAGTTGGTTTTCTCTCTCTGTGTTTTCAAGTGCTCTTAAAAGTCAACATAGCTTCACCTTCTATACTTCCTTTCCTTGATCCAAAACTTCTGCCCAATGATCACACCATGTGTATAGTACAATATAGAATTTTCTTACAAAAATAATTTTGCCAAAAGTATTTTCTAAATTTAGTTTTCCAAAAACCCCTGAATTGAGGTTTGCACTGCAAGTACTTGATTTGGGTTATGAAAAATCTTTCAAAGAGTATGTTTGATTCCTATTAGGTATAGGACTCCCCAAAACCACAAAAGTATAATTTTAAAAGTCATTTTCCTATTTTATTTAAAAGCCTTTTCTTAAGGCCAGAAATGGTCTTTAATGGGGAAAAATTATTTTATTATTTCAAAAAATATTTGAAAAAATTTAGGGAAACTCATAGGATATATATTGTCCATATATAGGAGTGTCAACACATGGTCATGTTCAAAATATTGGACAAAACCTCCCAAACCCATTTCTGCCCATTTCAAGGATTTGAAATATTTCTATAGGAAATATTTTCATAAAAATCCAAGGAAAATCCAGCAAGTCACAAATGCATATTGTGATCACCTTGCAAAGCCTCATGTCAATTCAGGTCATTCTGGTTCACCAAAATGCCCCAAAACCCTCTCTGACCAGAATCAAATTTGAACAACTTTGTACTACCAACTTTCTCTCCTTGACCCCAACTTTTGTGAGCATGTTCACATGACCAAATGAGGCCACTACACCAAGTGGTGCATCAAGGGGAAGTTATTTTCTCAACTAGATCTGCACACGTTCATTTCTGCTAATTTCTAGGGTTTACAAAAGCTGCATTGGCAGCTTTGCCCAAATAAGCTCTAAATTGGTAGAATGCCCTAATTATATGTGCCATTTCACGCTGTTGAGTCTCATGCCAAATGGAGTTCATTTGCTTAACCAAACAAGCATCAAACACCTTCTTGCACTTTACCAAAATTCCATTTTTGACCACTTCCACTAATCTCCATGACCCTATATTTTTAAAACAGCTGCCCCAGGTCACCTCCTACATCCAGTAACCCTCCCCTGGCCATTGCTCAATGATTAAGGGGTGAAACACCCCCATTTACCTCCTTGGACAACAACTTCTCTCTCTCCCTCAACTTCCCTCCTCACTCTAGTGGCCCCCCAGGGCATCCAAGGCCATATCCCACTTCTTTACTCCCCCCTATAGCTTACAGACATCAGTGGCCGCGCCCACAAGGCATATAATATGCCATGGCATGCCAAATGCATGCTCCAGAGCGCGCTACAGTGCGGCAAGGCACTGTAGCCGCTCTCTGCCTAACGTCTCCGACGACCTCGGCTCTCCCCCACGTGCCAGCAGGACCACCTCGGCGTCCGCAACACGGCACTCTGCCGGCCCCCTTCTTCCTCTCTCTCCCCTGCCCGTCCCACGCGTGGACAGAGCGCCGCCTAGCTCTGCCACTCTCTGCTCAAGCACGGGTCCCGCCCTGAGCTCGCTCCGCTCCTCCTCTACCTCCCCAGCACTGTGCACCATCCCCACGAGCGCCGCAGAGCCCTCCTCGCTCGCTCCCTTGGCCACCAGAGCCATCGCCTCGGCCGCCCGTGCGCCCCGTCCATGGTGCACCATCGCCCCGCAATAAAAGGCCACCCCAAGCCCTCTCTGGCCTCCGTTCGCTCCCTCTCCCTCTTGTGCATCATCTCGACCAGCTCACTCCTCTCCCCGCGCCCTCCATCCACACCATGGCCGGGGCCTTGCCGTTGGCCTCCGCCTAAATTCGCACCCACCATTCCTCCTCCTCCCCTCTAGACCGCACTAGAGCCCTCCACCACCATCGCGAGCCTCTCCCGTGCTTCTCCCTCTCCTTCCCATGGCCGTGCTGTCGAGTTCCATCACTACCGCCGGCCTCGCCGCTGCGGCCGATGATGTGCTCGCGTCCGGCCACCCCTGCGGTTGTGGTGCACCTCGGAGGATGCGGCACACTCTCTTGAGCACGCTGATGTGCTGGGCGTCGACGGAGGTGGCCGGCGCCGCCGGGAAGAGCGCCGGCGCCGCTCGGCCTCGCCTCCTCTGTTTCCCGTCACGCCGCACGGGAGGTTGAAGGCGGCCTGCAGCTGGCCAGATCCGCTTTTCCCGTGCGTAGGCGCACTTCTTGAAGCCGCTTTCGACGTCACCTCCTCTGCCCGTGTAGCCGAGCCACTGGGCAATCCCAGTGCGCTGCGGTGCTAAGCTGCGCCGAGGGCACAGTTTAGGTATAGCCCAAATGTTTTTCTTTTTCTTTTCCGATGAGCTTCTAAAATCCATAGTTAATTTATTTCTTGTCCAAATTTGATGATTCAAATTTCCGGAGACTCCATAAATCATGTTCTATTTAATGGGCCACAGTGGACATTTTTTTGTTCTTGGTTTTCAGTGGACCTTTTAAAAAAAGGTCATTTATCCACATAAGTCCACTTCAAAAATCAATATTATATTCATTTCAATTCCAAATCCAGTGAAACCAATTTCTAAATGTTTCTAAAATCATGCCTTATTTAATGGGTACTTTTACTCATTTTTATAAAAAGGCATTCTGTAGGCAACTTGCAGATCCATTAAATCCCTTGTTTCCATCATATTGAAATGTTTAGAAATAACCACCGATCCAATTGCAATGAAACCACTCTCGTTATTTTCCATATAAGCATAGGAGTCCTAGAAAAGTAAACTTTATATTTTTAGAGCACTTTTATTTTCTGCCTTTTTGTGTTGCTTATTATGGTTGCTATCGACGATTGTTGACGAAGTAGAGGAAATGCTCGGAGTTGGACCAGAAGACTTGAAGACTCTGATGAACTAGGCAAGCAGCCCTTTGACCATGTCTATGAAACCCTTTTTATGCATGTCATATAGCACCATATTGTTGTTGCAACGGAATCATGATGAGGTGGTAACAACTTTGATGGTTTGCCACCGTACTTCCTCATTGATACTCGCATTGTGCATGACCATACCTTCTTATGAGGGTTATGCCGGTGGGAGTAGATAGGATGCTAAGTAGTGCTACGCAAAAAGGGACGGGGATATGCATGGTCATGGAGACAAAGTATTTTCAAAAGACTTTTCGAAAACGCCATCGGGTGCCACTTATGCCCAGGGAGATGATGAGTTGGGTAGCCACTTGATGACAAAGTGGTGTACCGAGGCAAGTGTGTGTTGTTTTCACAACATATTGGTTTAAGTTGCGACCGTTATTCCAACCTTACATGCGCAACCACTCTACCCTTGTATGGGAAAGGGCATTATTGATTACCTAGGCCGATACCAGCTTGGAGCCCGCATTACTAGTGACGGGGGAGATTGGTGCTCTCTCTCGGGACGGGGTCATGCCAGGTAGGGTGTCCATGATTGTTTTTATAGGGCACCAGATACACCGTTGTGTCCCCTCTCGGATGTTACTATCTCGAGGGAGTCTCTTATGATGCACATCGTGAGGATAGGGAACAACGAGTGGACTCCTTGTTAGTGTCGTCTAGGGAAAGGTAGTGATCGGGTGCTTACCCTGGGTACTTGAGGTATCGTGGGTCGTGGATGACACGGAAGTTCCCCGGATCATGTGGGTAAAGTGTGCAACCTCTGCAGAGTGTAAAACTATTCGAATAGCCGTGTCCACGGTCAAGGACAGTTGGGTAACCGCTCTTGGGGCTACGTCCACATGTTTACAAACCAGTGTGTGTTTGGATAAGTGGGAAGATCTACTTGGGTCAAGTCAAGGGACTTGACATGATTGAGTTGGGTTGATGCCCACTCTATTTATGTTGATATCTATAACCTGTCCTCATGGTTACTTGAATCCTCCTGATGCATGTCTTACAAGTTGTTGAACATGTCATTGCACTCAAAACTAGCTTTCTGCAAAAATTTACCTATATCATGCATTGTTGTATCTTGAACCAAAACATGGGTTGCTTGCGAGTACATTCAAAGTACTCATTGGTTTGCCACTCGTTATTTAATTGACCAGGCATGGAAGAACAGGAGTTCAAAGAAGAGATCTTTGGAGACGAACATGCGAACTAGGACGTTTCCCAGTCAGAATGCCTATAGGGTTAAGGTAGATGGCATGGGTTCTACTTATCGACGAAGATTTCCGCTGCTTAGGCTTATTTGGTATTCAGCCCTTATGGCTTTATCTATGTAAGACTTGACCATAATGGTCATAATTTGTGTAAGACGGTATGTGTGGATGTAAGACTCTTGTTATTCAGCTTCTGTGTGTTCAGTGAGCATTGGTCTCTGGGATCACTATACACGTGCATTCGGTGATCACGACTTATGAGTCGGGGTCCCCACAGCAGTCAACGCCGGATTCAGCGGATCTAAGTCCGGACAGTTGAAAAAGGCATTCAAAAGAAATAATCAGGGACCGTCCAGTCTGGACCGCATACTAGAGCGCTCATGCCAAATTCATGGCACACCGGACAAACCAGCCAACCACACCAATAGAGACTGCTGGGTGTTCAAATAGGCCAGTAAGATAAACGTCGAAAACAAGGACAAGGGGCTGCACAGCGATGATGACGATGAGCCCCGGCGTCCGAATACGGGGGGACAAAAGAATCCCCCCCAGGTGAAAACGGTCAACATGATCTACGCCACCCACATCCCCAAGCGGGAACGGAAGCGGGCACCACAGGACGTCTACGCGATGGAGCCAGTCGCCCCCAAGTTCAATCCATGGTCAGCTTGTCCGATCACCTTTAACCATAGGGATCACCCTACCAGCATCCGTCATGGCGGCTCAGCCTCATTGGTCTTAGACCCAATCATCGACGGATTCCACCTCACGCATGTCCTTATGGATGGCGACAGCAGCCTCAATCTGCTTTATCAGGACACAGTGCGCAAGATGGGCATTGATCCTTCAAGGATCAAGCTCACTAAAACTACCTTTAAAGGTGTTATTCCTGGAGTAGAGGCCCGCTACACGGGCTCTATAACATTGGAAGTGGTCTTTGGATCCCCAGACAATTTCAGGAGCGAAGAGCTAATCTTCGACATCGTCCCTTTCCACAGTGGCTACCACGCACTGCTCGGCCGAACCGCATTCGCTAGATTCAATGCGGTGCCACACTATGCATATCTCAAGCTCAAGATGCCGGGACCGCGCGGGGTCATCACTGTTAGTGGAAATATGGACCGCTCCCTTCAAACAGAAGAGCATATGGCAGCCCTCGCGGCAGAAGTACAATGTGGCCTCCTCCGACAAACCAATCCGGCAACAGCTTCGAGCACTGTCAAACGAGTCCGGAGCACCCCGCAATAGGATCATCATGAATATCAAGATCGTGATTAGCAGTCCGGCCTCCGCTCAAGCCCCTCCAAAGCAGCATTCATGCCATGCGTACACAATTACACACTCAAGATACCTTGGGCATAGGCGGAGGTGCATCAACGACTCAGTCGATAATGCAGGTAACCGCTAAATACCTTCATACTCTTTCCCTCTTACCTTTCAGGACAACGCGTTAGTGCATCATCCTCAGAAGAGCCGAATTGCCGGAATCATATGGAAGAGACATCCAAGGAGGCAATAGACGTTGTGCGCAGAAGGAAATATCCAGGTGGAATCTATTTACAATCATTATACCTACTTTACCTACGTGTACACAGTGTGCCCCTGGATAGGACATGTCAAATAGTCCTATTTATCTCCGCTTAATGCATCCGTTGTAAACATACACTTAAACATATTTTTCGTCAATGGGAGATTATATATAGTGTCAGCTTATTATCTTTATTTGAGTATTTTTCTCTTATAAGTGTTTATTTGATATTGCATCCGTACACCTTGGTACGGCCAGTTTGCGAGGGGCTTCTGATGGCGCCCCGAAGTATGGCAAACAAAGTCCGAACACTTTAAACAGTGCGGCACCCCGAACTTATAGCACTATATGCATCAACTCCGAATCATGTCTTTGGTCTACAGTTGGGATAGCCCGGCTCCCTTATTTTGGTGCCTTACGTTCCGTTATATCGTCTAAGGTAGCACAGGGAGAACTACTGCGATTGTGTCCCGGTTCTTCCGGATGAGCACCATAGTAGAGAAAGCCAAAAACTGACCGGCATGATGTGGCGAGAGCTGGTCGCTGTTCGAGAGGTACTATAATCCTTAAAGATTTTCCGCTTTAGGTGATAAAGCGGCTTTGTCCGATCTAGGCGTATATAGCACCCCAATTCGGCCTTCCGGATTCTAGGGGCTTCACCGAAATTTAAAATTGTAGATTTCTATGGCTAAGTGAAAGTTATAAAGCCGCATAGTCCGATTGCCTCGTTCGCTGCGCCGGACACCTCCTTAAGGGACCAAAGAATTGGATAAAGAGTGTCCGGGATTTCCACGAACACCCCAACGCTAATCATGTGGGGGCGGAAGCCAACGACTGGCCTACTTTCAGGATTTTATAAATGGCCGCACAGAAGGTAATATTTTAAATTACAAAAGCGCTACATAGTGCAAGTAACTTGGTCCTTAAAATACAAACACGACAGAAGCGAATTCATTCAAATATGGTGTCCTTGGTACTTTCGTCAGCCATGAGACGAGCACCCTTCATAACGCCATCATAGTACAGCTCGGGATGGCGATGCGCCTTGCCCTCCGGCGACCCGTCCTTGACCAAATTCTCCGCATCCATCTTGCCCCAATGCACTTTGACGCGGGCAAGGGCCCAGCGGGCACCCTCGATGCACACGGATCGCTTGATCACCTCAAGCCGCGGGCACGCATCCACCATCCGCTTGATCAGGCCGAAGTAGCTACTGGGTATGAGCTCACCAGGCCACATCCGGACTATGAAACCTTTCATAGCCAGTTCGGCCGCCCTGTGGAGTATGACCAACTGCTTGAGTTGGTCACTCAGAGGCATCGGGTGTTCGGCTCCAGCATACTGGGACCAAAACAGCTTCTCCGTTGAGTTCCCCTCCTGGGCACGGTAGAACTCCACAGCCTCTGATACGCTGCATGGCAGATCTGCGAATGCCCCTGGAGAGCTCCGAATTCAAGTAAGTAAAAGAAACGCCTCCTCCACATGCTTGCTTTGCATAAAGAACTTCTTGCCTGCTGCTATCTTCTTGGCCTCCTGAATCCCCTGTTGTGCCTTCTCGGCTTCGGCCTTGGCTTCTTTTAAACTCCTAAGGGCCTTCGCAAGCTCGGCCTCTTTCGCCTTCAGATCATGCTCCACGGACTCACATTTCTTGCTGAGGTCCTGGAGCTCTCGCTGCACCTCACCCACCCTAGCACTTTGCTTCTCGCGCTCCTTACACAACGAGGCCGCCCTGTCTTCGGCCTCAGACAGCGCCTTCTTCAGGGACGCCACTTCGGCGGTGTCCCCTGTTACACAGTCACGACAATTAGGTGTTAGACCCACTAATTCTGCCTATCCTCAAATATATAAGAGCGGGAATTACCTACCCTTGTTCTCTTCGAGCTGCCTCTTCGCGAGGTCGAGCTCTCCCTGCGCATGCTCCAGGTCTCGCTTCAGTTCGGCAAACTCGGCAGTATGGGAAGCAGCAGCAAGCAGCACAGCCTACTTATTCACAATAATACTTATGATTAGGCTCCTACGGATTACAATTGACCCTCTGCTCGGCTTTTCTTTCTGAACACCAAACAGAGTATCAGGGGCTACTACCTATTGGGTGGTAATTTTGCACATATTTATTACTTACCTCGAAGCCTGTTAGGAGGCTGGTGCAAGCTTTGGTTAGTCCGCTCTTGGCAGACGAAACCTTTCGAATGACCGTACTCATAAGAGTACGATGCCCTTCATCTAGGGAAGCGCCGCAAAGCACTTCCAGCAGACCGTCCGGTGCCTCATGCGCAATGGAAGTCCGCGACACAGACGGCTCGCCCTCCCTAGCAAGGGGTCGCCCGCCTAAGTCCGGAACCATCGAAGGTTCCGGAATTGTGTTCTGCTGAGAGCTTGGATGGCCAAAGCCCTCACCGACAAGATCCGCGGGAATCTTGAACCCCGCGTGTCCGACGTCTGGGACCCTGCCTCGGGGCGTCTCCAGAGTCACCTCCTCCCGCTCTGGGAGCCTTCGGGAAAACACCTCCGTGTCATCTGCGTGTTGAGGAGTAGTGGCAGTCGGAAGCGAATTGATCTCCGAATCAATCAGGGACCCGGAGGAAGACACCTCGGGAAGGTCCCTGGCCGGACTACACATATGTTCGGCATTACAAAATGCAAAAACTATGAAGTGAAATCATGATAGAATGCGGACACTTACGATCGCACTAGGGGCTTCCCCCTAGGCAGCCACCCCTCCTCACTATGAGTGGCCATGGCAGAATAGTTCGGAAGGGGCACCTTCCCCTTCTTGGACGCCCCAGCCTCCCCCTCCGAGGCGGCTTTCTCTTCTTCCCCTCCCTAGCGCGGGGAGGTGGAATTTCTTCTTGATTCCCCCCGCCTCCGCAGGATGAATCTGACTCATCATCATCCGATGACAGGGGTATGACGGCCTTGCACCGGGGGCCTTTTCCGGCCCACTGGTCCGCCTCACCGGACCCCTCATCCTTTCCGGATGGGGCGTCTTCTTCTTCTTCCTCCTCCCCTTCGCGGGAGGAGTCCGCCTCATCGTCTTCGGATGAGGCTTCCGGCACAACCTTACGCCGGAGACCATTTCGGATCCCCGGGGCCTTCTTCTCGGTCTTCTTCTCCGGCACCTTGTCTGGCGCCGGGACCAGCATCTTCGTCAGGAGAACATCTGCTGGGTCTTCTGGCAGCGGAGCCGGGCAGTAAACCTGCTCCGCTGTCTCCATGTAATCCTGAAATAAATATCCACAACTACTTAAGGCACTCCCATGAATATATCAGGGAAGAACTGGGTGCGGTGTTAGTCTAAGAACTCACCGGCCTAGGAGCCCGCGCGGCGTGAAGCCCACGGTCCTCGGATGTCGGAGGAGGAACTTTGGAGGCCTTGAATAGCACCTTCCATGCGCCTTTGTGCATCATGTTGTAGAGCCTCTGGAGCGTCTGGTACTCGGTTGGGACGAACTCCCATATATTGACTGCCCACCTCTGGCAGGGCAAGATCCGGCGAACGAGCATGACCTGGATCATGTTGAAAAGCTTGATGTTCTTGTCCTTCATGCTTTTGACGCATGTTTGGTGTCCGGCCAGCTCCGTGGAATTGCCCTAGGACAGGCCCTTCTTCTCCCAGGAGGTGAGCCGCATGGGGCCTCCGGATCGGAACTCGGGGGCCGCTGCCCAGTTGGCGCCGCGCGGCTCGGTGATGTAGAACCACCCCGATTGCCATCCTTTTACGGTCTCCGCAAAGGAGCCGTCGAGCCATGTGACGTTGGGCATTCTGCCCAGCATGGCCCCTCCGCACTCCGCCTGTTGGCCGCTTACCACCTTCGGCTTCACGCAGAAAGTTTGCTGCCATAGGCCGAAGTGAGGCCGGATGCGGAGGAAGGCCTCACACACGATGATGAACACCGAGATGTTGAGGACGAAATTCGGGGCTAGATCGTGGAAATCTAGACCATAGTAGAACATGAGCCCGCGGACGAAGGGATGGAGTGGAAATCCCAGTCCACGGACGAAATGAGCGACGAATATGACCATCTTGTGGGGTCCTGGGGTCGTAATGACCTGCCCGGTTTCTGGTAGATGGTGCGCTATGTCCGCGGCCAAGTATCCGGCCGCCCGAAGATTTGCGATGTGCTTCTCCTTGACGGTGGAAGCCACCCACTTGCCTCCTGCTCCGGACATGTTTAACTCTGCGGGGAAGACTTGGGCTTGGGCGCTGGAGCTCGAGGGGGCAAGAGTGGGAAAAGGAGGAAGAAGTCGTGGGTGAAAATGGGGGAATCTTATCCCTTTATAGAGGCACCGGAAGCAGTGCACCTCCCCACTTGCCCGTTGGGAATCGCTTGTTTCCCAAGCGCCACGGTTAATGGCATGGTGAGATTACCCATACCCGTATTGATGAGAATCCCGTAATAAGGGGACACGATCTTTGCTTTGACAAGACGTGTCACAGAAGCCGCCTCCTAATATGCGTTGTAGCTGGTTGTGGGAAAACAGTTCGAATAATGGATCCGATAATAATAACGTGTCACGTCACCAGAAAAAGTTGTCAGCAGATTGCATTTGTGAAATATCATTCTCTCTACGGTGGTATGTGAAGATCATTTTTCAGATCCGGACACGATTTGGGTGTTCGATGATCACTTTGGAGTACTCGGAGGAGGAACCCAACTTGCAATGCCGAAGACTATACTGCGCGCCAGACTCATCATCATTGAAGCCTGGTTCAGGGGCTACTGAGGGAGTCCTGGATTAGGGGGTATCCGGACAGCCGGACTTTGTGCAACGTCCGGACTATTGAAGCGGGAAGATACAAGACTCAAGACTTCGGCCCGTGTCCGGATGGGACTCTCCTTTGCGTGGGAGGCATGCTTGGCGATCCGGATATTATATTTCCTTCCTTGTAACCGACTCCCTGTAAACCCTAGCCCTCTCTGGTGTCTATATAAACCGGAGAGGTTGGTCGTTAGAAGGCCGATCACAATTACATTCATACCATCATAGCCTAGCTCTTAGGGTTTAGCCTCTACAATCTCGTGGTAGATCTACTCTTGTACTACCCATATCATCAATATTAATCAAGCAGGAAGTAGGGTTTTACTTCCATCGAGAGGGCCCGAACCTGGGTAAACATCTGTGTCCCTTGCTTCCTGTTACCATCAGCCTTGACGCATAGATCGGGACCCCCTACCCGAGATCCGCCGGTTTGACACCGACAGAGGGTAGGACAAAAGATGTCATGCAAGTTCTTTTCCATAAGCACGTATGACTATATTCAGAATACATGCCTACATTACATTGATGAATTGGAGCTAGTTCTATGTCGACCTATGTTATAACTGTTACATGATGAACCGCATCCGACATAATTATCCATCATCGATCCAATGCCTACGAGCTTTTCACATATTGATCTTTGCTTAGTTACTTTATTGTTGCCACTGTTACAATTGCTACAAAGCTGCTACTGTTACTTTTGCCACCATTACCGTTACTTCCATATTACTTTGCTACTAAATACTTTGCTACAGATATTAAGTTATCCAGGTGTGGTTGAATTGACAACTCAACTGCTAATACTTGAGAATATTCTTTGGCTCCCCTTGTGTCGAATCAATAAATTTGGGTTGATTACTCTACCCTCGAAAACTGTTGCGATCCCCTATACTTGTGGGTTGTCACCTGTCGCAGCATGTCCGTCAATATATCCGGCACTCCCGGACCTTTGGAAGTCGCCATTGAAGCACGGCCTCCCTTTGGAGGAACCCGTTTGCTCATCCCTGCAATCATCTCCGGCTGTAAACCGGATAGTCCGGGGCCTTCATTTTTGGCCCCCGAACCCTGTACGACTGGGGTATCATCTCCGGATAATGTCTTCCTCGTCCCCCGCACTGCTTGCTGATCGGGAGAGACCCTCCGGGATGACACTTCACAGTCGTCCGCCTTATCGGGGAAGGAAGTTGGTGGAGGTGTTTCGCTCTCCATCATCTCCGGAAGAAGGTCCCCCAAGGAGGAGGATTGTTGAAGGCGACGGCGTGCCAGACTGCAAAATATATATTCCCAATGTCACCTTGGTAGTGTGAAAGGAACGAGATATGTTTAGAACTCCCTTGTTCAACTTACGATTTGGCTAGAGGCTTATCCTCGCTATGGAACTATGCGACGACATCGTCTTCCAAGCCTGAGCTGCCTGACGATGGCATTTCGCCTCGCTTGGCAGCCTTTTCCTCCCAATATCCGGATGCGGCCCTTTTCTTACCTTGGGGAGAAGATACCTTGACATCTCCCTCACTTTTGTCTTCAGACGATGGAATTTTGATTCCCCCGGATGTAGTACCTGATATACCTTTGGGGTAGAAGCCGCTTTTCGTCTCCCCACTTTCCGCTTTGTCCTCCTCTACATGCATCTGGTATGGTGCTGGAGCCAGCATCCTTGTTAGTATGGAATCCGCTGAGTCTTTGGGGAGGGGGGCCGAACACCTGATTCGCTCCGCTTTCTTTATCCAGCCCTGGGAAAAGGTAGTTTTGCTTTGTAACATATTATGGCATCCTCAACTACAAAGTGTTCGGGAGTTAAGCGCTTACCGGGTTATCCGGATGGTTGTAGTCGAGGCCAATGTCCTCAGTAGTGTCCGGCCACTGTTTTCGTTTCCCGAAGAACAACTTCCACATCCCTTCGTGCGTCGTGCCGAAGAAGTGCTGAAGCGTCTGTGGTTCTTCCGGATTAAACTCCCACATTCAGAGAGGCCATCGCTGGCATGGCAGGATCCGACGAACTAGCATTACTTGGATCACGTTGATGAGATCGATGCCTTCTCAAGGAGGCTTCGGATGCGGCTCTACAGAGTTTGCACTTCATCAATTGATCCCCAGTCTAGCCCCTTATTAATCCACGACACAAGCTGAGTCCAAGGGCTAGATCGAAACACAGGCGCAGCAGCCCACTTGGAACCACGGGGCTCGGTGATATAGAAGCACTCCCGCTGCCATAAATTTGAAGATTCTGTAAAGGATCCTTTTAGCCAAGGAGCATTAGTAAGCTTGCTCACTATGGCACCACCACACTCCGCCTGACTCCCCTCGATCACCTGTGGCTTCACATTGAAGGTCTTGAGACATAAGCCTAAGTGTGGAGGAATTCGGAGGAAGGCTTCGCACGTGACGATGAATGCCGATATGAGAAGGAAGGAGTTTGCGGCCAGATCGTGAAAATCTAGCCCGTAGTAGAACATGAGCCCGCGAACAAAGGGATTGAGAGCAAAGCCTAAACCTCGGAGGAAGTGGGAGATAAACACGACCCTCTCACCGGATCTAGGGGGTAGGGATAACCTGCCCTTTAGCAGGGAGCTGGTGGAGGATTTCCGCGGTCAGATATCTTGCCGCTCGTAGCTTTGCGATATCTTTCTCTGTAACAGAGGAGGCCACCCACCGACCTTGAAGGCTAGAACTGTACATGATTGAGGTTCTTGGTGATTGAAAACCCGGGTGTTGGAGCTCGAGGTGGGAAAGGCTGAAGAAGGAGCAAGCGCAGAGGAGAAGAGCGGATCTGTATCCCTCTATAAAGGCCGTGAATATCAAAACGCCTCCTCTCGGGCCTTAAAGCTTGCCTATTCCCAAGGAATCATACCGAAGAGACGGTTGGATTAGCCACGTCCGTGTTGGTAAGAATCCCGCAATTAGGGGACATGATCTCTACTTCGACAAGACGTGCCAATAGGGGCCACGCCTCGAAACGTGGAACGGCGGGAGAAAAAATGGTTCGAAATAAAGACCGGACAGGCATGATGTCACGTTGCAAAAAGTTTTCAGCAGATTGGGCTCATGAAATATTATACTCTCTATGGTCGTGTGTGTGGTATTTATGTTACAGATTCGGACACATCTTTCGTTTGTAGACCATCTTGAAGATTGGAATTGGGGAACCCGCCTTGCAATGTCGAAGACAATCTGCACGTCGGACACCTCGTCATTGAAGCCTGGTTCAGGGGCTACTGAGGGAGTTCTGGACTAAGGGGTCCTCGGGCGTTCGACCTGTTAGCCATGGGCCGGATTGATGGGCTGTGAAGATACGAAGACTGGAGACTCCACCTGTGTCCGGATGGGACTCTCCTTGGCGTGGAAGGCAAGCATGGTGATCGAATATGAAGATTCCCTTCTCCGTAACCGACTTTATGTAACCCTAGATCCCTCCGGTGTCTATATAAAGTGGAGGGTTAGGTCTATAGGACCGAACACTCATTACCATAGTCATTCAGGCTAGACTTCTAGGGTTTAGTCATTACGATCTCGTGGTAGATCAACTCTTGTAATACTCATATTCATCAAGATCAATCAAGCAGGAAGTAGGATATTACCTCCATAGAGAGGGCCCGAACCTGGGTAAACATTGAGTCCCCCGTCTCCTGTTACCATCGATCCTAGACGCACAGTTCAGGACCCCTACCCGAGATCCGCCGGTTTTGACACTGACAAGCGCCCCTCAGGCTGCATCATTCCCAACTCGCACGGGCCTGTCCCTGCGACATGTATCCTTTTGCATCTTCAGCTTACTTTGCATGGAGCGCCCCTCGGGCTGCATCATCCCCAGGCCGCACGGGTCCGTCTCTGTGGCATGTATCGTTCTTGCATCTATTTGGACTAGAACTAGTCGCCCCCTATGAGTCATCTTATGATTATCACCTGCATGTCCGGTACTTCGATACCATGAACGTCGTGCACCGTTGCAAGCCCACCCACGACCGCCTCATGATTAAGGACTGGCATGACGTTTGTGCTCGGGTCCATCCCTGCATCGTCCCTAAACCCAAGAGGTTGAGCTCTGGCTCGCGGGCTAGCTCCCATGTACGTCACCTCCCATGGCCCTTGGTGCCTTGTTCTTGCATGAGATAATCACGGACGGACGAGCCATGGCGCGTGACACAGTGCCTTGTCACCACGGGAGCCGCGCACTAGTCGTCTTTCTTAAGGTTTTTTCGCATGAGAAGACTAGGTATGGTGTCTGTGCTCGGGTCTGTCCCTGCAGCGTCGATAAACCCAACGGTTAAGCTCTGTCTAGCGGGCTGGCCCCATTCACGTCACCTCCTGGGGTCGTTGGTGTTTGGCCTTCTCATGTGATTGCCTCAGGAGATTCATCCGGTGCAGGCTGCCTAACCATCTCGCAGGGCCACCACAGCTATCAAGAACCAAGAGCAGGCACAACCCGCCTTGAGGTAAGGCCTCGTGAGCCCCGCGCTGTCTCACGAGTGCCCAGACACACCTCGTCTAGCCCTGCCGTGCAAGGCACGTGTAAGGTCGGGGCTGTACACGCCCCGGGGGCTCCACTCAGAGGGAGCCCTCACCCACGCACCAATGGAAGCACCATGCCCCGCGCTGGCAGTCGACACGGTCAAGGAGTGGCTATGCCCGTGCAAGTGCGGAAGCGCTATGCTCCGCGCTGGTGATAAACAACTGAGGGTGGCCGCTTGGCCGTATCAACCTCAGGGAGCCACCATGCTCGGTGTCCAGCCTTGTCACGACACCTTCCCCTCGGGAGGGTCACGCGAGGGGGCTGGGCACGGGGGCTATGCTCGGATCATGCCCAAGCATACGCCACCCTGACAAGTCCCTCAGACCTGGTCGTTGTGTCGTGTGCCCCTCCCGAGCGGGACCTCGGCAAGGACAGGTATGGAGGTCTGTTCGTACGTCAAGGGGGACTCCAGAGCATCGTGACTCAGGGGCCTAACTAGCCACGTGGCCCCTCACCCCTTGGTCTCGTCCTGGTGATCCGGATGACCCAACGACGACTGAGGCATGCGCGGGGTTGGGCCCTGCCGACACAGAATGCTAAGGCTTGGTTCGTGCTCCCCCGAAGGTTGTTCGTATGTCAAGGGGGACTCCTGAGCATCGCGACTCAGGAGCCTAACTGGTCATGTAGCCCCTCACCCCCTGGCCTCTCCTGGCAATCCGGACGAGCTAGCGGCGGCTGAGGTATGCACGGGGCCGGGCTCTGCTGACGTAGAACATTAAAGCAAACGGGAAGGAAATTGCAGAATCCTAATGAGTTATTACAAAACATACTGTTCTTCAAATACCAAAAATAAGTTTTAAACGCCTCCACGAGGCATGGTGCATGTGCAAGAGATAAAAATGGGAAGAGGCGCTATCAGCAAGCCCCCTTGTCAGCCTTGGGATCTGCCGTAGCCCGCGAGGAGTGCCCCTTCGTTGACGACGTTGCCGCCATCTGTGCCATCCACCGGAGCCACAGGGCAAGCGGCACCGTCAATCGGGGGTGCAGGGTCGATGGCAAGGAACTTCTTCAACAGGGCATCCACCTGGCCCTTCACGGCTTCGGCAGCAGCTGTGTAGTGCTCTTCATCCACGGCCTCGAGCAGGACACCAAGGTCATCAGGGTCGCGAAGATGAAGATGGCTGAAGACGCGCGTCAGGGCTGATGAGATGAGCGCGCAGGCTTCCCCCTCCACCATGGGGACGATCCCGTTGATGACGCCCTCGAGCGTCATGACAAGCCAAGGGAGCAGCTGGGCGGGGCCCTCATCATCAGTCGCCAACATCTTCTCCAAGCCCTTCTCGTAGAGCTCCTGCAGTGCCTCGCGGGACCTCAGCTCAAGAGATTTGAAGGTCATGCGATCCTCGGCAAGAACCTTCGCCTTGGCCTCCAGCTAGACCTTCTCTGCTTCCACCTTCTTCTCCAGATCCTCCAGGCGCCTGCGCTCTGCGGCCTGCACCCTCGACAACTGCTCAACTCAGTGTCACAACCGATGACTGCATCTTCTCGGGCCCTAATCTTATCTTCCCACGTGTCGCGCTCAAGAGCCTCGGTGGCGCGCTCGCTGCAAATGGTCTCCAGCTCGGCCTCCGCCAACTGGCACCGCTCCTTGGCGGCCTCAGCATCCTTTTGCGCTGCATCACGGGCAGCAGCGGCCAGACCAGCGGCCCGCTCCCCTTCCTTGGAAGCTGCTATGGCCTGGCTCCACGCTGCCCTGACGGACGCGTCGGAACACAGCCACCCCAAAATCATCTCCAGGCGTCCTGACGCCAGGCGGCAGTCGGGGCCTTGGAGGTTGTCCTGAAGCTGGGTCAACGCAGAAAGAGCCTCCTCAGAGCATCAGGCAAGGCATAAGGATCACGACCCAGCGACATGGTGGGAGGAGGAGGAGACAGCATCGGCACCAAAGCCTGCGAGTTGGTTGCGGCAGGAGGAACAGGGGGCTCCTGGGCCTCTGGGACCTTGGCAGGCGAGCTGGGAGCAGGCGCCTCCAGAGCCGACTTGTCGATGGAGGTCGCTTTCTCCTGGGGACGGTCCTCCGGACCTCGCGAGGATGACCGGGTCAGTGAGGCACGAGGGCCGTCGCCCCCCTTCTGCACCGGAGGAGGCGCGACCGCAGCAGGCTGCTGGGTCCCAGAGGGTGCGGCCGCTCCCTCCCTCCTCTTCTTCGCCACCAGTGTTGGCCTGACGGTGCAAGGGGAGAGCGTCAAGAAGCAAAGGCAGAAGTAGGAACAAAATCAGGGCAAGGCACTTACTGGTCTACGGTGGCATAATTCCTTGGCCTCTTCTGAAGCATGAAGCCCGAAGGCTTCGCAGCTTGGGGAGCCAGTGTGCGAGTCCCAGGAGCGGATGAGGGTGCAGCAGCTGACCTTGCAGCAGCGCCTATTGGCATCGAAGCAGGGGTACCGCCTCGAGATATCAGCGCCGACCTGCTCTTCGTCGGTACCTCAACCGGCGGCTACTTCAGGGGAGTGACCTTGGACCTCGTGGTGACCCCGGCGGAGGGCGGGGACTCCCTCACTGGATGGTCATCGACGTCTTTGTAGTCAGGGAAGGTGCAGAGGAGATCAATCACGCGCGGAGGAGAAGTCTCCCCCGCCCCCTCCCGGGCCGCCTCCGAGTCTAGCCCCTCCTCCTCACCAGTCATCGGAGCACAGCACCACCAGGGCCTCGGCAGACACCGGCGGCACGAGCCCATGCTCGTTGAAGACAAGCATGGCGGCAGCGATCTCTGCCCCATTTGGGCGGCGGTACAACAGAAGATGGGTGTCCGGCGGGTACCCCTGATCCTCCCCGACCAGGAGAGGGAGGGCCGCGTCCAGCTCCTCATTGGACAGGGGGTCCGAGCGCAAGCGGAGGTCGTCCCCCTCGTCCTCAAGCTTCCACAGGGGGCACGAGCGTGCCTGGAGTAGGGCCAGGCATTTCGACAGGAACTCCTTGAGTATCATGGCTCCCGTCAGCTTCTCCGTCTTCGGGTCGTCAGGCTTCAGGTCAGCAGCCATCTTCTCCAGCACATGCTTTGCTTGCGGGTCGGTGAGCTTTGCACTGAACCATCCCTCATGAGGCGATGGCATCCCCGTCGGCAGCGCCAGCCGAGGATAGGAGCACTTGGCATCCATGAGGACCCATTTGTTCCTGAAGCCCTCGGCCTTCTTCCCGGCTCTCGAGATGGTGTTGGCCCCATTGGCTGCAACGAAATTGGCACACCCCGAGCACTGACCCTCCTTGTTCCGGAGGTAGTAGAAGTGGTGCAGCAGCACCATGGATGGCATCACCGCCACGAATACCTCGTAGTAGAAGCCAAAGATCGACTGGAGGAGGACGAAATTTGGATGAAGATGGAGGGCGTGGAGATTGTAGTGGCCGAGCACGGCGTAGAAGAAATCGGAAAAAGGAGGGACCAGCCCCGTGAAGATGTTGTTCATAAAGAAGGGATGAAAAGTACTGCCTGAAGCCTCCGGCTTGGAGGAGCCGACACAGAGCACGGTCTCTTTCCCCCCGTTATCGTCGCCCGCCGTCATCCGGCGCGCAGCGGCAATCTTCTCTTCCGTGACCGTGGGCGCGCTCAGGGCCGCCTCGTACCAGGCGAGTGAGCGTGAGGCCTTAGCCTTGTATAGAGTCATCGGATACGAGCTCGGGGAGGTTTTCGGGCAGATCGGGAGTCTCTTGGGTCAAGAAGGAGAAAGGGGATCTGGAGCAAGGCGAAGGAAGGCAATGAAAGCCCTGCGTCGCGTGCCAGCCTTTTGTCAGTCAAGGACGGTTGTCGAGGCAGCGTGGGGAAGCGGAGGCGCCCACGTCCAGTCAATCGCCATGCATCGACCAAGGCCATAGGCAGTTGGGTCCCGCGGCGCTTTGCACTTGCCCTTTGGCTTCGCCTCGAAGCCAGTCCGAGCGCGCCTTGGGTCCGGGGGCTACTGTCGGCGTCCTGGGAATGGGGGTACCCGGACTTTCCTGCCTGCGGCCCACAGCGTGGCTCCACCAACGGCCCGGTATGGCCAACTTTGGAAGCAACAACTCAAGACCCTCGCGAGGGGCCAAGCCTCGCGAGGCGGACGACACCAAGACCTTCCAGGGGGCGGCCTTGCTAGGCTGGCTCCTGAGGAGCGGAGATATCTATGCAAGGGGCACCTCGCGAGGTACACATGACATGAGCCGTGTCGACCAAGGCCAGGCGGGCGCCAGCGAGCGCAGTGTACCAGTTTCCTCTTTGGTGCTAAAGAGGTAGGCGCAGGCGAGGAGTCCTGAGGCATTAGGCAAAGGTTTCCATATCGGTGCAACAAGACAAAGACCGTCAGGATGGCAGGAAGGAGGTCATCACGGAGCCCATGGTAGCGTCACCACCAGAGCCTTTGTCAGGTGAAGACTACTTTTGTCAGGATAGCTTGTACTAGTTGTCTCCCTTCAAAATTGGCCGTTGTGGGATCCCTTCCCACCTACATTTTGGAAGAGGACCAGGCCTCTATAAATAGGACTAGCCACCACCATAGAAGATAACTGATCTTGGATCGGATCCATTCCACCAAGACTACCTCACTAGCTGATAGAGCTCAAGAACACCTCTCCTCCTGAGGCGGTTCACCCATTGTACTAGTTCATCCTTAGCCCTCGAGGCAATCCACCACCACCACACTGGAGTAGGGTATTACACCACACGGTGGCCCAAACCAGTATAAACCCTTGTGTCTCATGTTCTTTGGGTTTGTCGAGCTAGGCCGTGGAATCGTTGGGTAGGCAGGCTGGGGGAGAGAGGAGTCCTTTGTGCGCACCCCAGTGTTTGAACCTCTCAAGGGTCTGCGGAACCCAAAATCCGACAGAGGGGCGATTCGAACTTTGCTTGGGTTGGTGGCGAATTAGGGATTTGAGCGCGCTGGGCGTGGAAGGGCACGATGGAGAAGGGAGATTTTGCAGGGCTAGAATTGGGGCCGCCAGATATTTCAATCCGAAATGTGGAAGCACGGACTTGTTTTTGTCGTCATTCTTTTGGGGGGGAGGGAGGGAGGGGGTGGGTGGCTGGGTGCTAGCGTCCGTACGACACACACGACCACCATGACACGACCATGGTCTGCCTGGTGTGCCTACATTTGAGAGTGCAAACAAATCTTCTTTCATTTGCAAACGAATATGTATGTATTACCATGCCCGTGTTTTCCTTGCAAATAATTAGTCATTCAAAACAAGATACTATAAATTAATTAATGAGGAGTTATTTGAAAGAGTGTGTGTCACATAGCGATCTTGAATTCTAACATGGATTTCGCATTTCACGGTATCCACGCTACTTTTTAAAATACAAATTCATATGTATATTATGAACACCATGGTAGTGAGAAAACTTTGGATGGATTCAAACATATGACCTACAAAATAACACAACAATCGACTCAATGTCAACTTTTCCAGACCTAGTATGGCACGAATTCAAAATAATTACCCATATGCATGGTCCTCAATTCAAATCTTACAATGTACACTAAATTGAAACGTCGATATTAAGTCTCGCACTATCTACATTCAAATGTCGTTTTTGGCCCACCCCCCCGGCACACACGCTACATACTTCCTGTATCGATCAATGTTCCTCTCCTAACCACCTTAGGAAGCTATCGGTTTCCGACACATGCTCATTCTTTCTCTCCATGTTTCGATCTCTAACTCTCTCAACTACACAACCCCCTTTTTCCACTCTGTTACCAAATGTATGTACCTCACACACCCGCCAGTGCACTCCATGCCAAGATCTCTCTCTCTCCCTCCCACCCTCTCTTGCTAGATACATGCATTGCCTATCTAGCCCCTCCCCCTCTCGTGCGCACGCACACACATTGTCTATCTAGGTCACTCTCTTGAGACTATCTCACTCTTTCTTTCGCAAGGCGGGCCACACTCGCTCAATCTCGCTCTCTTTATCTAAGTCTCGATTAACTTTACTTTATTTCACACACGAATGATATATCTCCCTGTTCAGGCCTCGATTGACACACTCTATTCCCTCTCACGCAGATTGTCTATCTAGGTCAGCCCATCCAAGCTGCCCCACTCTTTCGACCTCATGGTGGGCCATGCTTGCTCAATCTCTCTCTCTCTCTCTCTCTCTCTCTCTCTCTCTGTATGTCTCGATTGACCTCGCTCTTTCTCGGACACAAGCGATATATCTCCATGTTTGAGCCCAATTCGACATATTCATATTGTGTACTCTCTCATGCACATTGTCTATCTAGGTCACTCTCTCCAACCTGTCTCTCTCTTTCGGTCGCACGACGACCCACACTCGCTCAATCTCTCTCCCTTTATATACGTAATCGATTGACCTTGCTTCCTCCCATGCACAAAATATATCAATGTGTCTGACTGAATCATCTCTCAAGCTCTATCTTACAGCCCTCACCCATCCCAAAAGCTCAATCGGACCATATCTCTCCAGAACATATATATCTTTTCAATGAATGTCGGACCACAGTCACTTTGTCTCTCTATCTATCCGTGTCTCGACCGACCTCGCTTTCTCACGCCGTATCTTCCACACATTGAAGCTACCTCTCTATCCCTCGCAGAGCCGGAGCTATTTACATTGCGAGGGGGACTCCAACCTTGGATTCATTTGTGAAGGCATTTATTCCGGTGTGTTTAGATTATATTTTCGTAGCATTCGGCCCACAACTACCCCTAACACCATTGCAACCCCCGCACCTCCCTTAATTGATTTCCCTCTGGCTCGGTCATCGCTCTCTCGCACGTCCTTTCTCACCTTCAACGTTGCACCATGGTATTTTTGCAAAAAACTCTATTGTTCTCTTTAATTATTACAAATAAGCTACAAAACTACGCACCGATAGTCCACCTGTATCACGCCCAATATGCGACCCTATCCAAGAGGAACTCGAAGGTACCACCAAGGATAGACCCGCATATTGAAACGCTTTTGCAAGGTGGATATCATTACATCAACATTACATAAATAGATGGGGATACATACATAAGGCATACAATGCCACACGAATACAACATCATCTTACATAAGATCACCATCCGAATACGGATGAAACACAAACAGAAACTCAAACGACATCCACCCTGCTAGCCCAGGCTGCCGACCTGGAACCTATCCCCTGATCGAAGAAGAAGCAGAAGAAGAACTCCAAACAAGCAAACATCGCTCTCGCGTCATGATCATCGCATAACCTGTACCTGCAACTGTTGTTGTAGTAATCTGTGAGCCACGAGGACTCAGCAATCCCATTACCATGGGTATCAAGACTAGCAAAGCTTAATGGGAAAGGAAGGGGTAAAGTGGTGAGGTTGCAGCAGCGACTAAGCAAGTATGGTGGCTAACATACGCAAATGAGAGCGAGAAGAGAAACAAGCAGAACGGTCGTGAAGCTAGCAATGATCAAGAGGTGATCCTGAACACCTACTTACGTCAAACATAACACATAAACCGTGTTCACTTCCCGGACTCCGCCGAGAAGAGACCATCACGGCTACACGCGCGGTTGATGTGTTTTAATTCGGATCTGGTGTCAAGTTATCTACAACCGGACATTAACAAATTCCCATCTTCCACATAACCGCGGGCACGGCTCTCGAAAGTTTATAACCCTGCAGGGGTGTCCCAAATTAGCCCATTATAAGCTCTCGCGATCAATGAAGGATATTCCTTCTCCCAGGAAGACCCGATCAGTCTCGGAATCCCGGTTTACAAGACATTTCGACAATGGTAAAACAAGACCAGCAAAGCCGCCCGCTGTGCCGACAATCCCGATAGGAGCTGCACATATCTCATTCTCAGGGCACACCGGATGAGCAAGACGTCGGGTTGGCATAGACCCTGGTTGCCCAAGGGGCGCCGGACATCGCTCGGTTTGGACCAACACTTAGACAAGCATTGGCCCGCGGGGGCTAAAATAAAGATGACCCTTGGGTTAATTACTCCCAAGGGAAAGGTAGGTGGTTGTGAGGCAAATGGTAAAACCAAGGTTGGGCCTTGCTGGAGGAGTTTTATTCAAAGCAAACTGTCAAGGGTGTCCCATAAATCACCCGACCGCGTAAGGAACGCAAATTCCGGGAACATAACACCGGTATGACGGAAACTAGGGCGGCAAGAGTGGAACAAAACACCAGGCATAAGGCCGAGCCTTCCACCCTTTACCAAGTATATAGATGCATTAATAATATAAGAGATATTGTGATATCCCAACATAACCCTGTCCACCATGGAGCAATCTTCAACTTCACCTGCAACTAACAATGCTATAAGAGGGGCTGAGCAAAGCGGTAACATAGCCAAGCAACGGTTTGCTAGGAAGGGTGTCAAAGGTTAGAGGTTCATGGCAATTTGGGAGGCTTGAAGAGCAAATGATAGGTAACGCAGCATAGCGATAGAATGAAGCAACTAGCATAGCAATGATAGTAGTGAGATCCAGGGTAGCGGTCATCTTGCCTAAAATCCCGCTAGGAAGAAGAACGAGTCCATGAAGAAGACGAAGCCACGAAGACGAACCAAGCGGAGACGAACGAATCCTCACGATCGCAATGAAACGGGAACTATCGAGAAGAAGCACACAACATAGTAAACACACCACACATAGGCAAGACATGATGCACAACAAGCATGACGCATGACAAGGCTACATGAAGCTACTCATGGCAAGAGATGATGCAAACAAGAACAACACATCAAGGCAAGTTTAAATGAGGCCGGGAACAACATATAACAAATCCGGTAAGTCCTCGTAAGCATATTTCGAAATTGGTCCAGAACTGAACAAACATTAAGTTGAAGTTGTTAAACAACAAGTTAAAGAGCACCAAGAGAATCTACACGAAATTCTAGTCAAGTTACATATAAAGTTCACTTAGTTCGGAGCTACGGCCTAGAAGATATAAGCAAAACAAGTTAACCAGGGCATTGATGCAAAATGCATACAAACATCAAGCAAACACCTCAAAACAAGGATGCAACATGATAATATGAAGCTACATGAGAAAACAAGCAAGTTCGTATAGAGCACACTCAAAACGGAGCAACGGTTCAACACATGCACACTATACAAGTCATAACAACAATCTGTCCAAAACAGCAACTAGGCATATTGCAAGCATCAAAACAACATGCTACAGTACCACAATATGAAAACAAAAGGCATGGGCATGAAGTACAGGTAAAGCATAACAAGACATGAACACTGAGCTATCTGCAGAAACAACTAGAACATGCTCAAAAGGACATGGTAAGATTGCAAATAATAACAGTTTCAGACTTATCAGGAGATAACATCAGGTTGCAACGTTTAGAGCTATCAAAAAACATGTTACAGGAACTTAACATGGCAAACAAAGGCATGACATGATACTACTAAATGCATAGAACAAGAGTCCCTTACTAACCATAAGCCAAAAAGGATCAGAAGATATGATGGCACCCATGTAAACATGGCAAGTTATATTACAGATTCAAACATGGCAGGAACAACAATAAGTAGACATGTTCGTGAGCTTGAACCACTCACCACAGAGCAATACATGGCATGGCAAGGCTACCAACAGTAAGAAGACATGTTTGTAAAGCTATACATGGCAAGAGCAAGGTCATAGGGTGCATGGATCACTAGCAAACAATCATGGAAACATTGAACTTAATGTTAACAGGCTGACAGCAACATCATTTAGCAAATTTGGAGCAAGATAACAACAAGCTACAGCAAGCTAAAATTGCAACCAAGGGCATGAATGGATAGAGCAAGACATGTATAACAACTCATCCTTAGTGAACATCTCCAGATTATGCACGAAATGACTTGTAGAAGCAGGTTTACATAGCAATGAATATAATGAATCTGCCTAGCAAAACAGCAACAGCAAGTAATCTCCTTAACAAGCTCGATGCACTCAGTACACAAGTCACAAAAATACATGGATGGCACCACTGGAAAGATGGCATAGCATAGATCAAAACACATGTAGACATCAACCTCATAGGATGCACACATCAATCATGGCAAAAATGACAAAAGTGCATGTTATAACAGTTTCAGCAGATTAACATCAACATGCACTCTTCCAACAGTATTTCGGGCATTACGATGAGCTCAAATGAAAATGATGCAATGGAATGAAATGAAGTACTCGTTGAGGCGAACAATTTGACATATTACACGCATGAAACGGAGTAGTATGCAGCAAGTTATAACATGTTGAACATGGCAATAGAATGTTAATATCTCGGGGAATTGGGCAAAAATCACCTCGGGGAAGCTGGACGGGATCGTGCGGGATGGAGGGAAGCGGACGGGCGCTGGCGCGGGAGGGGCAGCAGGCGCGCCGCGTGGCGAGGTCGGGGTCGCTGGCGGTGAGACGCCGCTGGTGGCAGCGGTGGGCCGGGCCGGGCGCTGGAGGTGGGGCCTCGCACGGGCGGCGGCGGCACTCCGCCGGGCAATAGGGACGGAGGCGACGGCGAGGTCGACGGCGGCGGGATCTGACAGTGGGACGGCGGCAGCGCCTGGCGGGCGGGCGGGCTTGCGGCGGCGGCGGAGGCGAGGAGGCGGCGCGGGATCCGGCGCGGGCACGATCTGTGGTCGGGCGGCGGCGGGCGAGGGCCCTTGAGGCCCGCTGATGGGCTCCATGGCCGGGCGCGGCGGCGGGCGCTGGGACGCAACGTGCGGCTGGTGGTTGGCTGCGGGCGCGGCGGCGATTTCGTCCGGCGAGGCCGGACGTGTCCGGTGGCGGCGGGGGCGATTTGATCTAGGGTTTTGATCCGAAAAATGGAGGACGACATTTTTATAGGTAGAGGGAGCTAGGAGAGTCCAAATGAGGTGCGGTTTTCGGCCACGCAATCATGATCGAACGACCGAGAGCATGGAGGGGAGTTTGCTGGGTTTTGGGCCACTTTGGAGGGGGTGTTGGGCTGCAACAAAAGAAGGCTTTGCGGTTACCCGGTTAACCGTTGGAGTATCAAACGACCTCCAAATGGCACGAAACATGACAGGCGGTCTACCGGTGCTATACCAAGGCCGCTTGGCAAGACTCGGTCCATTCCGAGAAAGTTTAACACGCACTCAAGAGAAGAGGCAAAAAGGGACCGTCGGATGACATAGGAGTGCCGGATTGCAAAACGGACAACGGGGAAAATGCTCGGATGCATGAGACGAATATGTATGCAACATGAGATGCACATGATGACATGGCAATATGCAACGCGCAAGCAAATGACATGGCAACGACGGCGAATAACTGGAAGACACCTGGCGCATCGAATCCGGGGCGTTATAACACTCCTCCACTAACAAGAGATCTCGTCCCGAGATCTTAGGACCGAGACGGAAGGGAAAAGGGATGAGGTGAAACAAGAACTCAAGAGAAGGAGCAAAGAATCGAGAGCACTCGAGAAGAAGAGAGGAACAACGAGAATGACAAGAATCGAAAGCTCACGGAATCAGATAGACTAAGAAACGACTCGTTCTAACCGGAGTGGTTAGAATGAGAAAAGAAACGAATAAGACTGAAAGAATTTAGGTAGCACTCCGGCTGAAAATGGGAGGATTAGAACGAACTTGAGAGGATGGAATGGTACTTGATGAACTCTTGAAGAATGAATTAAATCATGAAGAATTGCCATGAAGTACTCCGGTAAAATAAAGGATGATGGGATAGAATGAAGGATGAAAGAATAAGATGAGCCTTGCGATGATTTAGATGGAGGATCCGATGAAATGGCCGAGGAAAAATTGAACTCCGGAAAAGAAAAGATGAAAACACTTGAAACTAGAATTTATTCATCAAGAACAAACTCCGAAGGAAGGGATTACTCACTTGGATGAAATAAGAACAAGATTTATTGTATGCTTATCCTTCATCAAATTAAATTGATGACAAGCAATAGATTTTGCATACTACTTATTCTTCTTGAAAAGGATTGAGAAGTGACATATCGCAAACTCGAGAAAGTCTTCATGAACCACCTGTAGGATTCGAAAGAACAAATGGAAACAAGGAAAAGAATATGAAAGAACCACCGTAAGATTTGGAAATGACTGACGAAAGAGAATGAATCACCGGGGAAGAATTAGGAGAACAAATATGCTAGAGGGGATTTAGATGCAAAAGAACAAAGAGATCATGAAATGATTAGAGGTTATTTGAACGATGCACCGGGATAATTGGATAATGATAGCTGAAATGTGAGGACAAAGAATTCTTCTGGGACGATGGCCTCCGGTGAAAAGAACTGGAAAAACAACTCCTGACATACTCCGGATGGGTAAAAAGAATATCTGACAAACGGAATAATTCGAAAAGATAGCATGAAGCTAAAACCACGAATCTTCGATAGAACGGCAAGATTTAGAGGATAAACTCTTCTTCAATCTTCAAATGATGACGAGAAACTCCACAAAAATTACTGAGATACTCCGGGAGAATGAAAAACGAAGGGGTTGAGCCAACAATCAAAAGAATTTGAACGAGAACTTAGAGAAGGCATGTGACTGATGAAATTCATACTTACGTCACCCTTGAAAAGAATTGAGAATAACTCCGGGAGAATTAGAAGAGTCAGGTAAGATCCTGGGAAAAGACCTGTGGGTAAGGGCCCACTAAAAAAACACCGTTGGAAAGGGTTGTTGAAAAGATAGATGATGCACCGGAAAAATTGAAATATTTGAATGAGGTGACAACCTTGAAATAATTGAATGCAAACAGAATCTACTGAGATGTCTTCCGACCTCCAGAACGATTGAGTGGCGAGAGGCGAACGAGCAGGGAAAACACTTGGGCCGTGGGAAAGAATATAATCACTACCGAAAAAACTTGAATTGAGTGCACCGGAAAAAGAAAGGGATGAAGAATGACGAATGAGACGAGAATTCACCGGTTGAAATAATTGAGGAAATACTGAAGAGGCTCCGTACGAATGAAATAGATGGTCGAGAGAGAGTCAGACTCCGGGAAGAAAAAGGGTGAGAGGGCGGGAAAACAATGGCAACTTGGAAGGGGTAAGCTACGAATATCTTGAAGAGAAAACACCGGTTGAAATCATTGAGGAAAGAAAGCAAAGATTTCGCACGAGTAGGATGGATACTCGATTACGGACTCCGGCTCCGAGAAGAAAAGGGTGTCGGGTGGGAGAAATAAAGGACAACTTCAGACAGGGAAACAACGTTGATTGAAAAGAGCTGAGGATTAATCCTGCAGAAAATGACGAGGATCGAAACCACTCGAAGAGAGGTGCACTGGATGAAAAGAGCTGAGAACCAACGGTCGGAAAACCAATTGCGTGAACCTAAAGAAAATTTGAATGGGAAGAGGAGTAGTTCAAAACACCTACGTCAAGATTCCTCACCAGAGCGACGAAGGGGTTGAGGAGTAAAAAGAATTCCTACTCTCCGATATAACTAGACTCCAAAAACAGTTTTCTTCTAGACTCGACAACGACCAAACTATACGATCAATCAAGGGGGCTCCTAGGGTCGGTCGAGGCTCTGGTACCAACTTGTCATGCCCAATATGCGACCCTATCCAAGAGGAACTCGAAGGTACCACCAAGGATAGACCCGCATATTGAAACGCTTTTGCAAGGTGGATATCATTACATCAACATTACATAAATAGATGGGGATACATACATAAGGCATACAATGCCACACGAATACAACATCATCTTACATAAGATCACTATCCGAGTACGGATGAAACACAAACAGAAACTCAAACGACATCCACCCTGCTAGCCCAGGCTACCGACCTGGAACCTATCCCCTGATCGAAGAAGAAGCAGAAGAAGAACTCCAAACAAGCAAACATCACTCTCGCGTCATGATCATCACATAACCTGTACCTGCAACTGTTGTTGTAGTAATCTGTGAGCCACGAGGACTCAGCAATCCCATTACCATGGATATCAAGACTAGCAAAGCTTAATGGGAAAGGAAGGGGTAAAGTGGTGAGGTTGCAGCAGCGACTAAGCAAGTATGGTGGCTAACTTACGCAAATGAGAGCGAGAAGAGAAACAAGCGGAATGGTCGTGAAGCTAGCAATGATCAAGAGGTGATCCTAAACACCTACTTACGTCAAACATAACACAGAAACCATGTTCACTTCCCGGACTCCGCCGAGAAGAGACCATCACGGCAACACACGCAGTTGATCCGTTTTAATTCCGATCTAGTGTCAAGTTATCTACAACCGGACATTAACAAATTCCCATCTGCCACATAACTGCGGGCACGGCTCTCAAAAGTTTATAACCCTGCAGGGGTGTCCCAACTTAGCCCATGATAAGCTCTCGCGATCAACGAAGGATATTCCTTCTCCCAGGAAGACCCGATCAGTCTCGGAATCCCGGTTTACAAGACATTTCGACAATGGTAAAACAAGACCAGCAAAGCCGCCCGCTGTGCCAACAATCCCGATAGGAGCTGCACATATCTCATTCTCAGGGCATACCGGATGAGCAAGACGTCGGGTTGGCATAGACCCTGGTTGCCCAAGGGGCGTCGGACATCGCTTGGTTTGGACCAACACTTAGACAAGCATTGGCCCGGGGGAGCTAAAATAAAGATGACTGTCGGTGTCAAAACCGGCGGATCTCGGGTAGGGGGTCCCGAACTGTGCGTCTAGGCGGATGGTAACAGGAGACAAGGGACACAATGTTTTACCCAGGTTCGAGCCCTCTTGATGGAGGTAAAACACTACGTCCTGCTTGATTAATATTGATGATATGGGTAGTACAAGAGTGGATCTACCACGAGATCAAGGAGGCTAAACCCTAAAGCTAGCCTATGGTATGATTGTTGTGATGTATGTTGTGTCCTATGGACTAAAGCCCTCCGGTTTATATAGACACCGGAGAAGGCTAGGGTTACACAGAGTCGGTTACAATGGTAGGAGATCTACATATCCGTATCGCCAAGCCTGCCTTCCACGCCAAGGAAAGTCCCATCCGGACACGGGACGGAGTCTTCAATCTTGTATCTTCGTAGTCTTGGAGTCCGGCGGATGATGATAGTCCGGCTGTCCGGACACCCCCTAGTCCAGGACTCCCTCAGTAGCCCCTGAACCAGGCTTCAATGATGATAAGTCCGGCGCACATAATGTTCGGCATTGCAAGGCGGGTTCCTCCCTTGAATAATCCAGAGAAGATCATGAATACCAGGATAGTGTCCGACTCTGCAAAATAAATTCTGCATTCCACCATAGAGAGAATAAAATGTACACCAGTCCAATCTGCTGATGTATTATGCGGCATGACATCACACCGCTACCAAGCCTTTATTTGAATCGTTTTTTATTATACCACCTCAGCACGTTCAGCGAAGCGGTTTCCTTGGCATGTCCTGTCGAAGCAGGGATCGTGTTCCCCTTATTCCGGGATTCTCATCAATACGGACGTGGGTAACCCAACCGCGCCATTGATGGTGGCGCTTGGGAGATAAGCGAGTCTTACCAGGCCGGTGGGGGACGCATAGTCTTCGTCCGCCTATATATAAGGGATAAGGATTTACCTTCTCACCTACGCCTTCTTCCTCCTTTGCTTATCCATCTCGCAAGACTCAAGCTCCAACGCCTAAGCTCGCAAGATCTCGCTCGACCTTCTCCGATTATGTCTGGAGCGGGAGGCAAATGGTTGGCCTCCACCGTTAAGGAGGAGCACATCACCAAGCTGCGCAGCGTGGGATACCTTTCCGGCGATATCGCGCATCGGCTGCCCGACGAGGGGCAGCTCATCCCCACCCCGGGCCCCATGAGAGGGTTGTTTTCCTTCCCCACTTCCTCCGCGGACTGGGCTTTCCACTGCACCCTTTCGTCCGGGGGCTCATGTTCTATTACGGCCTGGATTTCCATGATCTGGCGCCGAACTTCATCCTCAACATCTCGAAGTTCATCGTCGTGTGCAAGGCCTTCCTCTGCATCCAGCCCCACTTCGGCCAGTGGCTCAAGACCTTCAACGTCAAGCCGAAGGTTGTGGAGGGCACGCAAGCGGAATGTGGAGGTGCCATGTTGGGCAAGTTGCCGAACGTCCTTTGGCTCGAAGGGGCCTTCGTGGACTCCGTTAAGGGGTGGCAATCGGGGTGGTTCTACATCACCGAGCCGCGCTAACCCACGTGGGCGGCGGCCCCCGAGTTCAGATCTGGCATCCCCACGCAGCTCACCTCCTGGAAAGAGAAGGGCTTGTTGTGGGCCAATCCGAAGGAGCTGCGGGACTCCGAGCCTGTATCTAGAAGCTGGTGAACAATAAGCTCAGGCTCATCGACGTGGTCCAAGTCATGCTCATCCGCCGGATTCTCCCATGCCAAGAACGGGCATTCAATCTGTGGGAGTTCAATCCGGAACAGCACCGGGCGCTAAGCGGGCTCTTCGACACGATGTATGAAGGCGCCTGGAGGGTGCTGTTTAAGGGCGCCGAAGCCCCCGCATCCGCGACGGAAGATCGCGGATTTAGCTTGCAGCATCCAGCTGACAATGTAAGTGATTCAGCCCCTTTACGGGACACTTGTGGTAAACAGATTGATTCTAAGAGGGTTTCAATCTTTCTTTTCCTTTGGCAGGAATGGATGGAGAAGGCCGTGAAGCTCACCTGTCCGGCTCCCATGCCAGAAGACCCAGTGAATGCCCATCTAGCAGGGCTGCTAGTTCCGGCACCGCACGTGGTGCCGGAGAAGAAGGCCAAGAAGGTGGCCACGGGGACTCGAAAGAGTTCCCGAAATCAAGCGTCCGACGACGAGGCGGACACCTCCCCCGAAGACGAGGAGGAGGAAGAAGACTCTCTCCCGGAGGAGGGAGAGAGGAAGAGGAAGGGTTCCCCAATAGGGAAGGCCGAAGGGTCCAAGAGGGGGAGAACTATCCCCCCGGACAGTTCCGCCAACACCATCGTTGGCGAGGAGGAGTGGCCTTCAAGGGCCAGGCCTCCGGCGAGATCGTAAGTATCCGGATCCCTGATATGCAATTTCTTTCGTGTCACCTAGTGTCCTACTAATGCCGTGATACCGTCCTGATCCGCCGATGATGATCTCCCCGCTTCATTGAGCGGGTCGTTGGCCCCGTCAGATGTGGATTCACTTTCGACTGCCTCTACCCTCCGCGCCAACAAGGACGCGGAGGTGGGATCCCAGAGAGGGACCCATCAGGAGGAGGCTCCTGAGGCGCCGCCAGGCAGCCTCCCGGACTTTGCGCCGGACTCTACATCGGAACCTGCAGCGGTTCCGAGTCCGGCAGCGCCCCTCGAAAGAAGGGCAAGCTGTGACACCGGCGGCCTCCGTCCAACCGGAGGCACCGGACAACTTGTTGGAGGCGCTTAAAGGCGCTTCCATCGAGGAAGAACACCGCACTATCATGAGTGCAGTGATTCAGAAGGTTCAGCTTGCCAAGAGCGGGCTGACCGAAGCCTGCAGCAGCCTTCTAACAGGCTTTGAGGTAAGAAGTTATAATTATGTAATGTAATACCGCATAGACAGTAGCCCCGATGCTCAGTTCGGTGTTCGGAAAGAAAAGCCAGACTGAGGATCTAAGAAGATATACGCAGGTTTGCTTAAAATATGTCAATATGGGCTTGCAGGCTGCGCTGCTGACCTCTGCCGCACTGACTGCATAGGTTGGTGCGTTGAAGCAGGATCTCGAGCGGTCCGAGCAAGAGCTCGGCTATGCTAAGAAGCAGCTCGAGGACAAAGAAGGTGAGTAACACCACTTTGAATAGTTACCTTACAGAAAAGAATTTTGGTTGCAATACAATTAACAAGGATAATATGGGTATTGCAGGGGCCACAAACGAGGTGGCAGCCCTGAAGGAGGCTGTGTCGGCGGCCAAACGCAGTGCGGTCACGGAACGGGCAGAGCGAGAAAAGCAGGAGGCACAGGTGGCGGCAGTACGGCAAGAGCTCCAGGCTCTCATGGAGAAGCATGAGAGCTTGGAGCGTGACTCCAAGACTCGAGAGTCCGAGCTTGCCTCGGCTCTCGAAAGTGCCAAGTCCGCCAAGGCCGAGGCCCGTAAGGCCCTTTAGGAGGTTGAAGATGTAAAGAAGATAGCGGCGGGTAAGGCATTTTTCATGCAAAGCAAGCATGTTAATGTAAACTACCTGACACTTACCCGCATTCGGAGCTCTCCAGGGGCGTTTGCAGATCTTCCGCGTAGTGTGTCCGATGCCGCCGCATTCTATCGTGGCGAGGAGGGGAGCTCGATGGAGAAGGTCTTCGGTCTCAATCGCCGAGGCCGCCATCCAGTGCTTTCAAGCGACCGGTGAAGCAGCTGGTCGAACTCCACAAGGTAGCCGAGGAGGCCATGAAGGGCCTTATAGTCCGGTGTGGCTGGACAGGCCATGCCCAGGAGCTACTTCGCCTCGCGGGCGGCTGGTGGATGCGTGCCCCTGGGTGGAGGTCATCAAGCGCTCCGCCTGTATTGAAGGTGCTCGTCGGGCCCTTGCCCGCACAAAGGTGCACTGGGGCAGGCTGGATGCGGAGAAGCTTCTCATTGACCCGCCGCCACCGGGCAAGGAGTATCGTACGCCCAAGATGTATTATAAAACTATCCTGAAGGGAGCCCGCGATATTGCGGATGAATGCCCCCAGAGATGTAATTTTTGAGTAAACTCGCTATGTATTATCCTGTGCGCTGAAAACTTTGTTCATATGCGCATTAAGCAACGCTTGTTTAATTTAAAATATTGCCTTCAGGCGGCCGCTTATAAAATCGAGAGATGGCAAGTCGTTGGCTTCAGCTTCGAGCCGCGAAAGTTTGGGGTGTTCGGGATAAACTTGAGCACTCTTGTTCCCATTTTGGGGTCCATCTAGGGAGGCGCTCAACACAACGAACAAGGCAACTAGACTTATAATGCTTGAACACTCTCACTTAGCCATAGAATTCTATAATTTTAAATTTCGGCGAAGCCCCGGGTATTCGGAAGAACGAATCTGGGGCGCTATCCACGCCTTCGTCGGACATTTATCCGGAACTTCGCTCGAAGCGGTGTGAGTCTTTAGGGACTCGAAAAGACCTCTCGAACAGCAACCAGTCTCTCGCCTTATCATGCCGGTCAGTTTTAGCTTTCTCCACTGAGGCGCTCGCCCGGCTCAACCGGGGCGCAATCGCAGTGGTTCTCCCAGTGCCACCTTAGCCGACAGAACGGAACGTAAGGGACCAAAACGTGGGAGCCGGGCAAACCCAAGTATTGATCCAAGACATGATTCGGAGCCAATTCATATAATGCTATAAGTTCGGGGTGTCGCACTTGTGAAAGTGTTCGAACTTATCACACCATAATGCGGGGAACATAAGCCCCTGGTGTATTCGGCCGTACCAAAATATATGGGTGCATGATGTCATTAATGAACATATATGTAAAGTAATGCAATAATAGGAAAAAAGGTGCTGCATTATTTATTTAAGGGATCCTGCTATGAGTGGGGAATGATACAAATAGTGCGGTAAGCAAGGGATTTGGACTAATTAAACATGTCCCCCTCCAGGGATGAGCTGCGGACTTGGTGTATATAATCGAATTTAATGCTCGTAATTGAGACCACCTGAGTGTTCGTCGCAGCCTTCTTTCTTCCCTGGCTGTTGCATCGCAAGTTCGGCAAGTTCACCGCCGGACAGGGCCTCTGGTTAACGGAGTCCTGTGTATACAAAGAAGGAAAATGATAATAAAATAAAAAAGGGGGGCACACTTGCGAGCCCCTGGTGTGGTCGAGCCGCACTCTGGGTCCATTGTGATTGTGCCCCTTCCCCTACGCCCATGGTATCTCCAAAGCGTAATGATGTACGCGGAGGGTTGTTCTTGCAATCATGCAAGGGCGGGGGTTAGGGTCGCATTGCTATGCGTGCTCTGATCGTGCCAGGTTGTCCTGGTTGGTATTGCTTCGGGCGCGTTTTGTCAGTATCCGCCGCTTAACGGCCGGACTCAAAATTGCCTTAAAAGGCTGCTCAGATGCCGCCGAGAGCCGCTGTATGTTCCTCCGCTCGAGGGAGCGTTCATATTTCCGCTGACCGTGATGACTCCACGAGGGCCCGCATCTTGAGCTTTAGGTATGCATAATGCGGCACGCGCTGAACTTTGCAAACGCGGTTCGTCTCGAAAGCAGAGCGTGATAGCCGCCGCGAAATGGGACTATGTCAAGATTAACTCTTCGCTCTCGAAATTATCCGGGATCCGAAGACCACTTCGGTGTGGTCGAGCCCGCATAATTGGCTTCCACACCGGTATGACACCTTTAAAGGTTGTCTTTGTAGGTTTAATCCTTGAGGGGTCTATGCCCATCTTGCGCACTGTATCCTGATAAAGCAGGTTCAGGCTACTACCGCCATCCATCAGGACTCTCATGAGGTGAAATCCATCGACGATTGGGTCTAAAACCAATGCGGCGAATCCGCCATGGCGTATGCTGGTCGGATGGTCTCTTCGATCGAAAGTGATCGGATAAGAGGACCATGGATTGAACTTCGGGGCGACTGGCTCCATCGCATAGACGTCCCTTAGTGCATGCTTCCTCTCCCTCTTGGGTATATGGATTGCGTAAATCATGTTCACCGTCCGCACTTGTGCGGGGAAACCCTTCTGTCCTCTATTGTTCGGCGGTCGGGTCTCCTCCTCATCGTCGCTGTTTAGCCCTTTGTCATTGTTTTCGACAATTAACTTGCCTGCCTTCTTGAACACCCAGCAGTCTCTGTTGGTGTGATTGGCTGGCTTTTCGGGGGTGCCATGTATCTGGCATAAGCGGTCGAGTATTCGGTCCAAGTTGGACGGACCCGGAGTGGTTCTTTTGAATGGCTTCTTCCGCCGACCGGGTTTAGAGCCTTGGAATCCGGCATTGACTGCCGTATCCTCCTTCTCATCGCCGTTAATGCGGCGTTTGTTTTGGTTTCGACGTGACCTGCCGTTGTGGTCCTTAGTATCCGGACTGCCAGAATTTTTATTGAGGTTGTTGCTGCAAGCTAGCCAGCTATCCTCCCCCACACAAAAGAGGGTCATTAATGATGTGAGTGCTGCCATGGATTTTGGCTTCTCCTGTCCCAGGTGCCGGGCTAGCCATTCGTCGCGGATGTTGTGTTTGAAGGCTGCGAGGGCCTCTGCATCCGGACAGTCGATGATTTGGTTTTTATTTGTCAAGAACCGTGTCCAGAATTGTCTGGCCGATTCCTCTGGCTGCTAAACTATGTGGCTTAGGTCATCGGTGTCTGGTGGCCGCACATACGTGCCCTGGAAATTGTCGAGGAATGCGGCTTCCAGGTTTTCCCAACACCCAATTGACTCTGCGGGCAAGCTGTTAAGCCAATGCCGAGCTGGTCCTTTAAGCTTGAGTGGGAGGTACTTGATGGCATGGAGATCGTCGCCGCGGGCCATATGGATGTGAAGGATATAATCTTCAACCCAAACCGCGGGGTTTATTGTGCCGTCGTAGGATTCGATATTTACGGGTTTAAACCCTTCAGGGATTTGATGATCCATTACTTCGTTAGTGAAGCATAGCGGGTGTGCGGCGCCTCTGTATTGAGCAATATCACGACGCAGCTCGAGAGAGTGTTGTCTACTGTGTTAGGCCCGGCCGGGCTTATTGTATCCGGCGCGACGGTACTCGTCGTGGGTCGTGGGGCGCCCACGTGATCCGTAGCTAGATCTGGATTGCCTTGCTTTGTCCTCCAATACATCTCGCAAGTCCGGCGCATTCCCTCTTGGCTTCGTACTTTTGGAGCGATGCCGGGGTACGGTTTTGGTGGAGGGCCTGGATGCCTCTCTGTCGCGACCACGGGGTGGTCGGTCAGCCGTATCATGCACTGGTGATGAAGGTATGTATGCTTCCTCCTCTAATCGGGGGAGAAACTTGCGCCCAGGGTAGCTTTTGAGGGCGTTCGAGTTTAAACTCTTGCCGCGAGGACCTCGTCCATCGATCGCCAGCAGGTCCCTGATCAGCTTGAAGCTGCTGCTGCTTTTTCTTTAGGCTATTTGCCGTGGCGATAAGCCTGCGATTAAAACGCTCTTGTTCGATGGGATCCTCGGGCACGACGAATTCGTTGTCGTTGAGGCTTGCCTCGTCTTCGGAGGGATGTATATAGTTATAATCCTCGACCTCTTCGTCTGCCGCCCTCTCGTGGGGGCTTGCTTCTGCGTCCTCCTGCGCTGAGTCTTCTTTGGAGGGATTATCTTCGCACTCTCGGGGTATTATTATCTCTCGTGGTCGGAATCTCCATTCTGCTGTGGCGGATTTAGAGCGGCGCCACGACGCCGACGCTGGGCTGTTTCTTTAAGGAATCTGCCTCCGCTACTTCTTCGCCGTCCCCGTCCTTTGGGGTGTCCACCATGTATATGTCATATGACGAGGTGGTCTTCGAGTGCCCTGTAGGCGCTGGTTCCTGTTCGTCTCCGGCATCGTCGTCCATAGCATCGATGTCTTCGGAGTCGTAGTCTAGCATGTAGGTAAGATCATTGACAGTGGCTACAAAGTGGGTGGTGGGTGGGCTCTGAATTTCTTTGTCATCCGTATCCCAACCATCCTGGCCATAGTCCGGCCAGGACTCTCCCGATAGCGATAGATGCTTTAGCGAATTTAGGATGTCACCAAAGGGCGAGTATTGGAAGATGTCCGTGGCGGTGAATTCCATAACCGGCGCCCAATCCGATTCGACTGGTAGGGGCGTGGGAGGTCCGGAGTCCGGCAAGGAGTCCGGCACCTCGGAATCACGACTTTCGCGAGGGACAAGGTTAGTGTTCGCCCATCGCCGTGGAAGTTGAAGCCCCGAGGTGGTGTCCATCCACCGTCCTCGTCTGGGCGATCGGCTCCGGACTAAGGGCCAAGCGGATTCGTAGCGCCACCAAGGCACTGCTCGGGCGGCAGAGCTAGATCATGCCCATCGCAACAGTGCGGCGTGCTTGGCTTTGGCTCGAGCCCGTCGAAGATCAAGTCCCCGCGAATGTCGGCTGTGAAGTTTAGGCTTCCGAATCTGACCTGATGGCCAGGGGCGTAGGAGATCTACATATCAAGTCCCCGCGGATGTCGGCTGTGAAGTTTAGGCTTACAATGGTAGGAGATCTACATATCCATATCGCCAAGCTGGCCTTCCACGCCAAGGAAAGTCCCATCCGGACACGGGACGGAGTCTTCAATCTTGTATCTTCGTAGTCTTGGAGTCCGGCGGACGATGATAGTCCGGCTGTCCAGACACCCCCTAGTCCAGGACTCCCTCAATGACCCTTGGGTTAATTACTCCCAAGGGAAAGGTAGGTGGTGGTGAGGCAAATGGTAAAACCAAGGTTGGGCCTTGCTGGAGGAGTTTTATTCAAAGCGAACTGTCAAGGTGGTCCCATAAATCACCCAACCGTGTAAGGAACACAAAATCCGGGAACATAATACCGGTATGACGGAAACTAGGGCGGCAAGAGTGGAACAAAACACCAGGCATAAGGCCGAGCCTTCCACCCTTTACCAAGTATATAGATGCATTAATAATATAAGAGATATTGTGATATCCCAACATAACCCTGTCCACCATGGAGCAATCTTCAACTTCACCTGCAACTAACAACGCTATAAGAGGGGCTGAGCAAAGCGGTAACATAGCCAAGCAACGGTTTGCTAGGAAGGGTGTCAAAGGTTAGAGGTTCATGGCAATTTGGGAGGCTTGAAGAGCAAATGATAGGTCACGCAGCATAGCGATAGAATGAAGCAACTAGCATAGCAATGATAGTAGTGAGATCCAGGGTAGCGGTCATCTTGCCTGAAATCCCGCTAGGGAGAAGAACGAGTTCATGAAGAAGATGAAGCCGTGAAGACGAACCAAGCGGAGACGAACGAATCCTCACGATCGCAATGAAACGGGAACTATCGAGAAGAAGCACACAACATAGTAAACACACCACACATAGGCAAGACATGATGCACAACAAGCATGATGCATGACAACGCTACATGAAGCTACTCATGGCAAGAGATGATGCAAACAAGAACAACACATCAAGGCAAGTTTAAATGAGGCCGGGAACAACATATAACAAATCCGGTAAGTCCTCATAAGCATATTTCGAAATTGGTCCAGAACTGAACAAACATTAAGTTGAAGTTGTTAAACAACAAGTTAAAGAGCACCAAGAGAATCTACACGAAATTCTAGTCAAGTTACATATAAAGTTCACTTAGTTCGGAGCTACGGCCTAGAAGATATAAGCAAAACAAGTTAACCAGGGCATTGATGCAAAATGCATACAAACATCAAGCAAACACCTCAAAACAAGGATGCAACATGATAATATGAAGCTACATGAGAAAACAAGCAAGTTCGTATAGAGCACACTCAAAACGGAGCAACGGTTCAACACATGCACACTATACAAGTCATAACAACAATCTGTCCAAAACAGCAACTAGGCATATTGCAAGCATCAAAACAACATGCTAAGGAACCACAATATGAAAACAAAAGGCATGGGCATGAAGTACAGGTAAAGCATAACAAGACATGAACACTGAGCTATCTGCAGAAACAACTAGAACATGCTCAAAAGGACATGGTAAGATTGCAAATAATAACAGTTTCAGACTTATCAGAGATAACATCAAAGTTGCAACGTTTAGAGCTATCAAAAACATGTTACAGAACTTAACATGGCAAACAAAGGCATGACATGATACTACTAAATGCATAGAACAAGAGTCCCTTACTAACCATAAGCCAAAAAGGATCAGAAGATATGATGGCACCCATGTAAACATGGCAAGTTATATTACAGATTCAAACATGGCAGGAACAACAATAAGTAGACATGTTCGTGAGCTTGAACCACTCACCACAGAGCAATACATGGCATGGCAAGGCTACCAACAGTAAGAAGATATGTTTGTAAAGCTATACATGGCAAGAGCAAGGTCATAGGGTGCATGGATCACTAGCAAACAATCATGGAAACATTGAACTTAATGTTAACAGGCTGACAGCAACATCATTTAGCAAATTTGGAGCAAGATAACAACAAGCTACAGCAAGCTAAAATTGCAACCAAGGGCATGAATGGATAGAGCAAGACATGTATAACAACTCATCCTTAGTGAACGTCTCCAGATTATGCACGAAATGACTTGTAGCAGCAGGTTTACATAGCAACAGAATATAACAGAATCTGCCTAGCAAAATAGCAACAGCAAGTAATCTCCTTAACAAGCTCGATGCACTCAGTACACAAGTCACAAAAATACATGGATGGCACCACTGGAAAGATGGCATAGCATAGATCAAAACACATGTAGACATCAACCTCATAGGATGCACACATCAATCATGGCAAAAATGACAAAAGTGCATGTTATAACAGTTCCAGCAGATTAACATCAACATGCACTCTTCCAACAGTATTTCGGGCATTACGATGAGCTCAAATGAAAATGATGCAATGGAATGAAATGAAGTACTCGTTGAGGCGAACAATTTGACATATTACACGCACGAAACGGAGTAGTATGCAGCAAGTTATAGCATGTTGAACATGGCAACAGAATGTGAATATCTCGGGGAATTGGGCAAAAATCACCTCGGGGAAGCTGGACGGGATCGTGCGGGATGGAGAAAGAACGGACGGGCGCGGGCGGGCGGCGGCGCAGAGCGCCGCGGGCGAGGTCGAGGCTGCAGCGAGACACCGCGGTGGCGGGCGGCGGCGCTGTGGCCGCACGGGAGGCGGGCCTCGGCACGGGCGGCGGCGGCGCTCGCTCGGCAGCGTGGGACGGAGGCGACGGCAGAGTTCGACGGCGGTGGGGATGCGACGGCGGACGGCGGCGAAGCGCTGGCGGCGGAGCGCAGCCGGGCGGCGGAGGAGGCGGAGGCGGCGGCGCGGGGATCCGCGGCAGCGCGATGCGCTGGGCGGGCGGCGGCGCGCGCGAGGGCCGCGATGGTTCGCGATGGGCCCAAGGGCCGGGCGGCGGGGGCGGGGACGCCACGCGCGGCGCTGTGTGGTGGTTGGCTGCGGGCGCGGCGGCAATTTCGTCCGGCGAGGCCGGACGTGTCCGGTGGCGGCGGGGGCGATTTGATCTAGGGTTTTGATCCAAAAAATGGAGGAGGAGGACGTTTTTATAGGTAGAGGGAGCTAGGAGAGTCCAAATGAGGTGCGGTTTTCGGCCACGCGATCGTGATCGAACGACCGAGAGCATGGAGGGGAGTTTGCTGGGTTTTGGGCCACTTTGGAGGGGGTGTTGGGCTGCAACGAAAGAAGGCTTTGCGGTTACCCGGTTAACCGTTGGAGTATCAAATGACCTCCAAATGGCACGAAACTTGACAGGCGGTCTACCGGTGCTATACCAAGGCCGCTTGGCAAGACTCGTTCCATTCCGAGAAAGTTTAACACCCACTCAAGAGAAGAGGCAAAAAGGGACCGCCGGATGACATAGGAGTGCCGGATTGCAAAACGAACAACGGGGAAAATGCTCGGATGCATGAGACGAATATGTATGCAACATGAGATGCACATGATGACATGGCAATATGCAACACGCAAGCAAATGACATAGCAACGACGGCGAATAACTGGAAGACACCTGGCGCATCGAATCCGGGGCGTTACAACCTGTAATGGAACAAATTTTGACCCACAAATTAAAGTGCTACAAACTACACACTGATGGGCCCACCTATCATGGAACAAATTTGGACCCATATATAAATTAAAAATTAAAAAGGACGAGGATCGAACATGCGACCAGGGCCTTCAAGCCGCACGTCAATAGGAAACATAGCACAACAACGTTTGTTGTACCCCCCCTTTGTTGATATAATGTTTTTATATTACCATAGCCTATTTAATGGATAACATGTTTTAATATTATTCTTAGTACATTAGTCGGACCGGCTCGTTAGCACATACTATTTGCCTTCACTTACTGGTGGGTTCCATGTCTGCTCTCTCTCTCCTCCCCTTCTACATTTAGACGCACGGGCAAACACGAAGAACTCGCGGGCGATATTGTCATTGACCATATCTGGATGCGTTCACAAGTTACGGCACCAGTTTCACGTACTACTAGTACTAGTCAACGATCCTAAAAAAAGTAGTACTAGTCAATGTGTACATACTCCCTCCGTTCCTAAATACTTGTCTTTCTAGCCATCTCAAATGGTCACCACATACGGATGTATATAGACATATTTTAGTGTGTAGATTCACTCATTTTGCTCCGTTTGTAGTCACCATTTGAAACCTCTAGAAAGACAAGTATTTAGGAACGGAGGTAGTACAATGCATGTTAATTTGGAAGTATATTAAGTGCATGCAGATATTAAGTAGGATATTATTTGCATGTTATTATGTGATTAGCACTTTTTTTGGCATGAAATTAACTGCACGCTAAACATGTTGAGCACTCGACATTGAAGCAATATAGGTCGTTGGATTGACATGATTTCATGGCCGAGATTAATTGGATCTGCCCCTTTGGTATAGATGGTATAGATATAGATTATACATGTAACAAGTTTAGGAACAAAAGTGACCGTCATGGACAAGTTATCTAATACTATTTATCTACTACTCCGTAATAATTAAATGTGTTGATAAATTGATGTATCACCTAGTGCTCGAACAAGGGGACTGGTCGCGCCCTACAAGTATTTGGAATTGACTTCCCTAAGAAATATTTGGAATTAACGTGGTATTTAATATGAAATGTTTGCAATGAGAAGGAATACATGTGGCTTGATAACATTTTATATTTAATTTGATACGGCTCTAGCAAAACATTCAGTCGATCAAACTATAGATTTCATTCAGTATTACTCCAACTTTACATTCATATGATGAAGGATCTAAAATAAACGGAAATGATAAACGTTCTAATTTTAGGCATAGCAATCCGAACGTTTTTTCATGGCAAATTTAGATTACGCGGGGGGGGGGGGCGTCTTGCGGTGGGAAGCGGCTACTCTGCCGTGCTTTGTGTGTCCTCGGACCACTGACCGACGGCGACGATGACGACGGCGTCTTGCGCCGTTGTTGGCGTACTACTGGACGTTGGCCCTAGCTTCAAGGAAGGCCAGAATGTTTTGGACTTGGTCTCCAGGAGCGAGTCAATTGGCGGGAGGAGGCGACTGGCATTGGTGCAAGGAAGCGGTCGACGGCGGCCATCCATGCCGCTGAGGGGGGCACTGGCACCCGCGCGGGGACAGGCGTTGGCAACGGCGCGGAGACATTCGTGTGCACAGGCACTAGCACGGGTGCACGGGCACGTGAAAGTCGGCGGGGACCTCATGGAACCCCGTGGCATCAAGCTCGGCGATAATGTGCGGCTCCCAGCTCATCAATGCCACGGGGATGGGCGCTTGCGCAGTCAGGGTGATGGGAGCCAGAACGGGAGCAGGGACAAGCACGATGTCTTCCCGCAAGGCCAGTTCAAGCTCGTCCCAAAGCACCTTATGTTCTTGAGACTCCGGCTGGGTGTCTTCCTCAGGAAACTAGAAGACTAAGGGCAGACCATCATGATGCGGCATGGCATATGGTTAGGTCAGGCTGGTTGGAGGTAGACGACATGAGAATCGGAGAGGAAGAGAGAAGATTGTAGAGATACCGGGTAGTGCGGGGGTGATTTTAAACTACAGTGCTAGCGCCATTAAAAGTGGGCCAATTGGGACGAAGGTGGGCGGCGGAGCCTGGTCAAAGGGCTCGCCTCCCGGTGAGCCTGCGTAGCGGCCTGCTCACACGCCTCCCGGTCAGCCGGTGCAGAGGTCTGCTCGCACGCCTCCTGTCGACTCACACTCGTGCTGGGACGACTCCTGCTGATGAGAAACGGGACTCATGGCGTCACATAAATGCCCATGGTTTGAATAGTGAAAGCGTTCACCTTAACGTGACAGGTCTTTGTTCCAAAATACCTTGGCTCTTCATTTGTGCAACTTCTCATAAGCAGCTTGTCTCAAATTGAACAAAAAAATTATGACAACATATTTGTGCCATATCACGAGACCATGCTCAGTTTCATGAACTTCCGGTCACGTTCGGATTTTTTGAAATTTAAAATCCAGGATTCGAAACAATATCATAACCTGCATCACGCAATAACTTTTCAAGTGATACATCTTTACTATTGTGGATTTTAATATTTCTTAAGAAAGGATTTGGTCAAACATTTTGCTTAGTTAGACTTCAGACAAGTTATATATGCAGAGTAAAAGGATAATCCCTCCGTACCAGTGCATTGCCTAATATATTAACTCAAGTACTAGGCACGAACAAACATGGCTCAATTCTGTGCTCATCTTGGTGTAGTACTCCTATTAGTAGTAGGCAATGGAGTTGACGGGTGACATTGGGTTAGCGGGGACCGAGGGAGTTGAACCGTGCTCAGCACGGTAGGTAATGTTGTCTAGTTACTAAAGCATCCCTCCATTGTTCATCGGTAGTCATTATGGACCGGGGACATGAGGGGAATTTCCTAGGGCTGGCATTCTGGCTGCCAGATATTTCGACTCGAAACACGGAGGCGCGACTGGTTGGGGTTGGCTAATGTGCGTACCACGCATGCCACCAGAAGGACACGCACCCGGTTTTTTTAAGGATCAACACGAGCCCGGGTCTGGCTGGTACGCCGTTGGGTGCTACCATTCGAGAATACGAAAGGAATCTTTTAAATTGCCGAACGAATCTATATGTATTACAATGCCCATATTTTCCTTGCAAATAGTAATCTCAACATGGTAATTGATTTATGACGAGTTCTTGAATTACAGTGAGTTTGTGCTATGTTGTGTACCAGACATGACATGTGCCTTGCTATAAGTTTAGCAGGGAGGTACCAAAGTAATCTAGGAGTGGATCACGGGACAGCGGTCAAGAACATCCTGAAGTACCTGAAGAGGACTAAGGATGTGTTTCTCGTTTATGGAGGTCACAAAGAGCTCGTCATAAATGGTTACGTTGATGCCAGCTTTGACACTGATCTGGATGACTCTAAGTCACAGACCAGATACATATATATATTGAATGGTGGAGCTGTAAGTTGGTGCAGTTCGAAGCAAAGCGTCGTGGCGGTATCTACGTGTGAAGCAGAGTACATAGCTGCTTCGGAAGCAGCAAATGAAGGAGTATGGATGAAGGAGTTCATATACGATCTAGGTGTAATACCTAGTGCATCGGGTCCAATGAAAATCTTTTGTGACAATACTGGAGCAATTGCCTTAGTGAAGGAATCCAGACTACACAAAAGAACCAAACACATCAAGAGACACTTAAATTACATCCGTGATAAAGTCAAGGAGGGAGACATAGAGATTTGCAAAATACATACGGATCTGAATGTGGCAGACCCATTGACTAAGCCTCTTCCACGAGCAAAACATGATCATCACCAAGACTCCATCGGTGTTAGAATCATTACAATGTAATCTAGATTATTGACTCTAGTGCAACTGGGAGACTGAAGGAAATATGCCCTAGAGGCAATAATAAAGTTTTTATTTTATATTTCCTTATAGCATGATAAATGTTTGTTATTCATGCTAGAATTGTATTGACTGTAAACCTTAATACATGTGTGAATACATAGACAAAACACTGAGTCCCTAGTGAGCCTCTACTTGACTAGCTCGTTGATCAAAGTTGGATAAGGTTTCCTAACCATGGACATGAGTTGTCATTTGATAACGGGGTCACATCATTAGGAGAAAGATGTGAAGGACATGACCCATCCGTTAGCTTAGCATATTGAACGTTCAGTTTTATTGCTATTGCTTTCTTCATGTCATATACATATTCCTTTGACTATGAAATTATGCAACTCCGCGATACCGGAGGAATGCCTTGTGTGCTATCAAATGTCACAACGTAACTGGGTGATTATAAAGATACTCTATAGGTATCTCCGAAGGTGTCTGTTGGGTTGGCATAGATCGAGATTAGGATTTATCGGAGAGGTTGATACGTCCATTTTGCATCATGCTTTTATATCAATATTTATTGCATTATGGGCTGTTATTACACATTATGTCTCAATACTTATGAATATTCTCTCTTATTTTACAAGGTTTACCATGAAGAGGGGGAATGCCGGCAGCTGGAATTCTGGCTGGAAAAGGAGCAAATATTGGAAACCTATTCTGCACAGCTCCAAAAAACCTGAAACTCCACAGAAGTTATTTTTGGAATTAATAAGAATTATTGAGCGAAGAAAACACCAGAGGGGGCCCACACCCTGGCCAGGAGGGTGGGGGCGCGCCCACCCTTACTGGGCGCGCCCCCTTTCTCCTGGGCCCCCTGGTGGCCCTCCGATGCCCATCTTCTGCTATATGAAGGCTTTTACCCTGGAAAAAAAATCATAAGCAAGCTTACGGGACGAAACTCTGCCGCCACGAGGCGGAACCTTGGCGGATCCAATCTAGGGCTCCGGCAGAGCTGTTCGGCCGGGGAAACTTCCCTCTGGGAGGGGGAAATCATCACCATCGTCATCACCAATGATCCTCTCATCTGGAGGGGGTCAATCTCCCTCAACATCTTCACCAGCACCATCTCCTCTCAAAACCCTAGTTCATCTCTTGTATCCTATCTTGTATCAAAACCACAAATTGGTACCTATGGGTTGCTAGTAGTGTTGATTACTCCTTGTAGTTGATGCTAATTGGTTTACTTGGTCGAAGATCATATGTTCAAATCCTTAATGCATATTAATACTCCTCTGATTATGAACATGAATATGCTTTGTGAGTAGTTACGTTTGTTCCTAAGGACATGGGTGAAATCTTGCTATTAGTAGTCATGTGAATTTGGTATTCATTTGACATTTTGATGAGATGTATGTTGTCTCTCCTCTAGTGGTGTTATGTGAACGTCGACTACATGGCACTTCACCATTATTTGGGCCTAGGGGAAGGCATTGGGAAGTAATAAGTAGATGATGGGTTGCTAGAGTGACAGAAGCTTAAACCCTAGTTTATGCATTGCTTCGTAAGGGGTTGATTTGGATCCATATGTCTAATGTTGTGGTTAGGTTTACCTTAATACTTCTTTTGTAGTTGCGGATGCTTGCAATAGGGGTTAATCATAAGTGGGATGCTTGTCCAAGTAAGGGCAGTACCCAAGCGCCGGTGCACCCACATATCAAATTATGAAAGTACCGAACGCGAATCATATGAGCGTGATGAAAACTAGCTTGATGATAATTCCCATGTGTCCTCGGGAGCTTTTTTCTCATTATAGGAAATTGTCCAGGCTTTTCCTTTGCTACAAAAGGATTGGGCCACCTTGCTGCACTTTATTTACTTTCATTGCTTGTTACCCGTTACAAATTATCTTAGCACAAAACTATTTGTTACCTACAATTTCAGTACTTGCAGAGAAAACCTTACTGAAAACCGCTTGTCATTTCCTTCTGCTCCTTGTTGGGTTTGACACTCTTACTTATCAAAAGGACTATGATAGATCCCCTATACTTGTGGGTCATCAAGACGCTTTTCTGGCACCGTTGCCGGGGAGTGAAGCGCCTTTGGTGAGTGGAACTTGGTAAGGAAACATTTATTTAGTGTGCTGAAATTTTCTGTCACTTGTTACTATGGAAACTAATCCCTTGAGGAGCTTGTTCGGGGTATCTTCACCCCGACCAGAAGAGCAAATAGTTGCTCCTCAACCTACTGAAAATATTTACTTTGAGATTCCTTCGGGTATGATAGAGAAACTGCTAGCTAATCCCTTTGCAGGAGATGGAACATTGCATCCTGATTTACACCTTATCTTTGTGGATTATTTAAGCTTGCAGGTATTCCCGATGATGTTGTCAAAAGGAAGGTCTTCCCTTTATCTTTGAAGGGGGATGCATTGACATGGTGTAGGCTATGTGATGATATGGGATCTTAGAATTATAAACGATTGAAGTTGGAATTTCACCAGAAGTTCTATCCTATGCATCTTGTTCATCGTGATCGTAATTACATATATAATTTCTGGCCTCGCGAAGGAGAAAGCATCGCTCAAGCTTGGGGGAGGCTTAAGTCAATGTTATATTCATGCGCCAATCATGAGCTCTCAAGAGATATGATTATTCAAAAAAATTATGCTCGGCTTTCTATCAATGATCGCACCATGCTTGATACTTCCTGTGCTGGTTCTTATATGCTCAAGAATACTGAATTCGAGTGGGACTTATTGGAAAAAATTAAACGCAATTCTGAAGACTGGGGTTCCGACGATGGTAAGGAGTCAGGTATAACACCTAAGTTTTATTGTGTTAAATCTTTTATGGATACCGATTCTTTTCGTGGATTTATCGCTAAGTATGGACTTGACTCTGACATAGTAGCTGCTTTTTGTGAATCTTTTGCTACTCGCGTTGATCTCCCTAAGGAGAAGTGGTTTAAATATAATCCTCCCATTGAAGTAAAAGTAGTTGCACCTATTACAGTTGAAGAAAAGACTGTCACTTATAATGAACCTATTGTTCCTACTTATGTTGAGAAACCTCCTTTTCCTGTTAGGATAAAGGATCATACTAAAACTTCAACTGTTGTTGGTAAGAGTAATACTAGGACTTATACACCTCCTGAGCAAATCAAAGTTGAACCTAGTATTGCTATGGTTAAATATCTCTTGGATGATAATTTAGATGGGCATGTTATTTATTTCTGTGGTGAGACTGCTAATATTGCTAGACCAGATGCTAAGATACATAGACCTGTTGTAGGCATGCCTGTTATTTCTGTTAAAATAGTAGATCATTGTTACCATGGCTTATGTGATATGGGTGCTAGTGCTAGTGCAATACCCTATGACTTATATAAAGAAATTATGCATGATATCGCACCCGCTGAAATAGAAGGTATTGATGTTACTATTAAGCTTGCCAATAGGGATACCATTAAGCCAGTTGGGATTGTTAGAGATGTTGAAGTCTTGTGTGGGAAAGTTAAATATCCTGCTGATTTTCTTGTTCTTGGTTCCCCACAAGATGACTTTTGTCCCATTATTTTTGGTAGACCCTTCTTGAATACTGTTAATGCTAGGATTAATTGTGAAAAGGATACTGTTACAATTGGCTTAGGGGATATGTCTCATGAGTTTAATTTTGCTAAGTTTCATAGACAACCCCGTAATAAAGAACCACCTAGTTAGGATGAGATTATTGGTCTTGCTTCTATTGCCGTACCTCCCACTGATCTGTTAGAACAGTATTTGCTAGACCATGAAAATGATATGTTTATGAATGAAAGAAGGGAAATAGATGAAGTGTTCCTTCAACAGGGTCCTATTCTGAAACACAACTTACCTGTTGAAATCCTAGGGGATCCCCCTCCACCAAGGGGTGATCCCGTGTTTGAGCTCAAACCATTACCCGATAATCTTAAGTATGCTTATCTTGATGAAAAGAAAATATATCTTGTTATTATTAGTGCTAACCTTTCAGAGCAAGAAGAAGAAAGATTATTGAAAACTCTGAAGAAGCACCGAGCTGCTATTGGATATACTCTGGATGATCTTAAGGGCATTAGTCCCACTCTATGCCAACACAAAATTAAAGTGGAGAAAGATGCCAAACCAGTTAGAGATCCTCAACGACGATTAAATCCTAAGATGAAAGAAGTGGTAAGAAAGGAGATACTAAAGCTCCTTGAGGCAGGTATAATTTATCCCGTTGCTGATAGTGAATGGGTAAGTCCTGTCCATTGCGTTCCTAAAAAGGGAGGTATTACTGTCGTTCCTAATGATAAAGATGAATTGATCCCGCAAAGAATTATTACAGGTTATAGGATGGTAATTGATTTTCGTAAATTAAATAAAGCTACTAAGAAAGATCATTAACCTTTACCTTTTATTGACCAAATGCTAGAAAGACTATCCAAACACACACATTTCTGCTTTCTAGATGGTTATTCTGGTTTCTCTCAAATACCCGTGTCAGCGAAGGATCAATCAAAAACTACTTTTACTTGCCCTTTCGGTACTTTTGCTTATAGACGTATGCCTTTTGGTTTATATAATGCACTTGATACCTTTCAAAGATGCATGCTGGATATATTCTCTGACTTTTGTGAAAAGATTTGTGAGGTATTCATGGATGATTTCTCCGTTTATGGATCCTCTTTTGATAATTGCTTGAGCAACCTTGATCGAGTTTTGCAGAGATGTGAAGACACTAGTCTCGTATTGAATTGGGAAAAGTGCCACTTTATGGTTAATGAAGGCATTGTCTTGGGGCATAAGATTTCTGAGAGAGGTATTGAAGTCGATAAAGCTAAAGTTGATGCTATTGAAAAAATGCCATGCCCCAAGGACATAAAAGGTATAAGAAGTTTCCTTGGTCATGCCGGTTTTTATAGGAGGTTCATTAAGGACTTTTCTAAAATCTCTTGGCCTCTGACTAATTTATTACAAAAAGATATTCCTTTTGTCTTTGATGATGATTGTGTAGAAGCATTTGAAATACTTAAGAAAGCTTTGATTACTGCACCTATCGTTCAGCCACCTGATTGGAATTTACCCTTGAAATTATGTGTGATGCTAGTGATTATGCTGTAGGTGCTGTTGGGCAAAGAGTTGATAAGAAATTGAATGTTATCCAGTATGCTAGTAAAACTCTTGATACTGCCCAGAGAAATTATGCAACTACTAAAAAAGAGTTCTTAGCAGTTGTGTTTGCATGTGATAAGTTTAGACCTTATATTGTTGATTCCAAAGTTACTATTCACATTGATCATGCTGCTATTAAATATCCTATGGAAAAGAAAGATGCTAAGCCTAGACTCATAAGATGGGTTCTCTTGCTCCAAGAATTTGATTTGCATATTATTGATAGAAAGGGAGCTGAGAACCCCGTTGCAGACAACTTGTCTAGGTTAGAGAATGTTCTTGATGACCCACTACCTATTGATGATAGCTTTCCTGATGAACAATTAGCGGTCGTTAATGCTTCTTGTACTGTTCCTTGGTATGCTGATTATGCTAATTACATTGTTGCTAAATTTATACCACCTAGTTTCACATACCAGCAAAAGAAAAAGTTCTTTTATGATTTAAGACATTTACGGGATGACCCACACCTTTATAAAAAGGAGTGGATGGTGTTATTAGGCGTTGTGTACGAGCATGAACAGAGCAGATCCTACGCAAGTGTCACTCTGAATCATATGGAGGACACCACGCTGGAGATAAAACTGCACATAAGGTATTGCAATCTGGTTTTTATTGGCCTACTCTCTTCAAAGATGCTCGTAAGTTTGTCTTATCTTGTGATGAATATCAAAGAATTGGTAATATTAGTAGACGTCAAGAAATGCCTATGAATTATTCTCTTGTTAATGAACCATTTGTGTCGGTGTACAAAAGTAGGGGCCTAGCTTTTGACCCCTTTACTTGTGCACGGGCAGTTAGAACCACCTGCCACGACCGCACATGAGCAAGGCAAGGGAGGGAAGCCGGAGAAAAGCCAATGCCACAGGGACAAGCAAAGCAAAACAACAAAGAACCAAGACCACAAAGGTTGCACGGGTAATACAGGTTGCCCCGGCAAGGACCCTTGCCGAGGGCAGGTCGTCCACACCTACTGAGCGAGCCGCCTTCGAGCCCACCGACACTGAGCAGTCGCATCGGGACAGGGTTCGGGAGGCACCTCCGTGGTGGCATGCAGATCGTTGTGAAGACATAAAACAATCAAGATCAAATGGGGATAGGAAGGCGGCCGTCCCCACCGAAGAAACCCACAAGATCCCCTGGAAAGATCCTTGCCGGGGAAGCCGGCACGCCGCGGCAAGACCCTTGTCGGGCTACCCGGCAAGACCATCACCAAGCATCCCTGCAAGGCCACCGCTAGGCCCGCACCAGCCAGGTTCCTACTGCCGTTCGTGCGCAGCCGCCAACCCAACCAGCTGGGCAGGCGCCTGCATGGCAGCATGCAGACCTTCGTGGAGGCTACGTGGCGCTGCATGCGTTGCTGGCCGGGGCGCGTGTCGAAGCCAGGAGGGGCGGCGACGGACGGGACAGGCCTCACCCCCATCCCCCAATAAAGTGACGGACACCTAAGCTCCGCATTTAATGCATCTTGTCCTGTAATACTAGCGATAACCTCGCAACGCTGTAGCACTTTCCACCTCCCGTGTGCCACTGTGGCAGCCCCTTTCGCCTATAAAAGGAGGCCCATGGCATACTGATAGGGATTCGGCTCTTTTGAACCTCGCAGCACCCGGAGCTAGTTCGAGAGCTCAAGAACACTAATACAACCACCAAAGCAGGATCATAGGGTTTTACGCATCTTAGCTGCCCGAACCTGGGTAAATCCTCTGTGTGCCATCCCCTAGTCCGGCTCTTCTCACGATTTCGTGCCCCGCAAGCGCAGAAGGGATTCCAGTGATCCCATAGGTGTCGTTTCCCACCGACATCTTTGGCACGCCAGGTAGGGGGCAGCGCTATTGTGAGAATCTGGTCTAGCAGTTGGCCTAGCTGTTCTTCATCGCCATGGCTCCTAAGAGGAAGACGACCACGTCGATCGGTTCGTCCGGGACCAAGTTGCCAGCACCGGTGCGAGCCAGCAGCGGGCCAGTCGCGGAGAGAACCCGTGGCGCGGCCCGCGAACATCCACATTACCCTGGCGGTTCAGGCATGGCGAGCGGCACCGTTCGCGCGCCAGGCGATGAGCCACCGGTCGCGGGCTCTAGAGACGGAGTCGGGCCCCCCACAAGCGGCGCGAGGCCCTTCAGGGGTGCCGCCGTCCCACCAGGCGGAGGCACGGCGACCTCCAAGACACCAACACCGGCGCCCACGGCACGCTCCTCTCAGGTTGTGCGTGACGAGCAGCGTCACCCTGCCGGAGATCCAGCGCGCCGCCCTGGGAAGAGTCTCGTGCGCCCATCACATGAAGAGGAGGGCCAGCATGCGCACCGGGGTGCTGACAGAGGTGGCGAATGGCTGCGGAACCGCGACGCAGCTCCTTCTAACATGGTTAGGAGTCGAGGCGCATCGCGGTCCACCCAGCTTTCGCCGCCACCCACGCCAGCGGAAGCCCTAGCGCGCGCACAGCTGCTCCTCGATTTTCCTCGCGCCGTGGAGAAGCTTGACGAATGGAGGGCTACCGTCCGGAGCCTCGTCGGCATCGCCAAAAACGACGGGCCGCGGCCGGTGGGACCCATCGGCCGTCGCTCCGCCGGGATGCTACGTGCTAGCGGAGACCACATCGGAGGCGACGTGGCCATGGTGTATTCCCCGCCCCCATCCCGACCGCCCCGGGCGTCGGCCCGCCGCAGCGATGATATATCCATCGCGTCGTCGGACCCGCGAACCAACTGCGATCAGCGCCGGGTCCTCCGGGAGCGGGCTCACGAGGACGCTCGAACTACGATCGAGCGCCGACGCGACGTGCGCCACCAGTTGAACAGGCAGGCTGGACCCGCTGAGGACCACCCAGCGCCGGGAGGCTACGGTGGCCTACCTTACGAGGTGGGTAGTCCAGCCTTCACCCGTGAGCTGCGGCAGTTCCTATGGCCCTCCCACCGTACGTTCAAACCTGACATTGGCAAGAAGTACAATGGCAAGACCCACCCGTCAGAGTTCCTCAGCATCTACACCATCGCAATGCAAGCTGTTGGGGCCCGCGATGATAAGGTTCTTGCCAACTACTTTCTGTTGGCACTCAAGCCTAATGTCATGTCATGGTTGATGCACTTGCCGGTGGATTCCATCTCCTCTTGGGCTGATCTGTGCCATGAGTTTGTTGGCGCCTTTACTGGAGGTCACCAAGCTCATGGCCAGGCGAATGACTTACACATCATCGCCCAGAAGGAAGGAGAAAACCTGAGCAAGTACATCCAAAGGTTCAGCCGGGTGCAGTACAACATCCTCGATGTTCATCCCGCCGCCGTGATCAGTGTGTTCCATCAGAACGTGCTGCTACCTCTTTAGCACTGCGTTGGATTTCCCCGAAGAGGAGAGGATGATGCAGCAAAGTAGCATAAGTATTTCCCCCAGTTTTTGAGAACCAAGGTATCAATCCAGTAGGAGACCACGCACAAGTCCCTCGTACCTACACAAAACGATAGCTCCTCGCAACCAACGCGATTAGGGGTTGGCAATCCCTTCACGGTCACTTACGAGAGTGAGATCGATAGAGATGATAAATAATATTTTGGTATTTTTGGTATATAGATGCAAAGTGAAAAGTAAAAGGCAAAGTAAAAACAAAGCAAGTAATAAAGTAATGGAGATTGATATGATGAGAATAGACCCAGGGGCCATAGGTTTCACTAGTGGCTTCTCTCAAGAGCATAGATTTTCTACGGTGGGTGAACAAATTACTGTTGAGCAATTGACAGAATTGAGCATAGTTATGAGTATATCTAGGTATGATCATGTATATAGGCATCACGTCAAAGACAAGTAGATCGAAACGATTCTGCATCTACTACTATTACTCCACTCATCGACTGCTATCCAGCATGCATCTAGAGTATTAAGTTAAAAATAGAGTAACGCTGTAAGCAAGATGACATGATGTAGAGGGATAAATTCATGCAGTATGATAAAAACCCCATCTTGTTATCCTCGATAGCAACAATACAATACGTGCTTTGCTGCCCCTTCTGTCACTGGGATAGGACACCGCAAGATTGAACCCAAAGCTAAGCACTTCTCCCATTGCAAGAACTACCAATCTAGTTGGCCAAACCAAAGGGATAATTCGAAGAGACTTGCAAAGATAACTCAATCATACATAAAAGAATTCAAAGAAGATTCAAATATTGTTCATAGATAAGCTGGATCATAAACCCACAATTCATTGGTCAAACAAACACACCGCAAAAACAAGATTACATCGAATAGATCTCCAAGAGAGAGGGGGAGAACATTGTATTGAGATCCAAAAAGAGAGAAGAAGCCATCTAGCTACTAGCTATGGACCTGAAGGTCTGAAGTAAACTACTCACACTTCATCGGAGGGGCTATGGTGTTGATGTAGAAGCCCTCCATGGTGGATGCCCCCTCCGGCGAAGCTCCGGAACAGGCCCCAAGATGGGATCTCGTGGATACAGAAGGCTGCGGCGGTGGAATTAGGTTTTTGGCTCCTGTTCTGATCATTTGGGGATACGTAGGTATATATAGGAGGAAGGAGTACGTCGGTGGAGCAGCAGGGGGCCTCGAGGCAGGGGGGCGCGCCCTAGGGGGGCGCCCCCACCCTCGTGACCACCTCTGTTACTTCTTGGAGTTGGGTCCAAGTCTCTTGGATCACGTTTGGTGAGAAAATCACGTTCCCGAAGAATTTATTCCGTTTGGACTCCGTTTGATATTTCGTTTCTTTGAAACACTGAAATAGGCAAAAAAAAATAGCAATTCTGGGCTGGGCCTCCGGTTAATAGGTTAGTCCCAAAAATAATATAAAAGTGGAAAATAAAGCCCAATATAGTCCAAAACAGTAGATAAAGTAGCATGGAGCAATAAAAAATTATAGATACGTTGGAGATGTATCAGGCATCCCCAAGCTTAATTCCTGCTCGTCCTCGAGTAGGTAAATGATAAAAAAGAATTTTTGATGCGGAGTGATACTTTGGCATAATTTCAATGTAAATCTTCTTAATTGTGGCATGAATATTCAGATCCGAAAGATTCAAGACAAAAGTTCATATTGATGTAAAAAATAATAATACTTCAAGCATACTAATCAAAGCAATCATGTCTTCTTAAAATAGCATGGCAAAAGAAAGTTCATCCCTAAAAAATCATATAGGCTATGCTTCATTTTCGTCACACAAAGATGTTCCCAACTTCTACACCCCCGATGACAAGCCAAGCAATTGTTTCATACTTAAATAATCTCAAACTTTTTCAACTTTCACGCAATACATGAGCGTGAGCCATGGATATAGCACTATGGGTGGAATAGAATATGATGATGGGGATTGTGTGGAGAAGACAAAAAAGGAGAAAGTCTCACATTGACGAGGATAATCAACGGGCTATGGAGATGCCCATTAATTGATGTCAACATGAGGAGTAGGGATTGCCATGCAACGGATGCACTAGAGCTATGAATGCTCAATAAAAGAAAACTAGTGGGTGTGCATCCAACTTGCTTGCTCACGAAGACCTAGGGCATTTGAGGAAGCCCATTGTAGGAATATACAAGCCAAGTTCTATAATGAGAAATTCCCACTAGTACAAAACGACAACTTATGAGACTCACTACATGAAGAACAAGGTGCTACTTTGAAGCACAATATATGAGACTCACTATATGAAGAACAAGGTGCTACTTTGAAGCACAAGTGTGGAAAAAAGAGATAGTAGCATTGCCCTTTTATTTATTTTCTTTTTTTGGGCCTTTCTTTTTTTTGGCCTTTTTTTGTTTGGGCAATGCTCTAATAATGATGATCATCACACTTCTATTGATTACAACATAAGGATTACAACTCGAAACTTAGAACAAGATGTGACTCTATATGAATGCCTCCGTGATGTGCAGGATGGTGCAATGAATCAAGAGTGACATGTATGAAAAATAATGCATGGTGGCTTTGCCACAAATACGATGTCAACTACATGATCATTCAATGGCAATATGACAAAACTAATGTATGTCATTATGATGATGGAAGTTGCATGGCAATATATCTTGGAATGGCTATGGAAATGCCATGATAGGTAGGTATGGTGGCTGTTTAGAGGAAGATATAAGGAGGTTTATGTGTGATAGAGCGCATCGTATCATGGGGTTTGGATGCGCCGGCGAAGTTTGCACCAACTCTCAAGGTGAGAAAGGGCAATGCACGATACTGAAGAGGCTAGCAAAGGCGGAAAGGTGAGAGTGCGTATAATCCATGGACTCAACATTAGTCAAAAGAACTCATATACTTATTGAAAAAATTTAGAAGTCATCAAAAATCAAGTACTACGCGCATGCTCCTAGGGGATAGATTGGTAGGAAAAGACCATCGCTCGTCCCGACCGCCACTCATAAGGATGCACAAGCCAGGTACACTTCATGTTTCAAATTTGTTACACAACTTTAACCATACGTGCATGCTACGGGACTTGCAAACTTCAACACAAGCATTTCTCAAATTCACAATTACTCAACTAGCACGACTTTGATATTATCACCTCCATATCTCAAAACAATTATCAATCATAAAACTTATCTTAGTACTCAATTCACTCAAAAGAAAGTTTCACATATCTTGAATACCAAGTATATTAATATTAAGCAAATTACCATGCTATTAACAACTCTCAAAATAATCTAAGTGAAGCATGAGAGTTTAGTAGTTTCTTTAAAACAAATCCACCACCGTGCTCTAAAATATCTAAGTGAAGTACTAGAGCAAAAACTATCACGCTCAAAAGATATAAGTGAAGCACTATGAGCAAAACTATCAAGCTCAAAAGATATAAGTGAAGCACATAGAGTATTCTAACAAATTCCAATTCATGTATGGCTCTCTCAAAAGGTGTGTGCAGCAAGGATGATTGTGGTAAACTAACAAGCAAAGACGCAAATAATACAAGACGCTCCAAGCAAAACACATATCATGTGGTGAATAAAAATATAGCTCCAAGTAAAAAAAAATTTGACCTTGAGCTCCAAGTAAATTACCGATGGAAGTAGACGAAAGAGGGGATGCCTTCCGGGGCATCCCCAAGCTTTGACTTTTTGGTGTCCTTGGATTATCTTGTGGGTGCCATGGGCATCCCCAAGCTTAGGCTCGTTCCACTCCTTGTTCCATAATCCATCAAAGAATTCACCCAAAACATGAAAACTTCACAACACAAAACTCAATAGAAATCTTGTGAGCTCCGTTAGAGAAAGAAAACAAAAGACTACTTTAAGGTACTGTAATGAAATCATTCTTTATTTATATTGGTGTTAAACCTACTTTATTCCAACTTCTCTATGGATTATAAACTATTTTATTAGCCATAGATTCATCAAAATAAGCAAAAAACATACGCAAAACAGAATCTGTCAAAAACAGAACAGTCTGTAGCAATCTGTAACTAACGCAAACTAATGGAACTCTAAAAATCCTACCAAAATAGGAAGTCCTGGACAAGTTGTTTATTGAACAGCAGCAAAAAGAATCAACACAAAATCACGTTCCTGTGATTTAACAAAATTATATTCGTGCGTGCAAAGTTTCTGTTTTTCAGCAGAATCAAATCAACTATCATCGTAGGTTATCCTATAGGTTCTACTTGGCACAAACACTAATTAAAAAATAAAACCACATCCAGACAGAGGCTAGATGGATTATTTATTCCTAAACAGAAGCAAAAACAAAAAACAAAAATAAAATTGGGTTGCCTCCCAACAAGCGCTATCGCTTAACGCCCCTAGCTAGGCATAAAAGCAAGGATAGATCTAGGTATTGCCATATTTTGTAGGCAATCCATAAGTGGCTCTCATGATAGATTCATATGATAATTTTATTTTCTTTCTAGGTAAGTGTTCCATGCCCTTCTTTAAGGGAAATTGGAATCTAAAATTCCCTTCCTTCATATCAATAATTGCACGAATCGTTCTAAACAAAGGTCTACCAAATAATAGGACATGAAGGATTGCAATCTATATCAAGAACAATAAAATTCTCGGGCACATAATTCCTATTTGAAACAATAAGAACATCATTAATTCTTCCCATAGGCTCTTTAATAGTGGAATCTGCAAGATGCAAGTTTAGAGAGCAACCATCAAAGTCACGGAAATCTAGCAAATCACAAAAAGTTTTGGGAATAGTAGAGACACTAGCACCCAAATCACACAAAGCATGGAACTCATAATCTTTAATTTTAATTTTAATAGTAGGCTCCCACTCATCATAGAGTTTTCTAGGGATAGAAACTTTCAACTCAAGTTTTTCTTCATAAGATTGCATCAAGGCATCAACAATGTGTTCGGTAAAGGCCTTATTTTGACTATAAGCATGAGGAGAATCTAGCACGGATTGCAACAAGGAAATACAATCAATTAAAGAGCAATTTTCATAATTAAATTCCTTGAGATCCAAAATAGTGGGTTTAGCAACATCTAGGTTTTTATTTCTTTCAATCCCGCTTTTATCAATTTCATCATCAAGATCTAGAAACTCCGAATTCTTAGAACGCCTTCTAGGTAAAGTAAGATAATATTCAGTTCCATCAAGATTCATATTGCAAAACAAAGATTTAATGGGGGACACATCAATAAGTTTTAGATCTTCATCTTGATTTTCATAGGAATTGGAAGAACACGCTTTAATAAAGGCATCTTTGGAAGCACACATCCTAGCGGTTCTTTCTTTGCACTCATCAATGGAAATTCTCATGGCTTTGAGAGACTCATTGATATCATGCTTAGGAGGAATAGATCTAAGCTTTAAAGAATCAATTTCAAGAGAAATTCTATCAATGTTCCTAGCCAAATCATCAACTTTAAGCAATTTCTCTTCAAGCAAAGCATTAAAATTCTTTTGTGAATTCATAAACTCTTTAACACTACTCTCAAATTCAGAGGGCATCTTATTAAAATTTCCATAAGAGTTGTTCTAGGAATTTCCACAATTATTAGAAGGATTACTAGGATAAGGCCTAGGATTAAAATTCCCTCTATACGCGTTGTTTCCAAAACTATTCCTACCAACAAAATTCACATCCATAGATTCACTATTATTCTCAATCAAAGTAGACAAAGGAATATCATTGGGATCAAGAGGAGTATTTTTAGTAGCAAACATCTTCATAAGTTCATCCATCTTTTCACTCAAAACATTGATTTCTTCTATAACATGCACTTTTTTACTAGAAGATCTTTTGGTGTGGCATTGAGAATAATTAGCCATAATATTATCAAGCAATTTTGTAGCATCTCCAAACGTAATTTCCATAAACGTGCCTCCCGCGGCCGAATCTAAATGGTTTCTAGAAGCAAAATTCAATCCGGCATAAAAATTTTGTATGATCATCCATAAATTCAAACCATGAGTAGGGCAATTGCGAAGCATCAATTTCATTCTTTCCCAAGATTGGGCAACATGCTCATGATCAAGTTGTTTAAAATTCATAACATCGTTCCTAAGAGTGATGATCTTAGCGGGAGGAAAATACTTAGAGATAAAAGCATCTTTGCACTTGTTCCAAGAATCAATACTATTTTTAGGCAAAGAAGAAAACCAAACTTTAGCACGATCTCTAAGTGAAAACGGAAATAACTTCAATTTGGCAATATTGTTATCCGTATCTTTCTTCTTTTGCATATCACACAAATCACAAAATTGTTTAGATGAGTAGCGGCATCTTCACTAGGAAGGCCGGCGAATTGATCTTTCATAACAAGATTCAGCAAAGCGGTATTGATTTCACAAGACTCATCATTATTAAGAGGAGCAATCGGAGTACTAAGGAAATCATTATTATTGGTATTCGAGAAGTCACACAATTTGGTATTATCTTGCGTAGTGGAAACAAGTAATCCGACACACAAGCAAACAGAAAGGCAACGGGAAAAGGCAAACGGGAAAAAAGAGGAGGAGATTGGGAAAGAGAGGGCGAATAAAATGGCAATCGTGAATTGGGGGAGAGGAAAACGATAGGCAAATGGCAAATAATGTAATGCGAGAGATAGGGATTGTGATGGGTACTTGGTATGGTTGACTTGCTCTTGCGTGAGCCTCCCCGGCAACGGCGCCAGAAATTCTTCTTGCTACCTCTTGAGCACTGCGTTGGATTTCCTCGAAGAGGAGAGGATGATGCAGCAAAGTACTGTAAGTATTTCCCTCAGTTTTTGAGAACCAAGGTATCAATCCAGTAGGAGACCACGCACAAGTCCCTCGTACCTACACAAAATGATAGCTCCTCGCAACCAACGCGATTAGGGGTTGTCAATCCCTTCATGGTCACTTATGAGAGTGAGATCTGATAGAGATGATAAATAATATTTTTGGTATTTTTGGTATATAGATGTAAAGTGAAAAGTAAAAGGCAAAGTAAAAAAAACAAAGCAAGTAATAAAGTAATGGAGATTGATATGATGAGAATAGACCCGGGGGCCATAGGTTTCACTAGTGGCTTCTCTCAAGAGCATAGATTTTCTACGGTGGGTGAACAAATTACTTTTGAGCAATTGACAGAATTGAGCATAGTTATGAGTATATTTAGGTATGATCATGTATATAGGCATCACGTCCAAGACAAGTAGATCGAAACGATTCTGCATCTACTACTATTACTCCACTCATCAACCGCTATCCAGCATGCATCTAGAGTATTAAGTTAAAAACAGAGTAATGCCTTAAACAAGATGACATGATGTAGAGGGATAAATTCATGCAACATGATAAAAACCCCATCTTGTTATCCTCGATGGCAACAATACAATACGTGCCTTGCTACCCCTTCTGTCACTGGGAAAGGACACCGCAAGATTGAACCCGAAGCTAAGCACTTCTCCCATTGCAAGAACTACCAATCTAGTTGGCCAAACCAAACGGATAATTCGAAGAGACTTGCAAAGATAACTCAATCATACATAAAAGAATTCAAAGAAGATTCAAATATTTTTCATAGATATGCTGGATCATAAACCCACAATTCATCGGTCTCAACAAACACACCGCAAAAAGAAGATTACATCAAATAGATCTCCATAAGAGAGGGGGAGAACATTGTATTGAGATCCAAAAAGAGAGAAGAAGCCATCTAGCTACTAGCTATGGACCCGAAGGTCTGAAGTAAACTACTCACACTTCATCGGAGGGGCTATGGTGTTGATGTAGAAGCCCTCCGTGGTGGATGCCCCCTCGTGAGCTCGAACAGGCCCCAAGATGGGATCTCGTGGATCTGAAGGTGTGGCGGTGGAATTAGGTTTTGGCCCTGTTACGATCGTTTGGGGATACGAGGTATATATAGGAGGAAGGAGTACGTCGGTGGAGCAACAGGGGGGCCACGAGGCAGGGGGTGCGCCCTAGGGGGGCGCCCCCCACCCTAGTGACCGCCTCTGTTACTTCTTGGAGTAGGGTCCAAGTCTCCTGGATCATGTTCGGTGAGAAAATCACGTTCCCGAAGGTTTCATTCCGTTTGGACTCCGTTTGATATTCCGTTTCTTCGAAACACTAAAATAGGCAAAAAAAAACAGCAATTCTGGGCTGGGCCTCCGGTTAATAGGTTAGTCCCAAAAATAATATAGAAGTGGAAAATAAAGCCCAATATAGTCCAAAACAGTAGATAAAGTAGCATGGAGCAATAAAAAATTATAGATACGTTGGAGACGTATCACGTGCGCAATCGCAAGATGCGTGAAGAACTGGCGATGAACAAGGTTAAGGATGTGGCCGAACTCTATGTTCTGGCCGATCGGTGCACTCGTGCCGAGGAAGGAAGGAAGTACCCTGGTGAAGATGCCGATGCGGAAATCGACTCCACCGGTGATACCGCCGCCCCTGCAAAGAAAGGCCGATGCCGTAATAGGAAGCGCAAGGGCAAGGCTGTGCTAGCCGTTGAGGGATCCGACGACATCGGTACCACCAAGAAGACCAAGGCAAGCGACCCCAGCAAGGAGGTTGCCGGGTGTGACGCTTGTCGGGCCTTGGCGGCTACCAATAAGCCAGGAGGCTCCGACAAGAAGTACTGCAAGATCCACCGCACCAAGGGCCACGATGTCCAAAACTGCCGGCAGGTAGAGCTGCTCGCCGAGAAGCAGAAAGCCGAGTATGAGCGGCGGGACAAGGAGAAAGGCCCAGACGGTGCCGAGGGATCCGGCAAGCGGCTAGGCAGGCCGCCGCGGTAAGGATAATCAGCAAGAGAGGCCCGCCCGGGGCCGCGACAAGAAGCAGGAAGACGATGATCATGACGAGGACGACGAGTCCGGCGACCACGAGTTTCAGAAAGCCACAAAGGCTATGTGCGTCGATGGTGGCGCCTCGCTACATACGTCTCACCGCCAACTCAAGCAGTGGGTGCGTGAGGTCGCGGCAGTGGAACCATCATTCGATGCATGAAAGCCGCTGAAATGGTCCAGCACTCCCATCATCTTCGAAACTGAGGACCACCCTGACCGCACCACCGCGGTCGGGTGCTTGCCATTGTTGGTTTCACCGACAATCCGCAACCTCAAGGTGACGAAGATGTTGGTCGACGGCGGGGCCGGCTTGAACTTAATCTCGCCCATTGTGGTCAAAAGGCTGCAGATCCCTAATGAAGACCTCAAGGAGACGGGTACGTTCCAAGGGGTCAACCCTGGGAGGAGCCAGCCGAAGGGGAAGATCACGCTGCCGGTGACGTTCGGAGGCGAGCTGAACCACAGGACAGAGAGGATTGTCTTTGACATGGCCGAGATCCCCTTGCCTTACAACGGGATCCTCGACGCCCGGCGCTAGCCAGGTTCATGGCAGCTTCACACTACGCCTATAACATGCTGAAGATGCCCGGGCCGATGAACATCATCACCGTCCCTCCGACAAGAAAGATGCGCTAATCTGTGCCGACCAACTCTATCGGGAAGCAGTTGCAGCGGCTGCCGCCAAGGCACCTGCTCCTACCGACGGGGCCCCGGAGGAGAAGAAGACCGGCAAGATCCCTCGCACCCACTCTAGCAAGCGCACCTCTTCGAGGTGTCGCGCTTCCGTTGAGAACGTGCCATAGAGTTCCGCCGGCAAGAGCAAGAAGTCCAGGACTACACCGCCGGAGACTAAGAAGGTGCCCGTCAAGGAGGATGGCACAGGGCGAGCATTCACCATAAGCTCCACCCTTGACGGCAAATAGGAAAGCGAGCTCGACACCTTCATGCGGGCGAATGTTGATGTGTTTGCATGGCAAGCCTCTGACATCCCCGGAGTTCCCAGGGAGGTGATTGAGCACCACCTTGCTGTCTGTCCTCACACGCGGCCCGTCAAACAGAAGGTCAGGAAGCAAGCTCTGGAAAGATAAGAGTTCATCACGGAGGAAATCAGAAAGCTAGAAGCGGCAGGCTTGGTGAGGGGAGTACTCCATCCGATGTGGTTGGCCAATCCGGTAGTGGTGCGCAAGGCAAATGGGAAGTGGAGGCTATGTATTGATTACACAAACATCAATAAGGCTTGTCCAAAGGATCCCTTCCCATTACCGCGCATCGACCAGATTGTTGACTCCACGGCTAGATGTGACCTGTTGTCATTCCTTGATGCCTACTCAGGATACCACCAGATCTTCATGATGAAAGAAGACGAGGAAAAGACAACATTCATCACCCCATGTGGTACGTACTGTTTTTTACGAATGCCGTTCGGGTTGAAGAGTGCTGGCTCAACCTTTGCAAGAGCAGTCCAAATTGATTTTGAACCCCAGCTACATAGAAATATGGAAGCTTATATGAACGACATAGTGGTCAAAACCAAGGACAAAGCAACGCTTGTGCAAGATCTGGAAGAAACATTCGGGAACCTGCGCAAGATCAACCTCAAATTGAACCCTGAGAAGTGTGTCTTTGGCGTCCCATCTGGCAAGCTTCTCGGGTTCTTTGTGTCCCAGTGCGACATTGAAGCAAACCCAGATCAGATCAAGGCCATCGAGAAGATTGAGGCGCCCAAGTGGATCAAGGACGTGCGTCGGCTCACTGGCTGCATTGCTGCCATGAGCCGGTTCATCTCCAAGATCTTGAAGAAGGCAGGGCCAGTGGAGTGGACCCCAGAAGCCGAGGCAGCGCTACAAGATTTGAAGAAATACCTCTCTTCTACCCCAGTGCTGGTTGCGCCCAAACCACAAGAACCGTTGGTGCTTTACCTAGCGACAACGAATCAAGTGGTTAGCGCCGCACTAGTGGTGCAGAGGGAGGTCGACGAGAAGGAAGCGACTGCGGCAGAGCCAACAGAAGGCAAACCAAAACCCTCTCTGGCAGGGCTCAATCCCGGCAAGATCGAGTTCCCGGTAGGGGCCGGCGCCAGCACGACAGGACCCACACGACCGGGTGAAGAGGCACAGAAAGAGAAGATGGTGCAGCACCCAGTGTACTTCGTCAGCTCCCTCTTGCAGGGGGCTAGGTCGATGTACTCAGGTGTGCAAAAGCTGCTCTTCGGCCTCCTTATGGCCTCGAGGAAGCTGCGCCACTACTTCCAAGTGCATGAGATCACGGTAGTCACCCGCCTCCCATTGCAACGGATAATACACAACCCAGATGCAACGAGGAGGATCGTGGAATGGGCCATGGAGCTATCGAGTTTCGGTTTGAAGTTTGAAAGCACCTCAACGATTCAGAGAAGAGTCTTGGCGGAGTTTGTTGCGGAATGGACCTCGACGCCCGACGAAGAGGTACAGGAGACCACTCTCCCCGGCAAGGAAGTGAGTTGCAACTGGATCATGTACTTCGATGGTGCCTTCTCGCTGCAAGGGCCGGTGCCGGTGTGCTGCTTGTCACACCCACCGGAGAGCACCTCAAGTATGTTGTCCAGATGCATTTCCCCTAGGAGATGTCAACCAACAACACCACGGAGTACGAGGGTTTGCTTGCCGGTCTCAGGATCGCGGCAGGTCAACAAAGATTATCAAAGCCCGTTGATGGAAGCTTACGTAGATGAGGTGAGGAAGCTGGAGGAGCGCTTTGATGGTATACAAGCAGAACATGTCCCTCGAGCGGAGAACGACATCGCCGACTACCTGTCAAAGCGCGCCGCCCTCAAGCTACCTGTGGAACCTGGTACTTTTGTGCTTCAGTTAACCCAACCATCCGTTGAGCCGTTGACCGGGCAGAGCAAGCGGAGGAAGCTAGGCCCCGGCAAGTACTTCCCCACCGAGCTTCTCGAAGCCGCTGGCGAGGATGTTGCCGTGGACGCCAACCCTGCCGCAGGGCAACCGACTCCTGCAGGACCTCGGGTCATGGCCGTGGAGCCGTCCGCTCCTGCGGCAGAAGAAATGCCTTGGGTCCTTGCCGTCAAGCCACAGGCTCAGGCATGGGCACAGCACACCATCCAATTCCTTCAAAAAGGGGAGCTTCCTGAGGAGCAGGAAGAGGCAAAAAGAGTAGCCCCGCCGGTTTGCTCTGTACCAATTCGTTGATAGCGTATTGTACAGGAGAAGTCCGAACGGAGTGAAATTGATATGCATCTCCCGGGAGGAAGGACTAAAGCTGTTGGCAGAGATACATGGAGGCATATGTGGCTCCCACATAGGGTCGAGGGCCCTTGCCGGCAAGGCTTCCCGACAAGGTTTCTTCTGGCCCACAGCCCTCCAGGATGCGATGGCACTAGTAACCAAGTGTGAAGCGTGTCAGTTCCATTCGAAGAAGCTTCATCAACCAGCTCAAGCCCTTCAAACTATCCCTCTCTCCTTGCCCTTCTTGGTCTGGGGGCTCGACATCTTGGGCCCTTTCCCCCGTGTAGTCGAGGGCTTTGAGTACTTTTACGTCGCAATCGACAAATTCACAAAGTGGTCGGAAGTGGAGGCAGTGAGGAAGGTGACAGCACAGTCAGCCATCAAGTTCTTCAAGGGACTAATGTGCCGTTTTGGGGTACCCAACAGGATCATCACCGACAACAGCACACAGTTCACGAGCCATGCCTTCATGCAATATGTTCAAGATCTCGACAGCAGAGCCTGTTTTGCTTCCGTGGCACATCCACAGAGCAACGACCAAGCGAAGAGGGCGAATGCAGAAGTCCTGCGAGGCTTAAGGACAAAGACTTTTGACAGGCTGCGCAAGAGTGGAAGGCACTAGATTGATGAGTTGCAGGTGGTTCTTTGGTCGATCAGAACGACGCCAAATCGAGCCACCGGCCAGACACCCTTCGCCCTGGTCTACGGAGCAGAAGTAGTTCTCCCCACGGAACTCATATACGGGTCACCTTGAGTGCTCGCTTATGATGAGCTTGAGCAAGAGCAATTGCGGCAAGATGACGCAACGCTCCTTGAGGAAGATCGTCTCCGGGCGGCTGTGAGAGAAGCACGCTACCAACAAGCTTTGCGCAGCTATCATAGCCGCAAGGTTCATGCCCGGAGCCTTGAGGAAGGAGACCTTGTTCTTCAGCACGTTCAGTCGGCCAAGAATTCCAACAACTTGACGCCAAAGTGGGAAGGCCCTTATCGGGTAACGCGAGTCACTAGGCACGGTGCAGTCCGGCTGGAGACCGAAGATGCCATTCCAGTGAGCAACTCATGGAACATCGAGCATCTTCGCAAGTTTTAGCCATAAGGCATGGCTGCCGGGCCTCCCGGCAAGCCACCCTTTTGTACAAGCCTTGCCGGCAAGGCATTTAACACTTTGTACAAAGCCAGGCGCAGACCCTGAGCATAAATAAATGAAGCGCTGGTGCCCTAAGTCATAGCATGTATGCTAGGTTGAGTCTCTTCCTGGGTTAGGGTTGATAGTGCTTAGTGGCGGCTAACCCCTAGCTTAGAGGTCGAGTGCGTGTCTCTCTGTTCTTTTCTGCCTTTCTTTGGTTTGCAGGGCACGTATGTATCCTTGCCGAGTTGTCATGAGAGAAAAGGAACGGACCGGCGCCCGGGCCCCGGCAAGCCAGGGTTGTCGGGGACTGCAAGAACAAGGATCCTTCCGCGACAAGCCAAAATTGTCGGGGGCTGCAAATCCAGATAAGTCTTTTATCCCCTATCATGCGTTCCGTTATGGCTTGGATGAATGGAACCCCGCTCTATCTCTGAGCTACCGTGCTCCCCCTTTTCGGCACCCAAAGATTATTTCCTGGGTCTGGATCTGGTCGTAGCCGCGGCAGCAGAGGAGGGGAATGAGGGGCCTAAGCCCACCTCATCCTCGCCTCCGCCAAGAGCGTGGGGAAGGTCAAGCGAGGTGGGAAGGCGGCAAGGCCTGTTGCCAGAAAATAAATGTTCATCTTAAGGATGACAAGGATTCACCCCTTGTCGTGGGTTCCTCCCACGAGCGAAAATCCCGACAAACATCCCTTTTTCATTAAAAAACATCCCGTACAGTTACAGTCCAAACGAAATGAAAAACATGAAAAAGGGGATTACAAGTTCTAAAGCTAGCAAAGGCCCGAAGGCTTACAAGACTAAAAAGATACAAGGTGCCCGTAATCCCTTTCTTGTCCCTCTCCTCAGGAAATGGAACGAGAAAGCAGAAGGGCAGAAAGGGCGCCTAGGCGAGCTACGAGTGGCAGAAGACACCGAGAGAACGTCTCGGTGGCCGCCCAAGGGCTGGATGGTGATGGCAGCGCTAGAAGCAGAGCTCGAAGACGAGGCGGTAGGACGCCAACACGCGACGAAGGCGTCGGTGTCCGCGTACTCCAACTTCACGGCCTTGCCGCTCGTCCTCTTCCTCTTCCGCAGCCTCCCTATGCCAGCCGCCCAAGGAGGCGAACCCGAGAAGTTCAAGGAGACGGCAACACGGATGATGGGGTCACCGGTGCCCCTCGATGCGGTGCCCGACACCTAGTCAGACCCGTCATCCTGCCGCTCACTGCCCTCGTCGTCGCTGCCATTGTCTTCCTCGCCACTCTTGCTCGAGGAGAACCATTCATCGTCAGAGGAGCTCTCTACGCAGCACCTCACACGTGTCCCGAAGTGCCCGAAGATCTTAACGGAGAGGAGGCCACCCTCCATTAGTTTGAAATGGAGAGCGAGCCCATCCATTAAGCTGTGAAGGCGAGCGAAGGTCTTCCACCCTCGATGAAGATACATGACATGAGGGGTGGGGAACTCGATGTCGACCCATGTGCCGCTGTTCCCGCAACCCCTCATGTGTAGCCGCAGCGCCTGCGGCGGATCCAGCTCCATCTCCCGGGCAAACGGGGTCGGAAGGCGAAGGCGACGGCGTGGCGGATGGCGCAGCCTAACGAAGAATTCGCAAGGATTATCCCCAGCATGGCCCTCCATTGGGGGAAGGGCTGCTAGAGGGGGCGAGGCGGATCTACCGCCCAGTCCTCCTCTCCCCCGGGCTCCACGGCGGCCTCGGCCTCGCCCCCTTCCCCTCCCTCTAGCGGCCGGCTCCACCACTACGAGTCCTTGGGGAGGAGTAATGCGCTGTCTAGCCGAAACCCTCACCGCCACTGATGAAGCATCGCCACGCCCCCTCGCCATAGTAGAAGAAGAAAGGAAGCAGAGATGGGAAGAGGCAGGCGGCGAAAGGTTGGGAGGCTCCATTCCTCCCATGCCCCTCTTTATAAAGGGGCGGGGGAGAGGCTTGGCCGCCCCCTCTCGGCCAATCCGGCCTCTTGAGATGAAAGCATGGGGGTCCGTCAACCGCCCTTCCTTCTCCATTGAAGGCGCATGGGAATCGACCCGCACACGCGCGACTATCCACGACCCCTGCGCCTGTCATTCGCTCTGCATGCAGCAAACATGGCGCAAGGAGCGGGCATGATGGGGCGCGTGGAACGACGGTTCCCGAGCAAGGGCAGTAAATGGGAGGCGGCCCTGTGGTCTCGAAGAGACACGCAAGCCGCCCCTTTACTGTCCACCGAAAATTGACGCCAGCATGCCCACGTCATGCGCGCGCATGACCCCCACGTCGCGCGTTCAACGCAGGTCGTGGGGAAGCACAGCGGATGGATCAGTGGCCGTGGTAAAATCCGCCTCAACTGCCCGCGCACCATTCTGGGCCTGGCCCAACAACGCGATGCGCCTATGTGTGACCCAGGCCCAGGGGCTCCTGTCGGTGTACAAAAGTAGGGGCCTAGCTTTTGACCCCTTTACTTGTGCACGGGCAGTTAGAACCACCTGCCACGACCGCACATGAGCAAGGCAAGGGAGGGAAGCCGGAGAAAAGCCAAGGCCACAGGGACAAGCAAAGCAAAACAACAAGGACCAAGACCACAAAGGTTGCACGGGCAATACAAGTTGCCCCGTCAAGGACCCTTGCCGAGGGCAGCCCTAGCAGCCCCGGCAAGATCCTTGCTAGGGCAGCTCGTCCACACCTACTGAGCGAGCCGCCTTTGAGCCCACCGACGCTGAGCAGCCGCAGCGGGACAGGGTTTGGGAGGAACCTCCGTGGTGGCATGCAGATCTTTGTGATGACATATAACAATCAAGATCAAATGGGGATAGGAAGGCGGTCGTCCCCACCGAAGAAACCCATAGGATCCCCCGACAAGATCCTTGCCGGGAAGCCGGTGCGCCGCGGCAAGACCCTTGCCGGGCCACCCGGCAAGACCGTCGCCAAGCATCCCGGCAAGGCCACCGCCAGGCCCGCACCAGCCAGGTTCCTACTGCCGTTCGTGCGCAGCCGCCAAGCCAACCAGCTGGGCAGGCACCTACGTGGCAGCATGCAGACCTTCGTGGAGGCTCCACCAGCGCACCACCTTAGCTGCCTACCTGCCTACGTGGCGCTGCATGCGTTGCTGGCCGGGGCGCATGTCGAAGCCAGGAGGGTCGGTGACAGACGGGACGCGCCTCACCCCCGTCCCCCAATAAAGTGACGGACACCTAAGCCCCGCATTGAATGCATCTTTTCCTGTAATACTAGCGATAACCTCGCAATGCTGTAGCACTTTCCACCTCCTGTGTGCCACTGTGGCAGCCCCTTTCGCCTATAAAAGGAGGCCCATGGCATACTAAGAAGGGATTCAGCTCTTTTGAACCTCGCAGCACACAGAGCTAGTTTGAGAGCTCAAGAACACTAATACAACCACCAAAGCAGGATCGTTGGGTTTTACGCAACTTTGCGGCCTGAACCTGGGTAAATCCTCTGTGTTCCATCCCCTAGTCCCGCTCTTCTCACGATTCCGCGCCCCGCAACCGCAGAAGGGATTCCAGTGATCCCATAGGTGTCGTTTCCCACTGACAATTTGATGTTTGGAGCTTTGATTATATGGGGCCTTTTCCTACCTCTAATGGTTACACACATTTTTTAGTTGCTGTTGATTACGTTTCTAAGTGGGTAGAAGCTGTTCCAACTAGTAGCGCCGATCATAACAGTTTTATTAAGATGCTTAAAGAAGTTATTTTTCTGAGGTTTGGAGTCCCTAGATATCTTATGACTGATGGTGGTTCACATTTTATTCATGGTGCTTTCCGTAGGATGCTTGCTAAGTATGATGTTAATCATAGAATCGCATCTCGTTATCACCCGCAGTCTAGTGGTCAAGTAGAGTTGAGCAAAAGAGAGCTCAAATTAATTTTGCAAAAGACTTTCAATAGATCTAGAAGAATTGGTCCAAGAAACTTGATGATGCATTATGGGCCTATAGAACTGCATATAAAAATCCTATGGGTATGTCTTCGTATAAGATGGTTTATGGAAAAGCATGTGACTTACCTCTTGAACTTGAACATAAAGCATATTGGGCTATTAAAGAGCTCAATTATGACTTCAAACTTGCCGGTGAGAAGAGGTTGTTTGACATTAGCTCACATGACGAATGGAGAACCCAAGCCTATGAGAATGCCAAGTTGTTCAAAGAAAAGGTCAAACGCTGGCATGACAAAAGAATACAAAAGCGTGAGTTTAACGTAGGTGATTATGTGTTATTATTCAACTCTTGTTTAAGATTTTTTGCAGGAAAACTTCTCTCTAAATGGGAAGGTCCTTACGTTATCGAGGAGGTCTATCGTTCCGGTGCCATAAAAATCAACAACTTTGAAGGCACAAGTTCGAGGGTGGTGAACGGTCAAAGAATCAAACATTATATCTCAGGTAATCCTATCAATGTTGAAACTAATATTATTGAGACCGTAACCCCGGAGGAATACATAAGGGACACTTTCCGGAATGTTTCAGACTCCGAAAAGGAATAGGTATGTGGTACGGTAAGTAAACTGACCCCAAAACAGTTGTAATGGCAATTTTCCTCCGTTTTGGAATATTTAAGAATTTTGGAAAGAAAGAAGTAATCCGGGAAGGACACGAGGCCTCCACGAGGGTGGAGGGCGCGCCCACCCTTCCTGGGCGCGCCCCCTATCTCGTGGCCACCTCGTGTGCCTCCTGGACTCTGTTTTCTTGCACGTTACGTATTTTGGTTGGTAAAAATTCATTATATAATCTCCCAAAGGTTTTGACCACTGTATCACGCAAATTTTCTCTGCTTTCATTTCGAGCTGTTTTTCTGACAGATCTAAAGCACCATGACGTCTCCAAGCGCTCCCAAGGACAAGTTTTTCGAGAGGGTTATCAACCCCTATCTCACGGAGGTGCTGCAACACCCTCAAACCATTGAGATGCGTGAGGGGGTGCTGCACATCCGTGATGTGGAGGGACCAAGGCGTACCGGAAGCGTGGAGACAAAGCTCGAAGCCATGGAGCAACAAGTTTTCAAGTGCCAAGGGATGGTGGAGCATGGACTCAACGCCAACCATATGATGATCACAGAGTTCACCAACAACCACAAGCTGGATGCCAAGATCATTGGGGAGACCATCTTTAAGCTTCAAGAGAAAACGAGCACCTCCAATCCCAGATCTATGACCTGCAAAACCAAAACTATGAGTATGAATATAGATTCAAGAGGATGAGTTTGGCTGCAGATTTGAAGATCCCGAAGACTCGATCATCCTTCTATGATGGTGAGCCTATGCCTTGGAAGACGGACGACAAGCCTACATCATCAACAACTCCTACTTCACCACCTCCGAGGACATAATCACATGGGTATGGGCACTCCCCTTGGCAACTGCCAAGCTTGGGGGAGGTGCCCTGGTATCGTATCACCATCACACTCCTATCTTTACCGTTTTACTTAGTTCGATCCTTTTAGTAGTATCTTGACCTAGTAGATTGAAGTTTTGGTATGAATTAGTTTTGAGTTTTGCTTTGATCTCTTTTTGTAATTGAGTACGTAAGCTATCTATAATAAAGATTAGTCTTGAGTCAAGGGCTTTGCTATCTTGCTATGATCTTGAGAAAGTAGAAGAATAAAAAGAATAATAGAGTTCATATTGATCTTGTGGATAGTAATGACTTCACACATAAAAAGTATGAGGCATAAAAGTTGTTGAGAGTTGACAAAAGTAGTTTTGGTCATCGTTGCAATTAATAGGAAGTAATAAGGAAAGAGAGGTTTTCACATACAAATATACTATCTTGGACATCTTTTATGGTTGTGAGCACTCATTAAGTATGACATGCTAAAAGAGTTGACGTTGGACAAGGAAGACAATGTAATGGTTTATGTTTTCTCACATCTCAGTTAAAGTATATTGTCATTGATCTTCCCAACATGTTGAGCTTGCCTTTCCCCCTCATGCTAGCCAAAATTCCTTGCACCAAGTAGAGATACTACTTGTGCTTCCAAATATCCTTAAACCAAGTTTTTGCCATGAGAGTCCACCATACCTACCTATGGATTGAGTAAGATCCTTCAAGTAAGTTGTCATGTTGCAAGCAATAAAAATTGCTCTCTAAATATGTATGACTTATTAGTGTGAAGAAAATAAGCTTTATACGATCTTGTTATGGAAGCAATAAAAGTGACAGACTGCATAATAAAGGTCCATATACAAGTGGCAATATAAAGTGACATTATTTTGCATTAAGATTTTGTGCATCCAACCCTAAAAGCACATGACAACCTCTGCTTCCCTCTGTGAAGGACCTATCTTTTTACTTTATGTTTTTATTTTATTCTTGTGTGAAGGTGATCTTCACCTTTCCCTTTTTCATTTTATCCTTTGGTAAGCTCCTCGTGTTTGAAAGATCTTGATATATATATCCAATTGGATGTAAGTTAGCATGAATTATTATTGTTGACATCACCCAAAGGTGAATACGTTGGGAGGCAACACAATAAGCCCCTATCTTTCTCAGTGTTCAGTTGAAACTCCATAACCACAAGTATTGTGTGAGTGTTAGCAATTGTAGAAGACTATATGATAGTTGAGTATGTGGACTTGCTGAGAAGCTCTATTCTTGACTCTTTCTGATGTTTTGATAAATTGTAATTGCTTTAGTGACTGAAATTATAGTTTGTTAGTTCCCAATGAAGTTTCTGAACCATACTTGACATTGTGAATTGATTGTTACTTGAGCATAAGAAATCATATGACAAAATCTATGTATGTTGTTGTTACAAGAATGATCATGATGCCCTCATGTCCATATTTTATTTTTATCGACACCTCTATCTCTAAACATGTGGACATATTTTTCGATTTTGGCTTCCGCTTGAGGACAAGCGAGGTCTAAGGTTGGGGGAGTTGATACGTCCATTTGCATCATGCTTTTATATCAATATTTATTGCATTATGGGTTGTTATTACTGATGCATTACATAACGACTAAAGAGACTTGCCGGTAACGAGATTGAACTAGGTATTGAGATACCGACGATCGAATCTCGGGCAAGTAACATACCGATGACAAAGGGAACGACGTATGTTGTTATGCAGTTTGACCGATAAAGATCTTCGTAGAATATGTGGGAGGCAATATGAGCATCTAGGTTTCGCTATTGGTTATTGACCAGAGATGTGTCTCGGTCATGTCTACATAGTTCTCGAACCCGTAGGTTCCGCACGCTTAAAGTTCGGTGACGATCGGTATTGTGAGTTTATGTGATTTGATATACTTAAGGTAGTTAGTAGTCCCGGTGATATCGGGAACATGACGAGGAGTCTCGAAATGGTCGAGACGTAAAGATCGATATATTGGACGACTATATTCGGACATTGGAAAGGTCCCGAGTGATTCGGGTATTTTTTGGGGTACCGGGGAGTTACGGGAATACGAGGAAGAAGTAATGGGCCTCATGGGCCAAGTGGCGGAAGAGAGGAGGTAGGGCGCGTGGCCCCCCTAGCCCAAACCGAATTGGACTAAGGGGCCGGGCCCCCTTTCCTCCTTTTCCTCCCTCTCCTTCCTTCTCCCTCTCCTCCTTCCTTTCCTCCTCCTAGTGGGAGTAGGAAAGGGGAGTCCTACTCCTACTAGAAGGAGGACTCCTCCTCCTGGCGCGCCCTACAGGGGCCGGCCGGCCTCCCCCCTTGCTCCTTTATATACGGGGGCAGGGGGCACCTCTAGACACACAAGTTGATCAGTTGATCTCTCCCAGCCATGTGCGGTGCCCCCTCCACCATATTCCACCTCGGTAATATCGTAGCGGTGCTTAGGCGAAGCCCTGCGTCAGTAGCATCATCAACACCGTCATCACGCCGTCGTGCTGACGGAATGCTCCCGCAAAGCTCTGCTGGATCGGAGTTCGTGGGACGTCATCGAGCTGAACGTGTGCTGAACTTGGAGGTGTTGTACGTTCGGTACTTGGATCAGTCGGATCATGAAGACGTACGACTACATCAACCGCGTTGTGCTAACGCTTCCGCTTTCATTCTAAGAGGGTTCATGGACAACACTCTCCCCTCTCATTGCTATGCATCACCATGATTTTGCGTGTGCGTAGGAAAATTTTGAAATTACTACGTTCCCCAACAGTGGCATCCGAGCTAGGTTTTATGCGTAGATGTTATATGCACGAGTAGAACACAAGTGAGTTATGGGCGATACAAGTCATACTGCTTACCAGCATGTCATACTTTGGTTCGGCGGTATTGTTGAATGAAGCGGCCCGGACTGACATTACGCGTACGCTTACGCGAGAATGTTTCTACCGACGTGCTTTGCACATAGGTGGCTGGCGGGTGTCAGTTTCTCCAACTTTAGTTGAACCGAGTGTGGCTACGCCCGGTCCTTGAGAAGATTAAAACAACACTAACATGACGAATTATCGTTATGGTTTTGATGCGTAGGTAAGAACGGTTCTTGCTCAGCTCGTAGCAGCCACATAAAACTTGCAAGTACAAAGTAGAGGACGTCTAACTTGTTTTTGCAAGGCATGTTGTGATGTGATATGGTCAAGACATGATGTGATATAAATTGTTGTATGAGATGATCATGTTTTGTTAAAGTTATCGGCAACTGGCATAAGCCTTATGGTTGTCTCTTTATTTGCATAAGATGCAAGTGCCATGTAATTGCTTTACTTTATCGCTATGTGATGGCAATATTTGCAAAAGCAATAGCTGGTGAGATGACCATGTGATGACACATTGATAAAAGATGAAGATGATGGAGATCATGGTGTCATGCCGGTGACGATAGAGATCATGACAGTACTTTGGAGATGAAGATCAAAGGCGCAACATGATCATGGCCATATCATGTCACATATTTTGATTGCATGTGATGTTTATCTTTTATACATCTTATTTTGCTTTGATTGACGATAGCATTATAAGATGATCTCTCACTAATTATCAAGAAATGTTCTCCCTGAGTATGCACCGTTGCAAAAGTTCTTCATGCTGAGACACCATGTGATGATCGGGTGTGATAGGTTCTACATTCAAATAAAACGGGTGCAAAACAGTTGCACACGCGGAATACTCAGGTTAAACTTGACGAGCCTAGCATATACAAATATGGCCTCGGAACACGGAGACCGAAAGGTCGTGCATGAATCATGTAGTAGATATGATCAACATAGTGATGTTCACCATTGAAAACTACTCCATCTCACATGATGATCGGACATGGTTTAGTTGATTTGGATCATGTGATCACTTAAATGACTAGAGAGATGTTTGTCTAAGTGGGAGTTCTTAAGTAATATGATTAATTGAAACTAAATCTATCATGAACTTAGTCCTGGTAGTATTTTGCAAATTATGTTGTAGATCAATAACTCGCGTTGTTGCTTTCATATGTTTATTTTGATATGTTCCTAGAGAAAATTGTGTTGAAAGATGTTAGTAGCAATGATGCGGATTGGATCCGTGATCTGAGGTTTATCCTCATTGCTGCCTGTATGATTATGTCCTTGATGCACCGCTAGGCTTACAGACCTATTGCAAGAGCGGATGTAGACGTTATGAACGCTATTAGCTCAATATGATGACTACTTGATAGTTTAGTGCACCATGCTTAACGGCTTAGAATCGGGACTTCAAAGATGTTTTGAACATCATGGACCATATGAGATGTTCCAGGAGTTGAAGTTAATATTTCAAGCAAATACCCGAGTTGAGAGATATGAAGTCCCCAACAAGTTCTATAGCTAAAAGATGGAGGAGAATCACTCAACTAGTGAGCATGTGCTCAGATTGTCTGGGTACTACAATCGATTGAATCAAGTGGGAGTTAATCTTCCAGATAAGATAGTGATTGACAGAGTTCTCTAGTCACCATCACCGAGTTACTAGAACTTCGTGATGAACTATAGTATGCAAGGGATGACGAAAATGATTCCGAGCTCTTCCTGATGCTGAAATCAACGAAGGTAGAAATCAAGAAAGAGCATCAAGTGTTGATGATTGACAAGACCACTAGTTTCAAGAATAGGGCAAAGGGAAAGAAAGGGAACTTCATGTAGAATGGCAATCAAGTTGTCACTCCCGCGAAGAAGCCCAAAGCTGGACCAAAGCCTGAAACTGAGTGCTTCTACTGCAAAGGAAATGGTCACTGGAAGTGGAAATGCCCTGAATATTTGGTAGATAAGAAGGATGTTAAAGTGAACAAGGGTATATTTGATATACAGGTTATTTATGTGTACCTTACTAGTGTTTATAGTAGCCCTTGAGTATTTGATACTTGTTCGGTTGCTAAAAATTAGTAACTCGAAACAGGAGTTACAGAATAAACACAGACTAGTTGAGGGTGAAGTACGATGAGTGTTGGAAGTAGTTCCAAGATTGATATGATCATCATCGCACACTCCCTATACTTTCGGGATTAGTGTTAAACCTAAATAAATGTTATTTGGCGTTTGCGTTGAGCGTGAATATGATTTGATCATGTTTATTGCAATACGGTTATTCATTTAAAGTTAGAGAATAACTGTTGTTCTATTTACATGAATAAGACCTTCAATGGTCATACACCCAATGAAAATAGTTTGTTGGATCTCGATCATAGTGATACACATATTAATAATATTGATGCCAAAAGATGAAAAAGTTAATAATGATAGTGCAACTTATTTGTGGCACTGCCGTTTGGGTCATATCGGTGTAAAGCGCATGAAGAAACTACATAAAGATGGATTTTCGGAATCACTTGGTTATGAATCATTTGATGCTTGCGAACCGTGCCTTTTGGGTAAGATGACTAAAATTTCATTCTCCGGAACAATGGAACGAGCTACTGACTTGTTGGAAATAATACATACCGATGTATGCAGTCCAATGAGTGTTGATGCTTGTGGCGGGTATCGTTATTTTCTGATTTTCACAAATGATTTGAGCAGATATGAGTATATCTACTTAATGAAGCACAAGTCTGAAACAGTTGAAAGGTTCAAAGAATTTCAAAGTGAAGTGGAAAATCATCGTAACAAAAAAATAAAGTTTCTACAATCTGATCGTGGAGATGAATATTTGAGTTACGAGTTTGGCCTTCAGTTAAAATAATGTGGAATAGTTTCACAAACTCATGCCACCTGGAACACCACATCGTAATGGTGTGTCCGAACGTCATAACCGCACTTTATTTGATATGGTGCAATCTATGATGTATCTTACCGATTTACCACAATCGTTTTGGGGTTATACATTAGAGACAGCTGCATACACTTTAAATAGGGCACCATCTAAATCTGTTGAGACGACACCGTATGAACTATGGTTTCGCAATAAACCTAAGCTGTCGTTTTTTAAAGTTTGGAGTTGCGATGCCTATGTGACAAAGTTTCAACCTGATAAGCTCGAACCTAAATTGGAGAAATGCATCTTCATATAATACCCAAAGGAAACTGTTGGGTACACCTTCTATCACAGATTCGAAGGCAAGATATTCGTTGCTAAAATGGATCCTTTCTAGAGAAGGAGTTTCTCTTGAAAGAAGTGAGTGGGAGGAAAGTAGAACTTGATGAGGTAATTGTACCTTCTCCCAAATTAGAAAGTTGTTCATCACAGAAATCAGTTCCAGTGATTGCTACACCAATTAGCGAGGAAGCTAATGATGATGATCATGAAACTTCAAATCAAGTTACTACAGAACCTCGTAGGTCTTCCAGAGTACGATCCGCACTAGTGTGGTACGGTAATCCTATTCTAGAAGTCATGTTACTAGACCATGATAAACCTACGAACTATGAGGAAGCGATGATGAGCCTAGATTCCACGAAATGGCTAGAGGCCATGAAATCTGAGATGGGATCAATGTATGAGAACAAAGTATGGACTTTGATTGACTTGCCTGATGATCGGTGAGTCATTAAGAATAAATGGATTTTCAAGAGGAAGACGGACGCTGATAGTAGTGTTACTATCTACAAAGCTCGACTTGTCGCAAAAGTTTTTCGACAAGTTCAAGGTGTTGAATATGATGAGATTTTCTCACTCGTATCGATGCTTAAGTCTGTCCAAATCATGTTAGCAATTGCCACATTTTATGAAATCTGGCAAATGGATGTCAAAACTGCATTCCTTAATGGATTTATTAAAGAAGAGTTGTATCTGATGCAACCAGAAGGTTTTGTCAATCCTAAAGGTGCTAACAAAATGTGCAAGCTCCAAATGATCCATCTATGGATTTGGTGCAAGCATCTCGAGTTGGAATATACGCTTTGATGAGTTGATCAAAGCATATGGTTTTATACAGACTTTTGGAGAAGCCTGTATTTACAATAAAGTGAGTGGGAGCTCTATAGCATTTCTAAAACTATATGCAGATGACATATTGTTGATTGGAAATGATATAGAAATTCTGGATAGCATAAAAGGATACTTGAATAAGAGTTTTTCAAAGAAAGACCTCGGTGAAGCTACTTACACATTGAGCATCAAGATCTATAGAGATAGATCAAGATGCTTGATAAGATTTTTTCAAACGAGTACATACCTTGATAAGATTTTGAAGTAGTTCAAAATGGAACAGTCAAAGAAGGAGTTCTTTCCTGTGTTGCAAGGTGTGAAGATGAGTAAAGACTCAAAACCCGACCATGGCAGAAAATAGAAAGAGAATGAAAAGTCATTCCCTATGCCTCAGTCATAGGTTCTATAAAGTATGCTATACTATGTACCAAACCTATTGTATACCTTGCTCTGAATTTGGCAAGGGAGTACAATTTTGAACTAGGAGTAGATCACTTGACAGCGGTCAAGAATATCCTTAGTGAGGACTAAGGAAATGTTTCTCGGTGATGGGGGTGATAAAGAGTTCGTTGTTAAAAGTTACGTCGATGCAAACTTTTACACCGATCCAGATGACTAAGTCTCAATCTGGATACATATTGAAAGTGGGAGCAATTAGCTAGAGTAGCTCCATGCAGAGCATTGTAGACATAGAATATTTGCAAAATACATACGGCTCTGAATATGACAAACCCATTGACTAAGCTTCTCTCACGAGCAAAACATGATCATACCTTAGTACTCTTTTGGTGTTAATCACATAACGATGTGAACTAGATTATTGACTCTAGTAAACCCTTCGTGTGTTGGTCACATGACGATGTGAACTATGGGTGTTAATCACATACAGATGTGAATATTGGTGTTAAATCACATGGTGATGTGAACTAGATTATTGACTCTAGTGCAAGTGGGAGACTGAAGGAAATATGCCCTAGAGGCAATAATAAATTTATTATATATTTCCTTATTTCATGATAAATGTTTATTATTCATGCTAGAATTGTATTAACCGAAAACTTAGTACATGTGTGAATACATAGACAAACAAAGTGTCACTAGTATGCCTCTACTTGACTAGCTCGTTGAATCAAAGATGGTTAAGTTTCCTAGCCATAGACATGTGTTGTCATTTGATTAACGGGATCACATCATTAGGAGAATGATTTGATTGACTTGACCCATTCCGTTAGCTTAGCACTTGATCGTTTAGTATGTTGATATTGCTTTCTTCATGACTTATACATGTTCCTATGACTATGAGATTATGCAACTCCTGTTCACCGGAGGAACACTTTGTGTGCTACCAAACATCACAACATAACTGGGTGATTGTAAAGGAGCTCTATAGGTGTCTCCGAAGGTACATGTTGAGTTGGCGTATTTCGAGATTAGGATTTGTCACTCCGATTGTCGGAGAGGTATCTCTGGGCCCTCTCGAGAATGCACATCACTAAAAGCCTTGCAAGCAATGTAAAATGAGTTAGTTACAGAATGATGCATTACATAATGAGTAAAAAGACTTGCCGGTAACGAGATTGAACTAAGTATTGAGATACTGACGATCGAATCTCGGGCAAGTAACATACCGATGACAAAGGGAACGACCTATGTTGTTATGCGATTTGACCGATAAAGATCTTCGTAGAATATGTGGGAGCCAATATGAGCATCCAGGTTCCGCTATTGGTTAATGACCAGAGATGTGTCTCGGTCATGTCTACATAGTTCTCGAACCCGTAGGGTACGCACGCTTAAAGTTCGGTGACGATCGGTATTATGAGTTTATGTGATTTGATATACTTAAGGTAGTTTGAAGTCCCGGTGAGATCGGGGACATGACGAGGAGTCTCGAAATGGTCGAGACGTAAAGATCGATATATTGGACGACTATATTCGGACATGGGAAAGGTCCCGAGTAATTCGGGTATTTTTCGGGGTACCGGGGAGTTATGGGAATACGAGGAAGAAGAAATGGGCCTCATGGGCCAAGTGGCGGAAGAGAGGAGGCAGGGCGCGCGGCCCACCTAGCCCAAACCGAATTGGACTAAGGGGCTGGCCCCCTTTCCTCCTTTTCCTCCCTCTCCTTCCTTCTCCCTCTCCTCCTTCCTTTCCTCCTCCTAGTGGGACTAGGAAATGGGAGTCCTACTCCTACTAGGAGGAGGACTCCTCCTCCTGGCGCGCCCTACAGGGGCCGGCCGGCCTCCCCCTTGCTCCTTTATATACGGGGGCAGGGGGACACCTCTAGACACACAAGTTGATCAGTTGATCCCTCCCAGCCGTGTGCGGTGCCCCCCTCCACCATATTCCACCTCGGTAATATCGTAGCGGTGCTTAGGCGAAGCCCTGCGTTGGTGGCATCATCAACACCGTCATCACGCCGTCGTACTAACAGAACTCTCCCGCAAAGCTCTGCTGGATCAGAGTTCATGGGACATCATCGAGCTAAACGTGTGCTGAACTCGGAGGTGCCGTACGTTCGGTACTTGGATCGGTCGGATCGTGAAGACGTACGACTACATCAACCGCATTGTGCTAACGCTTCCTCTTTCGGTCTACGAGGGTACGTGGATAACACTCTCCCCTCTCGTTGCTATGCATCACCATGATCTTGTGTGTGCGTAGGAAAATTTTGAAATTACTACGTTCCCCAACAATTACACATTATGTCTCAATACTTATGGTTATTCTCTCTTAATTTACAAGGTTTACCATGAAGAGGGGGAATGCCAGCAGCTGGAATTCTGGCTGGAAAAGGAGCAAATATTGGAAACATATTCTGCACAGCTCCAAAAATCCTGAAACTCCACGAAAGTTATTTTTGGAATTAATAAGAATTACTGAGCGAAGAAAAGACCAGAGGGGGCCCACACCCTGGCCAGGAGGGTGGGGGGCGCGCCCACCCCTACTAGGCGCGCCCCCTGTCTCTTGGGCCCCCTGGTGGCCCTCCGATGCCCATCTTCTACTATATGAAGGCTTTTACCCTGGAAAAAATCATAAGGAAGCTTACGGGACGAAATTCCGCCGCCACGAGGCGGAACCTTGGCAGAACCAATCTAGGGCTCCGGCGGAGCTGTTCTGCTGAGGAAACTTCCCTCCGAGAGGGGGAAGTCATCACCAACGATCCTCTCATCGGGAGGGGGTCAATCTCCATCAGCATATTCACAAGCACCATCTCCTCTCAAAACCCTAGTTCATATCTTGTATCCAATCTTGTATCAAAACCACAAATTTGGTACCTGTGGGTTGCTAGTAGGGTTGATTACTCCTTGTAGTTGATGCTAATTGGTTTACTTGGTGGAAGATCATATGTTCAGATCCTTAATGCATATTAATACTCCTCTAATTATGAACAAGAATATGCTTTGTGAGTAGTTACGTTTGTTCCTGAGGACATGGGTGAAGTCTTGCTATTAGTAGTCATGTGAATTTGGTATTCGTTCGATATTTTGATGAGATGTATGTTGTCTCTCCTCTAGTGGTGTTATGTGAACATCGACTACATGACACTTCACCATTATTTGGGCCCAGGGGAAGGCATTGGGAAGTAATAAGTAGATGATGGGTTGCTAGAGTGACAGAAGCTTAAACCCTAGTTTATGCGTTGCTTCGTAAGGGGCTGATTTGTATCCATACGTCTAATGTCATGGTTAGTTTTGCCTTAATACTTCTTTTGTAGTTGCGGATACTTGCAATAGGGGTTAATCATAAGTGGGATGCTTGTCCAAGTAAGGGCAGTACCCAAGCGCCAGTCCACCCACATATCAAATTATCAAAGTACCGAACGCGAATCATATGAGCGTGATGAAAACTAGCTTGACGATAATTCCCATGTGTCCTCGGGAGCACTTTTCTCATTATAAGAAATTGTCCAGGCTTGTCCTTTGCTACAAAAGGATTGGGCCACCTTGCTGCACTTTAGTTATTTTCATTGCTTGTTACCCGTTACAAATTATCTTATCACAAAACTATCAGTTACCTACAATTTCAGTGCTTGTAGAGAAAACCTTACTGAAAACTACTTGTCATTTGCTTCTGCTCCTCGTTGGGTTCGACACTCTTACTTATCAAAAGGACTACGATAGATCCCCTATACTTGTGGGTCATCAGAGGTATCTCTGGGCCCTCTCGGTAATGCACATCATAGGAAGCCTTGCAAGCAAAGTGACTAATGAGTTAGTTGTGGGATGATGTATTACGGAACGAGTAAAGAGACTTGCCGGTAATGAGATTGAACTAGGTATGAAGAAACCGATGATCGAATCTCGGGCAAGTAACATACCATTGGACAAAGGGAATAATGTATATTGTCATGTAGGAGCCAATATGAGCATCCAGGTTCCGCTATTGGTTATTGACCGGAGAGGTTTCTCGGTCATGTCTACATAATTTTCGAACCAGTAGGGTCCGCACGCTTAATGTTCAATGACAATTTTGTATTATATGAGTTATGTGATTTGGTGACCAAATGTTGTTCGGAGTCCCAGATGAGATCACGGACATGACGAGTAGTCTCAAAATGGTCGAGAGGTAAAGATTGATATATAGGACGATAGTATTCGAACACCGAAAGTGTTCTGGGGGTACTGGGTACATATCGGGTCACTGAGAAGGGGTTCCGGGCTCCCTCGACAAAGATATGGGCCTAATGGGCCAAGAGGGGAAATGCAGCAGCCAGCTAGGGTTGCTGCGCCCCCCATATGGGCCGCACTAGAGGGGAAAGGAAAGGGAGGAAGAGAGAAGGAAGGGGAGGGATTCGGGCTCCCCCTTCCTTCCCTCCTCCCTCCTCTTTCCTACCCCCTCCGGGGAAAAAGGAAAGGGGGGCGAATTTGAGAAGGGCCCCTAGTAGGATTTGGGGCACCCCCTTGGCTTCTCCCTCTCCCTCCCACCTATATATATGAGGGGGGAGGCGCCTAGAACCCACATCAACTTCGGTTAGCCGTGTGCGGCACCTCCCTCCACAGATTACACCATCGGGCATATTCTCGTAGTGCTTAGGCGAAGCCCTGTGTCGGTGTCAAAACCGGCGGATCTCGGATAGGGGGTCCTGAACTGTGCGTCTAGGCGGATGGTAATAGGAGACAAGGGACACGATGTTTTACCCAGGTTCGGGCCCTCTTGATGGAGGTAAAACCCTACGTCCTGCTTGATTAATATTGATGATGTGTATTACAAGAGTGGATCTACCACGAGATCAAGGAGGCTAAACCCCAGAAGCTAGCCTATGGTATGATTTTTGTAATGGAGGTTATGTCCTACGGACTAAAGCCCTCCGGTTTATATAGACACCGGAGAGGGCTAGGGTTACACAGAGTCGGTTACAATGGTAGGAGATCTACATATCCAGATCGCCAAGCTTGCCTTCCACGCCAAGGAAAGTCCCATCCGGACACGGACGGAGTCTTCAATCTTGTATCTTCGTAGTCTTGGAGTCCGCGGACAATGATAGTCCGCTGTCCGGACACCCCTAGTCCAGACTCCTCGGTAGCCCCGAACTGGCTTCAATGACGATGAGTCCGGCGCGCATATTGTTCGGCATTGCAAGGCGGGTTCCTCCTCCGAATAATCCATAGAAGATTGTGAACACCTGGATAGTGTCCGGCTCTGCAAAATAAATTCCACATTCCACCGTAGAGAGAATAATATGTGCACAAGTTCAATCTGCTGACGTGTTTCGCGGCATGACGTCACGCCACTACCAAGCCTTTACTTGAATCGTTTTTTATACCACCTCAGCGCGCTTAGCGAAGCGGTTTCCTTGGCACGTCTTGTCGAAGCAGAGATCGTGTTCCCCTTATTCCGGGATTCTCATCAATACGGACGTGGGTAACCCAACCGCGCCATTGATGGTGGCGCTTGGGAGATAAGCGAGTTTTACCAGGCTAGTGGGGACGCATAGTCTTCGTCCGCCTATATATAAGGGATTAGGATTCACCTTTTCACCTACGCCTTCTTCCTTCTTTGCTTATCCATCTCCGCGCACTCGAGCTCCAACGCCCAAGTTCACGCATCTCGTCTCAACCTTCTCCGACCATGTCCGGAGCGGAAGGCAAGGGGTTGGCCTCCACCGTTAAGGAGGAGCACATCACAAAGCTGCGCAGCGCCGGATACCTTTCCGGCGACATCGCGCACCGGCTGCCCGACGAGGGGCAGCTCATCCCCACCCCCAGCCCCCATGAGAGGGTCATTTTCTTTCCCCACTTCCTCCGCGGACTGGGCTTTCCACTTCACCCCTTTGTCCGGGGGCTCATGTTCTACTACGGCCTGGATTTCCATGATCTAGCGCCGAGCTTCATCCTCAACATCTCGGCGTTTATCATCGTGTGCGAGGCCTTCCTCTGCATCCAGCCCCACTTGACGCCAGGCCCAAGACCTTCAATGTCAAGCGAAGGTAGTGAAGGGCACTCAAGTGGAGTCTTGGGCGCCATGTTGGGCAAGATGCCCAACGTCCTTTAATTCGAAGGGCCTTCGTGGAATCCGTCAAGGGGTGGAAGTCGGGGTGGTTCTACATCACCGAGCAGCGACCCTCGTGGCGGCGGCCCCGAGTTCAGATCTGGTATCCCACGTAGCTCACCTCTGGAAAGAGAAAGTCTTCTTTGTGGGGTAATTCGAAGGAGCCGCGGGACTCCAAGCACTGTATCCGAAGCTGGTGAAGAAGCTCAGGCTGGTTAACGTGGTCCAAGTCTTGCTCGTCCACCGGATTCTCCCATGCCAAGAACGGGCATTCAATCTGTGGGAGTTCGATCCGGAATAGCACCAGGCATTGAGCGGGCTCTTGATCTGACGTCTGAAAGGCGCTGGAGGGTGCTGTTTAAGGGCGCCGAAGCCCCCGCATCCGCGACGGAAGATCGCGGATTTCACTCGCAGCGTCCAGCTGACGAGGTAAGTGATTCTACCCCTTTATGGGACACTTGCTGTTAATAGTTCGACCCTAAGCGGGTTTCAATCTCCCTTTTCCGTTGATAGGAGTGGATGAAGAAGGCGGAGCAGCTCACCTGCCCAGCTCCCATGCCAGAAAACCCAGTAGACGCCCGTCTAGCGGGGCTGCTGGTTCCGGCACCGCATGTGGTGCCGGAGAAGAAGGCCAAGAAGGTGGCCACGAGCACTCGAAAGAGTTCCCGTTTTTAGGTCTCCGACGACTCCGAGGCGGACTCCTCCCCGGAGATGAGGAGGAGGAAGAAGACTCTCTCCCAGAGGATGGAGAGAGGAAGAGGAAGGCTTCCCCAACAGGGGAAGCCGAAGGGTCCAAGAGGGGGAGAACTATTCCCCCGGACAGCTCTGCCAACACCAACGTTGGTGGCGAAGAGTGGCCTTCAAGGGCCAGGCCTCCGGCGAGATTGTAAGTATCTGGATTCCTGAATTAATGATTTGTAATTTCTCTTTTGTGTCACATAATGTCCTTCTAATGCCGCATAATGCCTGCAGTCCGGCCGATGACGATCTCCCCGCTTCATCGAGCGGGTCTATGGCTCCGTCAGATGTGGATTCCATCCCGACTGCCTCCACCCCTCGCGCCGATGAGGACGCCGAGGTGGGATCCCAGAAAGGGACCCATCAGGAGGAGGCTCCGGAGGCGCCGCAAGGCAGCCTCCCGGACTTTGCGCCGGACTCCACACCGGAACCCGCAGTGGTTCCGGAGTCCGGCAGGCGGCCCCTTCTCAAGAAGGGCAAGACCGTGACATCGGTGGCCCCCGTTCAACCAGAGGCGCCGGACAACTTGCTGGAGGCGCTGAAAGTGCAACTAATCCCCGGGTGGTTTTGGTAATTAATAACAACATATATATCATTGAACTAATTGTTTCTTGAGAATATTTCAGAAAGTTCAGTGATATGGGTATGGCAATGACTGATGATGTGGACCCCTCAAAATGCTAAGGAAAACATTGGCAAATGCTCAAGACTCTATTTTTGGTTTAGTGATCCAAGATCACATTGAGTCCATAGGAAAGCCAATACTATTAAAAGGGATGAGGTTATGATGATGATCTGGTTGCTCAAAGTGCTTAGTGATTTATCTCTCAAACTATCAGCAATCTTTCATTCCACCATATACTCATAAGTAATCTCGGTCCCACCGATTCCATAAACTCACCACACCGAGATGAACCACCTCAGCCATATACCCAAACCCTAGAAATTTCGGATTTTCCGATTCCAAACTCGGTCTTACGAAACTAGTGTTGCCAACCTTCAGAACATACGTACTCAAATCGGTGTCACCGAGATGAGAAAGTCGGTCCCACCGAGAATGGCAAACCCTAGTCTTTGGAAGAATCGGACTAACCGAGATTGTATTTTCGGTCCCACTGAAAATCCCAACGTTCACAAGATTTGAACTTTCGGTCTCACCGAGTTGTCAACTTCGGTCCGATCGAGATTGGTCAAATGTGTGTAACAGTTGGATTTTGTGTGGAGGCTATAAATACCCTCCACCTCCTCTTCATTCGTGGAGAGAGCCATCGAAAGAACTACCACTCCTACCTTACATTTCGAGAAGAAAACTACCTACCCTTGTGTTGAGATCAAGTTGCTCCACTCCCACCATATGAAACTTGATTTCTAGCCTTCCCAAGTTGCTTTCCACTCAATCCTTTCTTCCACCACAGCCAAATCAGTGAAGAGAGTTGAGTGTTGGGGAGATTATCATTTGAAGCACAAGAGCAAGGAGTTCATCATCACCAACACCATCTATTACCTTTTGGAGGTGGTGCCTCCTAGATTGGTTAGGTGTCGCTTGGGAGCCTCCGTCAAGATGTGGAGTTGAACCAAGAAGTTTGTAAGGGCAAGGAGATCGCCTACTTCGTGAAGATCTACCCCGAGTAAGGCTAGTCCTCCGTGGACGTAGGCCATGATGGCATAGACAAGGTTGCTTCTTCGTGGACCCTTCATGGGTGGAGCCCTCCGTGGACTCTCGCAGCCGTTACCCTCCGTGGGTTGAAGTCTCCATCAACGTGGATTGACGATAGCACCACCTATCGGAACCACGCGAAAAATCTCCGTGTCTCCAAATTGCGTTTGCTCTTCTCCACCTCTTATTTACTACATGTGCAATTTAGTTTCCGCTGCCATTACTCTAGAATTGCATGTGTAGGGTGATACTTGACTTGGTTATCATTGTGAACTTGCTAAAAACTTGTCCTAATCAAAAGGCTAAACTTTTAAGTTGTCAAGTAGTCTAATCACCCCCCCTCTAGACATACTTCCGATCCTACAAGTGGTATCAGAGCTTTGGTCTCCATTGGATTGGTTTCCATTGCATTGGACTCCATAAGCTTGGTTTCACAACCTAGGAGAGTATGGCGTCTAGTGAGGGTAATTTTCAGAGAGGTCCTTACTTTGATGGTTCAAATTTTGCTAGTTGGAAGCATAAAATGAAAATGCATATTCTTGGACATAACCCGCCGCATGGGGCATTATTTGTGTTGGCTTGCAAGGTGAGTTCTTGAGGAAGGAAAAGTTCCGGATCACGAAGCTACAGCGGATGAGTTGCGGATGTTCTGAACAATGCTCAAGCTTGTGACATTCTCTTCAATGCTTTGTGTCCCGAGGAGCTCAACAAGATCAGCCATCTTGAGAATGCAAAAGAGATTTGGGATACTTTGGTGAAATGCACGAAGGTACCGAGTCCGTGAAGGAATCAAAGCTAGATGTTCTTCAAGGTCAACTTGACAAGTTCAAGATGAAGGAAGGTGAAGGAGTCGCTGAAATGTACTCTAGGCTTGCTCTCATCACCAATGAGATTGCCGGCTTAGGAAGCGAAGAAATGACCGACCGATTCATCATCAAGAAGATTCTCAGAGCTTTGGATGGAAAGTATGACACCGTGTGCACTTTGATCCAAATGATGCCAAACTACAAGAATCTCAAGCCTACCGAAGTCATTGGAAGAATTGTTGCTCATGAGATGACACTTAAAGATAAGGAAGAGCTTCACAAGAAAGTCAAGTGGTGCTTACAAAGCTACAGTTGAAGCTCCCACAACCTCAAGTGACAAGCTGGTTTCCAATGAAGAGATAAGCCTAATGGTGAAGAACTTCAACAAATTCTACAAGAGTAGAAGCAAAGAAAGAAGCTCAAAGTCTAGATCATATGATGAAAAGAGATCTTCTAGTCGTGATCGAAATTGCTACAATTGTGGAAGACCCGGACACTACTCAAATGAGTGTTCGACTCCCCACAAGAGAAGAGAAGAATCTCCAAGAAGAAGAAGCTCAAGAGAAGAGTCACCTCGAAAGAGAGAAGGAGTAGAGATGATCGTTATGAGCGAAGATCCTCTCGGAGAAGCAAGGATTCGGAAAGGAAAGACAAGTCATCAAGGAGCTACACAAGAAGAAAACATCAAGCTCATGTTGGTGAATGGGTCTCCGGCCCGACTCCGACAATCACTCCAAAGAAGCTATCACTCCAACTCCGAATCTGATCAAGATGAAGGTGTTGCGGTCTTGCTCTCGTATCCTCCAACTCCAACTCCTATGACTTGTTTGATTCACCAAATGAGGGAATTGGAAGATGCTTCATGGCAAAAGGCCCCAAGGTATCACACCCTGAATTCATTGACTTTGATAGTGATGAAGATGACTTGCTTGGTGAAGATGAGCTTTTACATGACAAATCTAGTGAGCTTAGTAATGATGAACATGCTAGTAGTCTTTATAGTCGAGAAGAGTCGAATGACAATGCTATGAAGGAGATTGAGCGCCTAACTAAAGAACTAAACACTCTTAAGTTAGCTCATGAAACAACTCAAGAAGATCATAGAGAGCTCCTAAGATCTCATGAGAAGCTACGCTTCGAGAAGCTCAATCTAGAGCAAGAACATGAGTTTCTAAAAGCTATCAATGACGATCTTCGAAAGAAGAGTTCTTCATATCTTGCCAAATGACTTCTCTTGTCTAACTTCTTGCCACCTATTAAAACTAAGCATGACAAGCATAAGAAAAATTCTTCATCTAGTAGTAACAATAACCATGCTAAATCCAATGTTGTTACTTCTAGTAGTTCTCTTGATTCCACTAACAATGTTTCAAGCCAAGCTTCACTTGAGCAAGAAAATAGTCTATTGAAAGGGATTATAGAGAAAGGTGTCTACAAGAGTCTTGCCGGAAGCAAGAACTTTGAGGAAATTGTTCGCAAACAAGGAAGACACCGGAAGAATCAAGGAATTGGTTTTGAGCGAAAGTTCAACGCCGAGGGTGTTGAATGGGAAGAAGATGACCTTCCACCACAAGACCACAAGCTAAAAGGCAAGGACAAGCTTCAAGAGGAGATTGATGCATTCATTGAAGCACCCAAGGCCATGGTCAAGTGGGTTCCTAAGGAAACTTCAAGTTCTACTTCGTCAAGCTCAACTACTACCCCAAGGATTCCCATCAAGATGATGTGGATCCCGAAGAAGAAGAACTAGAGAGTTCTTGAGGGTGACTCCGCCAACAATCTTCTCTCACATTCATTTTGGCAAGAACTTGTGCAATCAACTTCCACATCTTGCACTAGTTCATGGAGTCACAAACCCTCATGTTGGTAAGTCAAGGGACAAGGTAATCATTGCTTTCATGGACATCATCTATTGTGTACTTCAATCTATGTCCATGGATATCCTTGTTTGTTCCTTGTGGGACTAACCCATGTACGTATTGAAAGTGCCCGAATCCCAAGGATTGCTCCCAACTCTTGATGATCTTCATCAACATTGAGCATCCACATCTTCAACATCTACATGAAGTCTTCTACGACAACCCAAGGTTAGTTTGACCCTTTAAAAGGGGTTCTCACATCAAGGGGGAGCTTTGCTCTTAAGAATTGAGCTAAAGCATCTTCAAATGATGTGAACACATTAATGCTTTATGTAAAAGTGGTAACCCCACTTGTGCTTAAAGCGATGAGTATGACCTATGATCAAATGTTCTCATTTGACTCCTAAGTCAATATACTCATATATAGATGACCTAGTCATCGCCAAATTGTGTGCTAGTAGCTAGTGTTTTGTTTGTGCATGTTTGACACATGTTTCATTTGCTATCTTATTGTGTGAGCATGTTGGATGCATGATTTTATCCATTCGAGGACATCCATTTGTTGCTTTGGTCTTTTGGATTTTTTTCTTTTTGACCAAATGGATGGACAAGAATGCCTAAGTTTATCCCCTAGCTATCTATGCTTTCTTGTCTCAAACTCTATTCATGCTTATATCACAAACTTTGAACAAGTCTTTTTCGGACAGACCGAGTGAGGAGCACTCGGAGCCACCGATCCGTCAAAAGCTTAAATTCCAAAACCTTCTAAGTATTTTCGGTCAAACCAATATACTCAAATCGGACAGACCGAAATCACTTGGATTGATCTAGGTTTTCACCTCGGTGAAACCGAGTTGCAGATTTCGGCGTGATCAAGTGAGTAATCGCTGCGATTAACCATCTCGGTCCCACCGAAGTTTTCCAACTCGGTCCCACCGACACCGAAAGGTATATATACCCGAGGGCAGCGCGCTGATTATTCCTTCAAAACGTCTCGCCCTCAAACCCTTATTTGCCGTCGCCGTGGTCTCGGATCGTCTCCGCCATCGCTCAGGCCCTCGCCATGGTCTCCATCGCCGTCAACAGTCAATCTCATCGCGCCGTTGCCGCCAGAGTGAAACTCCACCTAGTTGGGTGAGTTTCGATCTCTCTCGTGCTTCAACCTCTGATTCAATGCACGATAGGTTTTGCCTAGCTTCTTGCCAAGTTTGAAATCTTCCTATCCAGCAGATTAGTTCTTAGAACAAAATTCGAGTAAAAATTTTAGGGTTAGGTTTCCACCGAACACATCTCGGTGTGACCGATTCTACATTATCGGACTGACCGATTTGGCCTCTGGCCATTGCACTGCACTTTTCGGTCCAACCGAGTTGTGCAAATCGGTAAGACCGAAATGAGGATTTAGTGAAACCCTAGTGTTCTCGGCTAGACCGAAACCCATTTCGGTCCAACAGAAAGTGGTGTGAATGGTTCTGTTTAGACACTTCGGATTCACCGAATTTTAGACTCGGTCAGACCGAAATGCATTCTGTGAAAACCTAAAACTAAAGTTTGAACTCATTCTTTTTGCAAAAACTTCTGCAGTTTGTGATAACTCTTCTATTCTGCCTATACCTATTCTATTCACAGGTTGTCAGTCATGTCTGATGCAAGTGACAGTCAGAACAGGTCTGAATCACCAGTTGAGATTCCAGAGGCAGGCACTAGTCCTGTAGCAAGCAGTTTTTCTGACGATGGTGAGAGGAGCACCCCAAGTGGTTTGCCTCCTGCTGCCACCAGGGCCAGGAAGAAGAGAGATTCTGATGAAGAGGATTCTGACTATGTTGTTGAGGAGGAGATTACATCCAAGCCTAAGAGGAAAGTGGTTGCCAAAGACTATCAAGGGCAACATACCAAGAAAGGCACCAGCAAAGTAAAGAAGTCCACAGTTGCAAAGAAGCTGAGAATGGAAGAAGAAACCTCGAGCAAGATAAAGAAAACTTCCAAGAGGAAGAGGCTAGTTCATGATGAAGCTGATGATGAGTCTGATGAGGAAGCACCCCAGCCTCCTCAAAAGCCTAAGTTGATGGGAGATGCCATCAGGGCAGGAGCACCCACTAAATCTAAGCCATCAGCTCCAGCAAAGGCAGCCCAAGCCAAACCTGCTGCCAAGCCCAAGAAAACAGTAAGAAATATTCCTGCTTCAGAGAAGAAGAAGGACAATGTGCCACCTTTGAATCGATGAAGAGGCACATGTGTTTCTTTGAAACTTAGACGTAAACCGCCATCCATAATGATGCTCATCCTCGAGCAGAAAATATGAAGGAAAGGAAGGACAAAGGTCTCGTGCTATGGAGGCAAGTTGATCCATATGCCACCGGAGAAGGACATTTGTTGACTCAAGGTTCCACACCGAGAGCAACAAGATTTCTATGAGGCAGTGCTCATGGACAAGAAGCCAATTGTTGCCGACACGAGATCGTGATTTGGAAATACATCGACGGTGAAGAGCACAGAGACTACTTCCCACATGTGCATGAGAGCTTCACCGCATGTGGAGTTGCAGAGTTCGTTGGTCGGTCGATCGCTTGGAATGATGAGATGATCATGCAGTTCTATGCCACAAAGACACTTCTATCCAGATGGCGAATTGTATGGATGATGAAGGCGTAGATTCTCTTCAACAGTTGAAGAGTGGGCTGCACTCATTGAACGCTCCAGCATCAAGGGATGATGATGTTGATGTTTATGGAATCCCCAAGAAGAATCACGAGTCTATGAAGAACATGTACAATGAGGTACCAGCCAAGGATGTTGAGTTATGGAAGCTCGGATCAGTGTATCATCTTCAGGCAGGTCTCCCAACCACTAACACCATTCTGAGGCATACTTTGATGCCCAAGTCAGGAGACCATCGCATGATAAGAGGCTATTCAATCAACATGCTGCACATTCTAGATCGAAGACACCTTTTAAGGTGATGGACACGATAGTTGAGACTATCAAGAGGACAAAGCAGCAGACTGTAAGAGGTCATGTGGGTTTGCCCGCACATTCAGATGCTCATCAATGCCAAGTTTGGCACGGGCACCTACTTGTTGGATAGACCCCACTTGCCACCGCAGCCCTGAACATGAAGATAATGAAGTTGTGATGACCGAGGATGATCCCACATCTGTTGAAGGACAAGCTAAGTCTGAAGCTGCCAAACAAGCCAAAGCTGAGAAGGAAGCAAAGAAGAAGAAGAAGAAAGCCCAAGAGCGTTGGAGAACAACTTCTTGAAGCTACCGAGAGGATTGAACTACGCCTGCCAGCATAGTGCAGTCTCGGGAGAGTCTTGAGAGGATAGTTGAAGACAAGTTCCATGCTCGATGTCAAGTGATCAAGCACAGTCATCACAACAAGCTTGAGGCAGATATCGAGGAAGCCAAGAGGGAGAAGGCAGAGCTCATGAAGGAGATGCAGGATGACCTTGTGGAGGATGACTATGAGCAGCCTGCTCCAGTGCCCACAAAGCCCAGATCAGCTGCTATTCCAGTGACAGACCCTGAGGCTCTGCGCAAGACCTCCCACAGCTCCATCGGCCCAGCTCCAGCTCAGTGTCCACTCCTCCAGCTCCACAGACTTCAGCGAAGCTTTTGCAGATGCAGCTATCTCCACTCCATCGACGCAGACAGAGCCGCCAGCAGAGTCCCTAGTGACGATTAGCTCTATACTGTCGCGGCCGATGGTGGCCTTGGCACCTATGGGGCCGGGCCCTCGTGTGTTCGCACGGGCGGAGGTTGCGCGGAGAGCAGATCGAGGCGATGCACGCTGGGATTTTACCCAGCTTCGGACGCGATGGTCGCGTAAAACCCTACTGCTGCATTGTGTTGTATTAGATCTTGCTCAAGAATGCGAGCAAAACGGTGGAGTGGTGTGCGAAAACGGCCGAATCCCGGCGCTAGAGTTGCCAGGGGGGGCTCGAGCCTTCACGCGAGAGTGGCTAGTCGTCCAACCCCCTCTACGTTGAGCATGGGCCTCCTTTTATAGGGCAAGGGGTCACCGACAGGTGTCAACGTGAGGTAGAGGGGTAAAAACGTAAAAGAGGTGGTAGTTGGAATAGTGCGGGAACAGTGCAGCTACAGTGCTTTCTACCTACTTTTGACAGAGGGGGACAAGGGCATTAAATGCCCGTCGCCGTCGCCCCAAAAGCTCCCGCCATCGCGTCTTCTTTCGCCACGGCGGCGAAGCCACCACCGTGGAGTGCCACCGCATTCCTCATGCAGCACGGCCACCCGCCACGCGTCTCTGGAGAAGGCTGGAGGCGACGCGTGGGCAGATGAGCTGGAGTGCGGGCACGTAGCATAGCTCTCCCCGGCAAGCACCTTGCCGGGGCCTTGATCTTGCCGGACCCGGGGGCTTGTCGGGCTCTGTGACTTGCCGCTCCCCGGGTCCTCGCCGGGGCGCGCGCGGCGCCGAGGCGTGTCTTCTGCGACATGATCTTCTAGTCCTCCCGACGAGCTCCTCTCGCCGGGGATCTGCAGGAGTAATGTAGCCTTGAGCCTGGAATGGCCTTTCGGCAAGCTCCTCTTGCCGGGTCTTGAGCTTCTATCTTATATACTTTGTTTTTGAGCGGCAGTGCGGAGCGGAGATGGTCTCCGGCAAGCATTTGATGGATCTAGCTGCGGGGAGCTGGGGCTGCCCGTGCACAAGTTGGGGTACTGAGGTACCCCTACCTTAGTACACCGACAGGAGCCCCCGGGCCTGGGCCATACACGGTGCCAGCTGTTGGGCCAGGCCCAAGGCAATCTGGGCGCCAAGCCCATGGCCCGTCGAATCTGCTGCTGCATCTGTCGTCTCCCCTCCCGCAACGGCACGCGTCGATTGCGGCGTCGTGGGAGAAGTGGGCGGCGCATGCAGCCTTTAAGGCACCCACCCCGTGATCGTGGCGCAGAGCGGGGTCGCTTCACCTGTCGCTCCGGCTCCGCTTTTTCGCCACGCGGCCCTCATGCACGGGGTCGGGCGGCGGGCGGAGACCGAGCCGCCACGGGCGGAGAGGGCGAGTCGGCCCGCTCCTCCGCCTCCTCGCTTCTGATCGGTTGAGCGGGCGGTTGAGTCCCCACCTCGCCCCTTTAAATAGGGCGAAAGGGGTACAACGCCACACTCATCCATTTCTCCCTTCGCCTTCGTCTGTTCTTTCGCCGCCATGGAAGGAGGGAATCTGGCTCTTCGACGCTGGCGGCGCGGGTTGCTTCTAGGCAGCGCACCATTCCCGTCCTACTCCCGTGGCGGCGGAGCCGCCACGAGAGGGAGAGGGAGGGGCGTGGCATGATGGTCGAGGCCGGCGTGGCCGAGGCGGTCGAGGAGAGGCGGTCGTGGTGAGGAGCCTCCCGTCTCCTCCGGCGTCTCGACCACGGCGCGGTCCACACCGGAGATGACCCCTGGGAGTTCTCCATCAAGCTTCGCGGGCACCTCGTCGTCGCCGCCGGTTGCGGCCCGTGTCGGACGCAATGGGGCCGGATCCGCCCGACGTGATGGAGCTACGCATGAGGGGCTGCGGGATCAGCGGCACTCGGGTGAGTGTCGTGTCCCCAGCCCCGGCGTGATGTTCTTCGACCGAGGGTGGAAGACGTTCGCCGGATCCATAGCTTGCGGCGGGGTTCACCCTCCATTTCGTTACCGGATGGTGACCTCCTCGCCGTCAAGGTCTTGGCGACTATGGAACCCGGTGCGCTGCTGTGTGGACAGCTCCTCGGATAGCGAAGCTCCTCCTCGGCGAAAGTGACGAGGAGGAGAGCGACAGCGGCGACGAGGGGATGGCGGGCCCAACTAGGCGTCGGACACCGCTGCCTCAGGCGCCACCGCAACCCCATCTTCCGGGTTGCGGTCTCTGAACTCCCCCGGCCGTCTCCTTGGGCGGTTGGCGAGAGGCAGCAGAAGAGGAAGAGGGGAGTGGCGGCAATGCCGTTACGCCGCAGCACAGAGCGAGTAGCCCTCGAGGCGTCGGCCGACGTCCCACTACCCGTCTTCAAGCTCGCCTCCCGACGCCTGCCTCCGCCAAGCTCTGGCGGCCCCCGGTGTTCTCTTGGGGTCTTCGCGCCCGTGGCTCTCCGTGGCCTTCAGGGACTTGTCGCTGGCTCCCGGGCATCGTTCCCCATGCCCGTCACCCTTGCTGCCTGCGGCACGGCGGCGTCACCGCCACGCCTCCTAGGCGCCTTCGCCCTTCCCGACAAGCTCCTCTTGCGGGTCTCCTTTCCCGGCAAGCTTATCTTGCCGGGGCTCCTGACCTACCTCCTGAACTCTGAACAGAGAAACAGGAGAGGATCACGGGCACCTTATCTTTTCAAATTGTAAGCCCTCGGGCATTTAGCTGCATTTAAGAACTTGTAATCCTCTCTATCATGTTTTTCATCCTTTATGGACTTGTACTAAACTGGATGTTTTAATGAAAAGAGGGAAAGCTTGCGGACGAGTCTTTTATTTGATGCGTGCCTTGTGTGTTCTTACGCTATCGGGAGCTTGCCGGGCGAACACGCTTAGCGATCATGGGACAGCCCGCTGGTGGTGTCACTTCCGGCAAGCAACCTTGTCGGGCCAGTTGCGACGTCTACCTTGCTGAGCAGGCTCGGAAGCAAGATAGAGGTGCAGCGGCACACTTGGGTTTGTTGAGCGGACTCGGAAACAAACCAAGTACGCAACTGGGTCACGACTCGGTTCCTCCGCGTACGGGTTTTTACAAGACACGATCGTTCAAAGACACAGTCCCGCATCTCCCGGTCCATGAGAGGATGCATGATGAGGGATGAAAAACTTATCTGAAATCGCAGCCCCCGGCGACACTAGCTCGCGGAGCGAATCTCGATGCTCGCAGCCCCCAGCGAGGCTGGCTCGCCGAAGAAGAACCTTGGCATCCGCAGCCCCCGGCGACCCTGACTCGCCGGGCCCCAGGCGCGGGTGCGACCTTTTGGTTCCTTCTTGTTGCTGCAATTTTAGCCATGAAAATAGCTGAGGTAGATATGCAACTGCTCAACACACATGTAGGTGCATGTATATATAAATCTTGGCTAAGCAATACGATGCCGGGCTTTGTCCTTCGTATGTTTGTACTCTACGCTCTTGGGGAGCTTGCCGGGGCGGACACGCTTAGTGACCATGGGACAGCCATTTGGTGGCGTCGCTTCCGACAAGCAACCTTGTCGGGCCAGATTATGACGCTTAACTTGCTCGGCGTGGCTCGGAAGCAAGATAAGGGTGCTGCAGCACACTTGTGTTTGTTGAGCGGACTCGAAACAAAACAAGCACGAATCGGGCCACGACTTGGCTCCTCTTGCGCCCAAGTCTCTCATACGGACGACATTTCACGGCATGACTCGCCACGTCATACCCTCGCCCTACATCCTTTGTGTGTTCTCACCCACGCTTCTAGGTAACTTGCGGTGCTCAACACGCTTGCTGAGTGCGGAGCGTCGGCAGCCCGCTTGGCGGTGTCGCCCGGCAAGCAACCTTGCCGTGTCCGGCGCGACGCACTTAACTTGCCGAGCAGGCTCGAACAACGAGGCCTTGGCTGGTCGCGGCTTACTCTTAACTCGTTGGCGTGTTCAAGCGAAGTAAGGGTGCGACCATCCAAGCGAGCTCCTCCGCGATGGTTTCGCGCACAAAGGACGAATCGCGAGGGGTATAACATATAAAAGTATGAAATTAAAGAGCGCTGCACGAAGGCTCGAGCGACTTAGCTTTTCTTTTTCTTTGCGCTCGCTGGTGGAGCTCAATGGTGCGTCCATGGCGGCGGCGCGGCGCTCCGGGGAGGCACGCTTGCCGGGACGAATCACCAAAGCTGTCCTCACCGGGCTTACTGCGCTCCGAGGAGGTACGCTTGTCGGATGGAGCACGAGCCGCCCTGCCGGACTTAGAGCTCGGTAGTGCGTCTTTCGACGACATCGTAGCGCTCGAGGATAGGCGCTTGCGGGGCCGGGGAGCGGAGCGGCGGTGCGAGGGGCGGATACACTCGGATCCCTAACAATGTTAGGGGAGCAGAACTCGCCTCGACCTCTTTCGCTTACTCATGCATGGACAGCAGTCCGGGCGCCCCGCGAACCCCGCTTGCTCTTGCCCACGGTGGCGGATACCATCTTCTCGTGGTATGGCGCCGCTGGCCGCTATATGCTTTGGAGTGGACGCAGATCTCACGGAGGCCGAGGCGTGGTCCTCCGTCTGTCTCTCGATCTCGTGGCACCGCGGCGCCCGCCGTGTCCACCCTTCCACCGGCGTCTCCTCCGCTTTGCCGTTGGTTCCGGTGGCGGCGGGAAGACGGAGATGGTCTGCGACCCTCAAGCTCTCGTCTTCGGGCCATGACGCGATTGTCGGCGAAGCTGCCGACGGCCGGAGAGGTTGATGAAGAGCGCCGGCCGCGAACGCGGATCAGTTCGACAACCTCGACGCCCTACCGGGCGCGCGAGAGATGTCGCGCCGATGGGTGGCGCGGCACCTATGGGGCGGGCCCTTCGTGTGTTTCGCACGGGCGGAGGTTGCGCGGAGAGCGGATCGAGGCGATGCACGCGGATTTTACCCAGCCGGCCGCGATGGTCGCAGAAACCCTCTTCGCTGCATTGTGTTGTATTAGATCTTGCTCAAGAATGCGAGCAAAACGGTGGAGTGGTGTCGAAACGGCGAATCTCGGGCGCTAGAGTTGCTGTGGGGGGCTCGAGCCTTCACGCGAGAGTGGCTAGTCGTCCAACCCCCACGTTGAGCATGGGCCTCCTTTTATAGGGCAAGGGTCACCGACGGTGTCAACGTGAGGTAGAGGGTAAAACGTAAAGAGGTGGTAGTTGGAATAGTGCGGAACAAGTGCAGCACGATTGCTTTCTACCTACTTTTGACAGAGGGGACAAGGGCATTAAATGCCCGTCGCCGTCGCCCAAAAGCTCCCGCCATCGCGTCTTCTTTCGCCACGGCGGCGGCCACCACCGTGGAGTGCCACCGCATTCCTCATGCAAGCACGCCACCCGCCACGCGTCTCTGGAGAATTTGGAGGCGACGCTGGGCGATGAGCTGGAGTGCGGGCACGTAGCATAGCTCTCCCCGGCAAGCACCTTGCCGGGGCCTTGATCTTGCCGGACCCGGGGGCTTGTCGGGCTCTGTGACTTGCCGCTCCCCGGGTCCTCGCCGGGGCGCTGTGAGGCGCCGAGGCGTGTCTTCTGCGACATGGTCTTCTAGTCCTCCCGACGAGCTCCTCTCGCCGGGATCTGCAGGAGTAATGTAGCCTTGAGCACCCGATGGCCTTCCGGCAAGCTCCTCTTGCCGGGTCTTGAGCTTCTATCTTATATACTTTGTTTTTGAACGGCTTGGTGCGGAGCGGAGATGGTCTCCGGCAAGCATTTGATGGATCTAGCTGCGGGGAGCTGGGGCTGCCCGTGCACAAGTTGGGGTACTGAGGTACCCCTACCTTAGTACACCGACAATACCTTTCAAACTTTTTGGTAACTTGTTGCCAAAGGGGGAGAAATTGTATAGATCATAGGACTTCGAGAGAGAGAGTGCTCGTTTTTGCTCTTTCGTTTGCGGTTTTCCTTGAGATACTTTTGAGTTCTTCGAGACATTTCGTGTGTTTGATACTACGCTTGTTTCTATCTTGATGAGTGCTTGATCATACTATGCTTAATGTGTGCTTAATGCTTATCATATTCTATTCACATCTTGTATGATCATTTACTCATGTCTTGGTGATTGGGTGCATGCTATTCATTCTTATCATTTTGTGCGCTCCACCAAGATGTATGTGACATGGAAGAGTGACCCATGATCCTAATCGATTGTGCATTTGCATTCAAACGCAAATCTTAAATAATGCACAAATTTAGGGGAGCTCTTGCTTATCACATACTTCTCAAAGCGACGATGTTATTCATTGATTATATCATTTGTCGAGCTTTGATCTATATGTTGTCATCAATTACCAAAAAGGGGAGATTGAAAGTGCAACTAATCCCGGGTGGTTTTGGTAATTAATAACAACATATATATCATTGAACTAATTGTTTCTTGAGAATATTTCAGAAAGTTCAGTGATATGGGTATGGCAATGACTGATGATGTGGACCCCTCAAAATGCTAAGGAAAACATTGGCAAATGCTCAAGACTCTATTTTTGGTTTAGTGATCCAAGATCACATTGAGTCCATAGGAAAGCCAATACTATTAAAAGGGGATGAGGTTATGATGATGATCTGGTTGCTCAAAGTGCTTAGTGATTTATCTCTCAAACTATCAGCAATCTTTCATTCCACCATATACTCATAAGTAATCTCGGTCCCACCGATTCCATAAACTCAGTCACACCGAGATGAACCACCTCAGCCATATACCCAAACCCTAGAAATTTCGGATTTTCCGATTCCAAACTCGGTCTTACCGAAACTAGTGTTGCCAACCTTCAGAAACCTTCAGACTCAAATCGGTGTCACCGAGATGAGAAAGTCGGTCCCACCGAGAATGGCAAACCCTAGTCTTTGGAAGAATCGGACTAACCGAGATTGTATTTTCGGTCCCATCGAAAATCCCAACGCTCACAAGATTTGAACTTTCGGTCTCACCGAGTTGTCAACTTCGATCCGACCGAGATTGGTCAAATGTGTGTAACAGTTGGATTTTGTGGAGGCTATAAATACCCTCCACCTCCTCTTCATTCGTGGAGAGAGCCATCGAAAGAACTACCACTCCTACCTTACATTTACGAGAAGAAAACTACCTACCCTTGTGTTGAGATCAAGTTGCTCCACTCCCACCATATGAAACTTGATTTCTAGCCTTCCCAAGTTGCTTTCCACTCAATCCTTTCTTCCACCACAGCCAAATCGGTGAAGAGAGTTGAGTGTTGGGGAGATTATCATTTGAAGCACAAGAGCAAGGAGTTCATCATCACCAACACCATCTATTACCTTTTGGAGGGTGGTGCCTCCTAGATTGGTTAGGTGTCGCTTGGGAGCCTCCGTCAAGATGTGGAGTTGAACCAAGAAGTTTGTAAGGGCAAGGAGATCGCCTACTTCGTGAAGATCTACCCCGAGTAAGGCTAGTCCTCCGTGGACGTAGGCCATGATGGCATAGACAAGGTTGCTTCTTCGTGGACCCTTCGTGGGTGGAGCCCTCCGTGGACTCTCGCAGCCGTTACCCTCCGTGGGTTGAAGTCTCCATCAACGTGGATTGACGATAGCACCACCTATCGGAACCACGCGGAAAATCTCCGTGTCTCCAAATTGCGTTTGCTCTTCTCCACCTCTTATTTACTACATGTGCAATTTACTTTCCGCTGCCATTACTCTAGAATTGCATGTGTAGGGTGATACTTGACTTGGTTATCATTGTGAACTTGCTAAAAACTTGTCCTAATCAAAAGGCTAAACTTTTAAGTTGTCAAGTAGTCTAATCACCCCCCCTCTAGACATACTTCCGATCCTACAGGCGCTCCAAGGCGCTTCCATTGAGGAGGAACACCGCACCATTATGAGTGCGGTGATTCAGAAGGTTCAGCTCGCCAAGAGCGGGCTGACCGAAGCCTGCAGTAGCCTTCTAACAGGCTTTGAGGTAAGAAGTTAAATTATGTAATGTAATATCGCATAGACAGTAGCCCCTGATGCTCAGTTCGGTGTTCGGAAAGAAAAGCCGGACTGAGGATCTAAAAATATATACGCAGGGTTGCTAAAAGTGTGTCAATATGGGTTTGCAGGCTGTGTTGCTGACCTCTGCCACACTGACTATGGAGGTCGGTGCATTGAAGCAGTATCTCGAGCGGTCCGAGCAAGAGCTCGGCCGTGCCAAGAAGCAGCTCGAGGACAAAGAAGGTGAGTAACACCACTTTGAATAGTTACCTTATAGAAAAGGATTTAGGTTGCAATAAAAGAATAACAAGGATAACATGGGTACTGCAGGGGCCACGAACGAGGTGGCAACCCTGAAGGAGGCTGTGTCCGCGGCCGAACGCAATGCGGCCGCGGAACGGGCAGAGCGAGAGAAGCTGTCCTGAATGGTGCCCGCAATATTGCGGATGAGTGCCCCAGAGATGTAATTATTGAGTAAACTTGCTATGTATTATCCTGTGCGCTGAGAACTTTGTTCATATGCGCTAAGCAACGCTTGTTTAATTTAAAATATTACCTTCTGTGCGGCCGTTTATAAAATCTGAGAGATGGCAAGTCGTTGGCTTCAGCCCCCAAGCCGCGAGTGATGGGGTGTTCGGGATAAACTTGAGCACTCTTGTTCCCATTTTTGGGTCCATCTAGGGAGGCGCTCAACACAACGAACAAGGCAACCAGACTTATAATGCTTGAACACTCTCACTTAGCCATATAATTCTATAATTTTAAATTTCGGCGAAGCCCCTAGTATTCGGAAGACCGAATTGAGGCGCTATCCACGCTTCGTCGGACATTATCCGTACTTCGTCAAGCGGCATAAGTCTTTAGGGACCCAAAAGACCTCTCGAACAATGCGATCTCTCGCCTTATCATGCCAGTCAGTTTTAGCTTTCTCCGAGGCGCCGCCCAGCTCAACCGGGCGCAATCGCAGTGGTTCTCCCAGGCCACCTTAGCCGGCTGAACGTAACGTAAGGCACCAAAACGTGGGAGCCGGGCAAACCCAACTATTGACCCAAGACATGATTCGAGCCGATTCATATAATGCTATAAGTTCGGGTGCCGCACTTGTGAAAGTGTTGGACTTATCACACCATAATGCGGGGAACATAAGCCCTGGTGTATTCGGCCGTACCAAAATATACGGGTGCAAGATGTCATTAGTGAACATATATGTAAAGTAATGCAATTACAGGCAAAAAGTGCTGCATTATTTATTCAAGGAATTCGTCTATGAGTGCGGAAGGATACAAATAGTGCGGTAAGCAAGGGATTGGACTAAATAAACATGTCCCCCTCCAGGGGTGGGCTGCCGACTGGTGTATATAATCGAATTTAATGCTCGTAATGAAGACCACGTGAGTGTTCGTCGCAGCCTTCTTTCTTCCCTGGCTGTTGCATCGTGAGTTCGGCGGGTTCACCGCCGGACAGGGCCTCTGGAAAACGGAGTCCTGTATATGAAAGAAGGAAAATAAAAATAAGAAGAGTGACACACTTGGGAGCCCCTAGTGTGGTCAAGCCGCACTCTGGGTCTGTTGTGGTCGTGCCCCCCCTAGGCCCATGGTATCTCCAGAGCGTAATGATGTACGCGGAGGGTTGGTCTTGCAATCATGCGAGGGCTGGGGTTGGGGCCGCATTGCTACACGTGCTCGGAACGTGCCAGGTGGTCTGGATTGATGTTACTCCGGGCGCATTTGGCCATGTCCGGTCGTTTAACGGCCGGACTTGAAAATTTCCTTAAAAGGCTCCTCAGATTGCCGCATCGAGAGCCAGATGTTCCTCCGTTCGGAGGGAGCATTCCGTATTTCCGTTGACCGTGATGACTCCACGAGGGCCTGACATCTTGAGCTTGAGGTATGCGTAATGAGGCACCGCGTTGAACTTTGCAAACGCGGTTCGTCCGAGCAGAGCGTGATAGCCGCTGCGGAATGGGACTATCTCGAAATTAACTCCTCGCTCCGGAAATTGTCCGGGGATCCGACGACCACTTCCAGTATGACTGAGCCTGTACAATTGGCCTCAACACCTGGTATGACGCCTTTGAAGGTCGTCTTTGTAGGTTTAATCCTTGAGGGGTCTATGCCCATCTTGCGCACTGTATCCTGATAAAGCAGGTTCAGGCTACTACCGCCGTCCATCAGGACTCTCGTGAGGTGAAATCCATCAACGATTGGGTCTAAAACCAATGCGGTGAATCCGCCATGGCGAATGCTGGTCGGATGGTCTCTTCGATCGAAAGTGATCGGACAAGAGGACCATGGATTGAACTTCGGGGCGACTGGCTCCATCGCATATACGTCCCTTAGTGCACGCTTCCGCTCCCTCTTGGGTATATGGGTTGCGTATATCATGTTCACCGTCCGCACTTGTGGGGAAAACCTTCGTCCTCTCATTGTTCGGGCGGCCGAAGTCTCTTCCTCGTCGCCGCTATGCAGCCCCTTGTCTTTGCTGCAATTAATTTGCTCGCTCGCTTGAATACCCAACAATCTCTGTTGGTGTGGTTAGCTGGCTTTTCGGGGGTGCCATGTATCTGGCATGAGCGGTCGAGTATTCGGTCCAAATTGGACAGACCCGGAGTTGTTCTTTTAAATGGCTTCTTCCGCTGACCGGGTTTAGAGCCTCGGAATCCGGCGTTGACTGCCGTATCCTCCTTGTCGTCGCCATTAACGCGGCGTTTATTTTTTCTTCGACGCGACCTGCCATTGTGGTCCTTGGTATCCGGACTGCCAGAATTTTTACTGAGGTTGTTGCTGCGAGCTAGCTAGCTGTCCTCTCCCGCACAGAAGCGGGTCATTAGAGATGTGAGGGCTGCCATGGATTTCGGCTTTTCCTGTCCTAGGTGCCGGGCTAGCCACTCGTCGCGGATGTTATGTTTGAAGGCTGCGAGGGCCTCTGCATCCGGACAGTCGATGATTTGATTTTTCTTTGTTAAGAACCGTGTCCAGAACTGTCTGGCCGATTCGTCTGGCTGCTGAATTATGTGGCTTAGGTCATCGGCGTCTGGTGGTCGCGCATATGTGCCCTGGAAGTTGTCGAGGAATGCGGCTTCCAGGTCTTCCCAACACCCAATTGACTCTGCGGGCAAGCTGTTAAGCCAATGCCGACCTGGTCCTTTAAGCTTGAGTGGGAGATACTTGATGGCGTGGAGATCGTCGCCGCGGGCCATATGGATGTGAAGGAGATAATCTTCAATCCAAACCGCGGGGTCTGTTGTGCCATCGTAGGATTGAATGTTTACGGGTTTAAGCCCTTCAGGGATTTGATGATCCATTACTTCGTCAGTGAAGCATAGCGGGTGTGCGGCGCCTCTATATTGAGCAATATCACGACGTACACTACTAGGGAAAAGGCTATACACAGAATCTTAGCAGCAGCGCGGTTCAAAAAACAGCGCTAGTGCTATTTAGCAGTAGCGAGCTACTAGAAACAGCGCTACTGAGCACAAACTTAGCGATGGCGCTGTTGACCAAAAAGCGCTACTACTAAAATTCCCATTGGTAGAATGCTAGGCTACGCATAGCGAGAGCGATCTTAGATGGAAGCGCTATTGCTACATCACGATTAGCAGTAGCGTTTCCGTCAAGAGCGCTACTACTAACAAAAATAAAATAAGATGATAAACAAATAGAAATTTAAATGAAAATGAAAGAAATAGAAAAAGGAGAAAGGAAAAATAAAATGTAAAGCAAAATAAGCGAAAAAGTGAAAAATCGGAGGAAGGCATAGCAGCGCGTTTGTTTGTAAGGCGCTATAGCTAACGTAGCTGCAGCGCGCGCCCTAGAACCCCGCTATAGAAGCAGAATAGGAAATTAGCTATAGCAGCAGAAGCGTTTGCGAAAGCGCTATAGCTAACTTAGCTATAGCGCTTTTATAAACGCGCTACCGCTAAGTTTGACATAGCCAAAAACCGTTTCCCCGCCCGCCACCACTTCCCCAAATCCTCAAACCCCACCCAGCTGGCCGCCGTCTCCCGATTCGTCGCCCCACACACTCGCCGCCGCCGCCTGCGCCACAGAGCCTGCTTGCCGTGCCGACGACACCGAGCCGCCTAACGCCACGGAGCATGCGGCCTCGTCAACGCCACCGAGCCGCCGTCGACGCCACCTTCTCGCCGTCCGGAGACGCCCTGCCTCCCTCGCCGTCACCGGAGACGCCTCTGCCTCCCTCGCCACCACACTGCCTCCGTCACCACCACCGGAGCCATCATCTGTAAGCCCCCACCCCTCCTCTCTCTCTCATGCATAGGTTAGCTAGTTTTTAATTAGGTTAATTATCTAGGTTTTAGGGCAAAAATTTAGTTAGGGCATTGACAGAGAAGTAGTTAGGTTAACTAGTTTAATTAGGTTAATTATCTAGGTTAGTGCAAAAACTTAGTTAGGGCTATGACAGAGAACTAGTCAGGTTAACTAGTTTAATTAGGTTAATTATCCTGTTAATTAGTGCAGAAATTTATTTTAGGCTTTGACAGAGAACTAGCTGCGTTAACTAGTTTAATTAGGGTTAATTATCTAGGTAAACAAGATTAACCAACTAGGTTAAATAGGTAGGTTAATTAGGTTCGTTGGATTAAGAAGCTAGGTTAAGTAGATTGGCAAAGGTTTTTGATTTTTCAAAAGACCACTATTTTTCGAGGAAAAGAATTTAGGCAAATTTTATTTTTCATTGAAGTGGTCATGTCATATCTTTTCATTGAAGTTGTTCGATTGTGCCCAAGTGGTTGCTTTGTTGTTTCCAGGGAATGATGCTGAGTGGCCTATGTTTTGCCGGAATGTTGATTCATTTCTGTTCCGGTAAATTTCAGGTTCTCGATTTGTCCACTTTTTAGCAAAGGTCATGCCGAAATTTCCCGTGAATTTCGCATGACTTGTGCTACAAACTAGGACATATCGAGTGCCCGGATTTGCCGCACCAAGAAGGAGTCAACATTCCTGCAAAACAATAGTCCTTTTTATGTCATTATTCATTTTATTAGGTCTAGAATTAATTGACTAGATTTAATCATAGGAAACATGGCTAGCAACGATGAGCACAGGGTTCGGTGATTATGACGACGTCTACCAAAGCGCGCATTTAATTTTTAGCTTTACCGACGATCAGCAGATGTTGTTGCTGGGCCCGCATCGGGACTGAGACCGACACGCAGATCGGTCTTTGAGACCGATACGCAGACCGGTCTTTGAGGCCGACACCGGCGCTGAGATTTGAGACCGCATCGAGACCGGCGCTGAGACCGGTGCTGCCTCGGGAGCGGATCCGTGTATCACCGAAAGCTTAAGAGGCAACGGCTTCCTAACAAACTCAGGACTACTAGACTGGTGGTCACGGAGGTGGACAACGGCAATTTTGAGCCAAAGCGCGCCGAGGAGCAGCAGCGTGCTACGGCAATCGAATAGGCTGCATCATACGGACAACCGCCACCATCAACGATGAGAATCTAAAGAAGATAGAAAATATGAGGAGCTCCTCCTAAAGAAGTTTCACCAGATATTCTTGTTCCCGGCGGAATGAGAAGGATTATGAAGATCCGCACAATGACCCGCAATGAAGAAGATAAACAAACACGCCATGACCAAGTTTAGCAAAGCGTTGGCGCTGGAAAAATCGAGTGAAAGCAAAGATCAACGACGGGAACCCTACTCCGATATTGTAAAGGAAAGTCCGACAATCACGGAAGAGCAGTTTCAAATATTCAAGGAGGCTTGCGAGGCCGAAGCTGCCAAAGAAAAGTCTAAGTACATGAAGGGGCTTCAAAAGAGGAACATTGGGACCCACCACCTCGGAAGCCGTGGTTACGGCGGAAAGAGGTCCAAATGGGCCAAGGAGGACGCGGAAGCCGCGAGTCTGGGCATCCCAGACCCCTTGGCGGATTTCACCGTCCCGCAGGAGCGTGACGTCCTGAGGGCCCGCCACCGTTGGGACCCACTGAAGAAGGTTTATGAGACAACACCGGTCATTACGGAGTTCATGAGACTACTGGTAATTTTAGTTTCTGATCAATTCGACTGCACACGTTAGTCATATTTGTAAACGATCCTTGTGCCTTTTGCAGAGAAGCAACGCCGGATTGCGGCGAAAGCGACTTCGCCGTCGAGGCATTGGCGAGGCAAGTGGGACACTCCATTCAACGGGCGTTGAACATATTGAAACGACAACCGTGGATACTCGACCGTCGTATGGGCGTGCACGGTGTCGGAGACGGCGCCACGTGGAAGAAGGACTACCGTGAGACCACGGAGGAGAGAAAGGAAAGACGGAGGTTAAGCAAGAAAGCATCGACAAGAAGGTTGAGATTGCGGTTGAGAAGAAATCATCTCGAACGATCGCAACAGCGATAGCTGCCGCAAAACAAGCGGTTGCAGATTTATCTACTTCCTTGGTGACGGGCGTTCACATTTGGGCAAGGAAAATCCAAAAAATGCAGAGGACTTTCCCTTGCTGACTTCTTGGCAGCACATGCTCCCGCGACCGGCTCCCCTTTGCTCCCAAGACTGCTCCCGCACTGCTCCCTTTTGCTCCCGCACCGGCTCCCCACTGCTCCTGCACGGCTACCGCACCAGCTGCCGACCGGACGTGCTCGGTGGTGCCTCCTCTTTAGCTGAGCTCGACGCCCTCACGGTATCTTCCACACCGCCCCTTCAATATAAATGTATAATCTCCCGTTTTCGTTGCTTTCGGATGTCTCACGTCGCAGACTTTTATTTGCAGGTCGCGAAACCCGTGCACCATATTGTACACCATCGGCGTAACGAAGGTGGGCGTGGGAAGGGGACGATAATGGAGCCGAAGGAACCATTGTTCCACAGCCGGCCGATACCCCGAACGTCTTCAAGGTTTCCGTGGCGATGTCAAACCGGCCACGAGAATTTCCTCCTCTAATACTAGTGGGGATGACGACGAGACCCATGGCGGCTTGGTGATTGTTGCAATGGGTGGGTCTGTTTTGGCCAAAGAGTCCGCTTTGTGCGAGGCGGCGGGAGCACACCCACGAGCACGCAGCCTCAAAGAAGGTATGAACATCAACACCCACCTACCCAATTAGCGTCGGGTGTCGGGTTGGGTGATAGCGGACGGGTAAGCGGTGGCTCCATTAGAGGCTGATGGCGTTGCCATGGATGAGGATGAGGATGACGATGGCGCTGAACAGTATGTCTATCTGGCGCCTCCTCGTGGTTTGAGCATCATGAGTCGATGCTCGAATTACCGTCTCAACGCGTTATTGGCGACCATCCGGTGGTAAAGAAGCCTAGGAAGAGAGCGAGGAAAGGCAAAAAGCTGATTCTATGATCCAGCCGCCTCGGCAGCCTCGGCCGGGACCGTGTAGATATCCCGATGCGGATAAATGGCATATCGGTAAACCAATCCTACCTGAAACAGCGCTACGGGCCAGATTCGGCGATCTGAGGAGACTTCATGACGATGTGCTGCGGGTAGAGAAAGGCCTCATCGCCTCGAAAGATCCAGGATACCCACTCTACGTGGTTAATGTTCCGCAGCAAATGTCGTACGTCAATGGCTTCCCCGCGGATAAGTTCTTCCTCCGATTCGATTACATATTCGACATGTTTCACGTGAAGAAGCTGGATTTTACTTTTGTCCGCCTTTATGCCTTGCACATGAGCTACATCATTGGGGTTGAGCAGATAGCTCATATCTGTGTCGCTGACCCGTACTACATGCACGAGGCCTTCTTGGGAGTCTGTGCACAGCATCGTGAATACGCGAGGGATTACATCGTCAGTTTCATGCTCGCCAATAAGGACAAGGAGGCGATTCTCGTGCCTTATCATCCCGTGTAAGTCATCCGCGCTGCTATCCTTCCTTCGATTTCAATAATTCATTTGCACGGTGGAGGCTAATTAATTTGAGGTGTACTTATTTTTGCTTGGGGCGTGGCGCGCCGTCCTCATCATCCTCTACCCCCGATTCTCCCACGCTCTTTACTTGGACTCGTCGAAGAACATTCACTAAAAGGATTACACCCACATCAAAGATGTTCTCGACGGTGCTATGTTTTACTACCAAGCAAAGGGGTGGAGATGTTAGGGACAAGAAGAAAAGGGGCGGCAGGCACGCCTTCAGCCATAAGACCGACTTCTGCTGCATCCAGCAACCGAACGATTCTCTTAATGATGGATTCTATGTCCTACACCACATCTTTGGAGTACCGACGGGATCACGTAACCTTCACATGGCACCTAGATCTAGCGATGCCCATATTCGGCAATGGGCGAAGGACATAGGAGATATCGAGGATCATCGACTTCGAGCTGAGTTCTATAACATCCAGCGTGAACTTGCCCAAATCATCATGAATGAGGTCGTCGGAAAAACAGGGATGTTCCATGCAGAAGGACAAATGTCGCGGGAAGACGTCCGAACATGGATAGCCTCTCAGCGTCTCGACATGAAGCCTTTCACAAAGCTCGATGACTATCTCCCTGACTTGGATGGATGGCACGACATGCTGGAGTGATTGTCGATATATGACAATGTGTCTGTATAGTCCATAGGTTCTTTTATGACAAAACTTTGAGTTATGCACGGTGAAACTTTATTTGTGATGTAATTAAACCGTCCTCCTCGACTAGCGAAAATTACTCTAGTTAGGTCATTTGGATACGATGAACTTTGTTATTTATGCTTATGATATGTTGTTTCTATTTTTGCCAAGTCTGTCTCTTTGTGTTGCTCAACTATATATGTTGCATATCATCGACTCATGTGACGATGCAGGTGCATAGATCATAAATGGCGAAGAAGTGCTACGCCAGAGTAGTATATATCGACAAGTGGCGGAGTGAAAGGCCTAGGTGTACCGGTTTTCGGTTTCGAGCGACACGCAGATGCTTAGTTTAGGTTCACGCTAATGCGAGAGAGGGATACGAACTCATGTACTCAAAGTGATAGCTATTCTCATGTATATCATTGTTTAGATGGATGACAATGTATTTGCAAGTAATCGAGACTTGTATCGCTATTTTCGAGATTGATGAGGAGATCGAGACCACTTTGTGTTGGATGATGATTATGATGATGACATGATTTGATGAGACTAATTGTATGTATATGCTATCATTTGTATGTGGATGATATGCTAAAGATTATTGTATAAAGCCTATTCAAATGCAAAACAAATAAAAAACAAATCTGCAGGGAAAAAAACTAATAAAACTAGTAGTAGCGAGGGGGGGATTTAGCAGTAGTGCCGGCTTACCAGTAGCGCTTACACCGAAACAGCGCTGCAGCTAATACCAGTAGCGCCCTTCCCAAAACCGCGCTGCAGCAATTAGGTGTGTAGCGATGGCGTGTGTCAACACGCGCCACTGCTACACGTTAGCTGTAGCGCCTTATTAGTAGCGCCGGTACCCGCGCTACTGAGGGTGCCCAAACCCGCGCTGCTGCTAGGCTTTTCCCTAGTAGTGGTAGCTCGAGTGAGTGTTGTCTGATGTGTTCGGCCCGGCCGGAGTTGTTGTATCCGGCGCGACGGTATTCGTCGTGGGTCGTGGGGCGCCCACGTGATCCGTAGATGGATCTGGATTGCCTTGCTTTGTCCTCCGATATATCTCGCAAGTCCGGCGCGTTCTCTCTTGGCTTCGTACTTTTGGAGCGATGCCGGGGTACGGTCTTGGTGGAGGGCCTGAATGCCTCTCTGTCTCGACCACGGGGTGGTCGGTCGGCCGTATTGTGCGCTGGTGATGAAGGTATGTATGCTTCTTCCTCTAATCGGGGGAGCAACTTGCGCTTTGGGTAACTCTTGGAGGGACGTTCAAGTTCATACTCTTCGGCCGCGAGGACCTCAGTCCATCTGTCAGCCAGCAGGTCTTGATCAGCTTGAAGCTGCTGCTGCTTTTTCTTTAGGCTATTTGCCGTGGCGATAAGCCTGCGTTTAAAACTCTCTTGTTCGACGGGATCCTCTGGAACGACGAATTCATCATCGTTGAGGCTTGCCTCGTCTCCGGAGGGAGGCATGTAATTATCATCCTCGACCTCTTCGTCTGCCGCTCTCTCACGAGGGCTTGCTTCTGCATCCTCCTGAGCTGAATCTTGCTGGTGGGGATTGTCTTCGACGCTGTCTGGGGTGTTATTATCTCCTGTGCCGGAATCTCCATTCTTGCTGTGGCGGGATTTAGAGCGGCGCCGCTAACGTCGGCACTTAGGCTGTTTCTTTAAGGAATCAGCCTCCGCTGCTTCTTCGCCGTCCCCATCTTTTGGGGTGTCCACCATATATATGTCATATGACGAGGTGGTCTTCCAGTGCCCTGTAGGCGCTGGTTCTTGTTAAATCTCCAAAGATAAATCGTCCATACCGTCGATGTCTTCGGAGTCATAGTCTAGCATGTCGGTTAGATCGTCGACAGTGGCTACAAAGTGGGTGGTGGCTGGGTTTTGAATTTCTTCGTCGTCCGCATCCCAACCATCCTGGCCGTAATCCGGCCAGGGCTCTCCAGATAGCGAGAGATGCTTTAGCGAATTTAGGATATCGCCAAAGGGTGAGTATTGGAAGATGTCCGCGGCGGTAAACTCCATGACCGGCGCCCAATCAGATTCAATTGGCAGGGGCGCGGGAGGTTTGGAGTCCGGCAGGGAGTCCGGCACCTCGGAGTCACGAGCTTTGCAAGGGACAAGGTTAGTGTTCGGCTCCATCGCCGTGGAAGTTGCAGCCCCCGGGGCGGTGTCCAGCCACCGGTCCTCGATCTGTGTGATCGGCTCCGGACTAAGGGCCGGAGCGGATTCGCGTGCGGCCACCAAGGCACTGTCTGGCGGCAGAGCTAAATCATGCCCATCGTGACAGCGCGGCATGCTCGGCTGTGGCTCGAGTCCGTCAAAGATCAAGTCCCCGCGGATGTCGGCCGTGAAGTTTAGGCTTCCGAACCTGACCTGATGGCCAGGGGCGTAGCTTTCGATCTGCTCCAGATGGCCAAGTGAATTGGCCCGCAGTGCGAAGCCACTGAATACGAAGGTCTGTCCGGGGAGAAAAGTCTCACCCTGGACGGCGTTGTTGTTGATTGAAGGAGCCATCAAGCCTATCGGTGACGACACAGAGGAACTCTCAATGAAAGCACCAATGTCGGTGTCAAAACCGGCGGATCTCAGGTAGGGGGTCCCGAACTGTGCGTCTAGGCGGATGGTAACAGGAGACAAGGGACACGATGTTTTACCCAGGTTCGGGCCCTCTTGATGGAGGTAAAACCCTATGTCCTGCTTGATTAATATTGGTGATGTGTATTACAAGAGTGGATCTACCATGAGATCAAGGAGGCTAAACCCCAGAAGCTAGCCTATGGTATGATTGTTGTAATGGAGGTTATGTCCTACGGACTAAAGCCCTCCGGTTTATATAGACACCAGAGAGGGCTAGGGTTACACAGAGTCGGTTACAATGGTAGGAGATCTACATATCCGTATCGCCAAGCTTGCCTTCCACGCCAAGGAAAGTCCCATCCGGACACGGGACGGAGTCTCCAATCTTGTATCTTCGTAGTCTTGGAGTCCGGCGGACAATGATAGTCCGGCTGTCCGGACACCCCCTAGTCCAGGACTCCCTCACCCTGCGTGGATCACATCACCGTCACCGTCACCATGCCGTTGTGCTGACGGAACTCATCTACTTCCTCGACACTTTGCTAGATCAAGAGTTTGAGGGACATCATCGAGCTGAACATTGATAACCCACAAGTATAGGGGATCGCAACAGTTTTCGAGGGTAGAGTATTCAACCCAAATTTATTGATTCGACACAAGGGGAGGCAAAGAATATTCTCGAGTATTAGCAGCTGAGTTATCAATTCAAACACACCTGAAATACTTAATATCTACAACAAATTATTGAGTAGCAAAGTATTATGGAAGTAACGGTAACAGTGGCAAAAGTAACAGTAGTAGTTTTGTAGCAATCGTAACAGTGGCAATGGAAAAGTAACGGAGCAAAGATCAATATGAAACAAACTCATGGGTAATGGATCAATGATGGATAATTATGTCGGATGGCATTCATAATGCAACGGTTATAACATAGGGTGACACAAAACTAGCTCCAATTCATCAATATAACGTAGGCATGTATTCCGAATATAGTCATACATTCTTATGGAAAAGAACGTGCATGACATCTTTTGTCCTACCCTTCCATGGCAGCGGGGTCCTATTGGAAACTAAGGGATATTAAGGCCTCCTTTTAATAGAGTACCAGACCAAAGCATTAGCACTTTGTGAATACATGAACTCCTCAAACTACGGTCATCACCGGGAAGTGTCCCGCTATTGTCACTCCAGGGTTGCCGGATCATAACAGGTAGCAGGTGACTATAACTTGCAATATCGGATCAAGAACACAAATATATTCATGAAAACATAATAGGTTCAGATCTGAAATCATGGCACTCGGGCCCTAGTGACAAGCATTAGGCATAGCAAAGTCATAGCAACATCAATCTTAGAACATAGTGGATACTAGGAACCAAACCCTAACAAAACTAACTCGATTACAACGTAAATATCATCCAACCCATCACGGTCCAGCAAGCCTACGATGGAATTACTCACGCACGGCGGTGAGCATCATGAAATCGGTGATGGAGGATGGTTGATGATGATGATGGCAGCGGATTCCCCTCTCCGGAGCCCAGAACAGACTCCAGATATGACCTCCCGAGGAAGAACAGGGCTTGGCGGCAGCTCCATATCGTAAAAAGCGATGAATCCTTCTCCCTGATTTTTTCTCTCCCCGAACATGAATATATGGGGTTGGAGTTGAGGTCGGTGGAGGTCCAGGGGGCCCACAAGGACGGAGGGCGCGCCCCAGCCGGGTGTGGGTGCCTCCCACCCTTGTGGCCAGGGTGTGGGCCCCCTTCAGTTTATTCTTTCGCCAATATTTTTAATTAATTCCAAAACTGATCTCCGTGAATTTTTAGGTCATTCCAAGAACTTTTATTTCTGCACAAAAATAGCACCATGGCAATTCTGCTGAAAACAACGCCAGTCTGGGTTATTTCCATTCAAATCATGCAAATTAGGTTCCAAAACAAGGGCAAAAGAGTTTGGAAAAGTAGATACGACGGAGACGTATCAACACCCCCAAGCTTAACCCATTGCTTGTCCTCAAGCAATTCAGTTGACAAACTGAAAGTGATAAAGAAAAACTTTTACAAACTCTGTTTGATGTTGTTGTTGCAAATATGTAAAGCTAGCATTCAAGTTTTTAGCAAAGATTATGAACTAACCATATTCACAATAACAATTAGGTCTCACATTTACTCATATCAAAGGCATAATCAACTAGCGAGCAATAATAATAAATCTCGGATGACAACACTTCTTCAAAATAATCACGATATGATATAACAAGATGGTATCTCGCTAGCCCTTTCTGAGACCGCAAAACATAAATGCAGAGCACCTCTGGAGATCAAGGACTGGCTAGACATTGTAATTCATGGTAAAAGAGATCCAGTCATAGACATACTCAATATAAAGAAATAACAATGCATACAAATGACAGTGGTGCTCTCTAACTGGTGCTTTTTATCAGAGGATGAGGACTCGGCAATAAAAGTAAATAGATAGGCCCTTTGTAGAGGGGAGCAGGGATTTGCATAGGTGCCAGAGCTCAAGTTTTGAAATAACGATAAATAATATTTTCAGCGGCATGCTTTCATTGCCAACATAACAACTAAGAGATCTCGTTATCTTCCATGCTACATACATTATAGGCGGTTCCCAAACAGAATGGCAAAGTTTATACTCCCCCACCACCAACAAGCACATTCCACGGTAGGTCCGAAACAATGGGTATTGTCCAACTAACAACAGCCCTAGGGGAGTTTTGTTTGCAATTATAATTTGATTTGATTTGAGCATGGGACTGGGCATCCCAGATACCAGCCATTTTCTCGTGAATGATGAGCGGAGTCCACTCATCATGAGAATAACCCACCTAGCATGGAAGATATTGACAGCCCTAGTTGGTACATGAGCGATTCAAGCATACAAAACAGATTATCATTTGAAGGGTTAGAGTTTGGCACATGCAAATTTACTTGGAACGACAGGTAAATACCGCATATAGGAAGGTATGGTGGACTCATATGGAACAACTTTGGGGTTTATGGAAGTGGATGCACAAGCAGTATTCCCGCTTAGTACAAGTGAAGGCTAGAAAAAGACTGGGAAGTGACCAACAGTCATAAACATGCATTGATATTAACCAACATTAAGTGCAAGCATGAGTAGGATATAAATCACCATGAACATAAATATCGTGGAGGCTATGTTGATTTTGGTTCAATACATGCATGAACATGTGCCAAGTCAAGCCACTCGAATCATTCAAAGGAGGATACCATCCTATCATACCACATCACAACCATTTTAATTTCCATGTTGGCACGCAAGGTAAACCATTATAAACTCCTAGCTAATTAAGCATGGCATGAGTAACTATAATCTTTAATTGTCATTGCAAACATGTTTCATTCATAATATGCTGAATTAGGAACGATGAACTAATCATATTTACAAAAACAAGATAGATCAAGTTCATACTAGCTTTTCCTCATCTCGATCATTTCATTATATATCGTCATTATTGCCTTTCACTTGCACAACTGAACAGCATGGATAATAATAATAGTGCACGTGCATTGGACTAAGCTAGAATCTGCAAACATTTATTCGAAGGAGAAGACAAGGTAATATAGGTTCTTTGTTAGATCAACAATAATGCATATGTGAGCCACTCAACATTTTCATCGTGGTCTTCTCCTCTCGATCCCCAAAGAAAAATAAAAGAATTTCAAAGAAACACACTGAAATATTTTTGGAGTTTTGGTTTTTCTGAACAAGATAAAACAAAAACGAGAAAAACTATTTACACGGGAAAGCTCCCAACAAGCAAAAGAAGAACGAGATTTTTTTGGGGTTTTCTTTTAATACTACAACTAAGCATGCATAGAAAGTAAACTAATTACAACTAAGCACCGACAACTGAAATGAGTGTGTGAACATGAATGTATTATCGGTGAGGAGTACGTACTCCTCCAAGCTTAGGCTTTTGGCCTAAGTTGGTCTAAGGCCACCACTGGCCCGGATGATATTCGAAATCATAGGGGGGGGGTCGTACTATGCTATGGCAGCTACCGCTTGACGAGCTGCCTCCTGGATGCGAGCAGCCTTTGCTGTTCTCTCATCCTTGTTTGCCTCCTCTCTAGTTATAAAATATCGCCTGTTTGCCTGAAAATTAAAGAAAGCAGGAGCAGGAAGAGTAACATGGACGACGCGCCGTCTATCAAAGATTAGTCTGTACTGGAGGAACTGTTTGTTCCTCTTACGAAACGGGTAGCGTACCATATCCTCATAATCTAGAAAAGCAGGTGGCAACTCAATATCATACCCTCTTACGGGTACTCCCAAATAATTAGCTTAACAAGTTGCAGAAATCCCACCAAATAAATCTCCATGTTTAGCATTACGGTAACCTCCTAGCAATAATAGCCCCCAAGTTATAACTCTTATCGCCTAACACCGCACACTTGAGGACACTAAGATCTGGAACAGAAAGGTGGCAATGCTCATGTTTACCGTTAATGCATCTACCTACAAAGAGAGCAAAGTAATGTATGGCAGGAAAGTGGATGCTCCCTATGGTGGCTTGTGTGATATTTCTAGTTTCTCCAGCAGTGATGCTAGCAAGCAAATCATTATATTCATATTTGTGAGGCTCACTAAGAAAACCCCATTGTGAAATTTTGCATGCGTAACAAAAATCTTCTAGGTCCATGGTATAAGATTCATCATAAAGATCAAACAGCACATTATGAGTATTACGCTTAGATGAAAACTCAAACCTCCGCACAAAGGAATCGGTGAGGTAATAATATTGTAAGCACTTGTCTGATAAGAAGTCCTCAAGGCCGGCATTTTGTACGTATGCATAGAATTCATCCTTTAAACCTGCATGAACCATAAATTCATCTGATGGCCATTCACACGGCTTCACTTGAGCTTCCCTTGGTGGTTCAAGGTCCAGTTCACGTATTGCATGCCTCGATGCTTGCTTCCTTGAAGAACCATCTTGGTAGATTTTCCTAGACATTTTTCTTCCTCTGAAAAATTTCTGAAATTTTTAGTGACTCAAAATAAAAGTGAACCAAACTCAAGAAGATTGCTAGCAACTACTGCTACAAGTGCCTAGAGGCTATATCATGCATCAAAACTACTTTGTACCATATAAATTTGACATGCAAGCTCAAGAACAGGGTCATCAAGGCAGAAAAAAATTGCAATAATTAAAGCACTAGACCGAAAACTAATTGGACCATTGGAGGAGTCACATACCGAAGAACAATCTCCCAAAGCAGTTTTGTGAATAGAGCTTTGAGCAAGGAGATCGAAAATGGCAGCAAAACGAGCAAGAACACGAGTTTGAGCTATGGAGTGATTTTTTTTCTGGAGGAAGAAAGAGTGGATGGGTGCTGGAATAAGTGGAGGGGGGCCACGTGGGGCCCACAAGGACAGGGGCGCCCTCTCCACCCTTGTGGCCAGATGGTGAGGCCCCCTGGTGTGTTCTTAGCACCAAAAACTTCTAAAATATTATATAAAAATCATACTAAATTTTCAGGGCATTTGGAGAACTTTTATTTTCGGGACATTTTTTATTACATGGATAATTTAGAAAACAGACAGAAAATAGTAATCTTGCTTTATTTATTCTAAATAACAAAAAGTAAAAGATGGGTACAGAAAGTTGTGCCTTCTAAATTCATCCATCTCATGCTCATCAAAAGGAATCCATTAACAAGGTTGATCAAGTCTTATTAACAAACTTCTTCCGAATGACATGAAACCGGAGAACTTTCGAATAACACTAGGTTACCTCAATAGGGATATGCATGTCCCCAATAATAAGAATATCATACTTCTTTTTGACAGTAGGTAGAGGGAATTCAAAACCTCCAATAGTAATGGTTGAAATTTTTCCAATAGAATTGATACTTTGAACTTGAGGTTGTTTCTTTGGAAAGTGTACCGTATGTTCATTACCATTAACATGAAAAGTGACATTGCCTTTTTTGCAGTCAATAACAGCCCATGCATTATTCAAAAAGGGTCTACCAAGGATGATCGACATACTTTCGTCCTTAGGAATATCAAGAATAACAAAGTCCGTTAAGATAGTAACGTTTGCAACCACAACCGGCACATCCTCACAAATACCAATGGGTATAGCAGTTGACTTATCAGCCATTTGCAAAGAAATTTCAGTAGGTCTCAACTTATTCAAATCAAGTCTATGATACAAAGAGAAAGGCATAACACTAACACCGGCTCCAAGATCACATAAAGCAGTTTTAACATAGTTTCTTTTAATGGAGCATGGTATAGTTGGTACTCCTCGATCCCCAAGTTTCTTTGGTATTCCACCCTTAAAAGTATAATTAGCAAGCATGGTGGAAATTTCAGCTTCTGGTATATTTCTTTTATTTGTAACAATATCTTTCATATACTTAGCATAAGGAGGCATTTAAGCATATCAGTCAAACGCATATGCAAAAAGATAGGTTTAATCATTTCAGCAAAGCGCTCAAAATCCTCATCATCCTTTTTCTTGGATGCCTTAGGAGGAAAGGGCATGGGTTTCTGAAAGTGCAACTAATCCCCGGGTGGTTTTGGTAATTAATAACAACATATATATCATTGAACTAATAGTTTCTTGAGAATCATTTCAGAAAGTTCAGTGATATGGGTATGGCAATGACTGAAGAAGTGGACCCCTCAAAATGATAAGGCAAGCATTGGCAAAAGCTCAAGACTCCATTTTTGGTTTAGTGATCCAAGATCACATTGAGTCCATAGGAAAGCCAATACTATTAAAAGGGGATGAGGTTATGTTAATGATCTGGTTGCTCAAAGTGCTTAGTGATATATCTCCTAAACTATCAGCACCCTTCACTTCCATAATACACTCATAAGTAATCTCGGTCCCACCGATTCCATAAACTCAGTCACACCGAGATGAACCACCTCAGCCATATAGCCAAACCCTAGAAATTTCGGATTTTCCGATTCTGAACTCGGTCTCACCGAAACTAGTGTTGCCAAGCTTCTGTAACCTTTTGTCATCAAATCGGTGTCACCGAGACGATGAAGTCGGTCCCACCGAGATTGGCAAACCCTAGTCTTTGGAAGAATCGGACTCACCGAGATTGTATTTTCGGTCCCACCGAAAATCCCAACGTTCACATGTTTTGAACTTTCGGTCTCACCGAGTTGTCAACTTCGGTGTGACCGAGATTGGTCAAATGTGTGTAACGGTTGGATTTTGTGTGGAGGCTATAAATACCCCTCCACCCCCTCTTCATTCGTGGAGAGAGCCATCAGAAAGAACTACCACTCCTACCTTACATTTCTGAGAAGAAAACTACCTACCCTTGTGTTGAGATCAAGTAGCTCCACTCCCACCATATGAAACTTGATCTCTAGCCTTCCCAAGTTGCTTTCCACTCAATCCTTTCTTCCACCACAGCCAAATCAGTGAGGAGAGTTGAGTGTTGGGGAGATTATCATTTGAAGCACAAGAGCAAGGAGTTCATCATCATCAACACCATCTATTACCTTTTGGAGGGTGGTGCCTCCTAGATTTGTTAGGTGTCGCTTGGGAGCCTCCGTCAAGATGTGGAGTTGAACCAAGAAGTTTGTAAGGGCAAGGAGATCGCCTACTTCGTGAAGATCTACCCCGATTAAGGCTAGCCCTCCGTGGGCGTATGCCATGATGGCATAGACAAGGTTGCTTCTTTGTGGACCCTTCGTGGGTGGAGCCCTCCGTGGACTCTCGCAGCCGTTACCTTCTGTGGGTTGAAGTCTCCATCAACGTGGATTGACGATAGCACCACCTATCGGAACCACGAGAAAAAATCTCCGTGTCTCCAAATTGCGTTTGCTCTTCTCCACCTCTCTTTACTACATGTGCAATTTACTTTCCGCTGCCTATACTCTAGAATTGCATGTGTAGGGTGATACTTGACTTGATCATCATTGTGAACTTGCCAAAAACTTGTCTTTATCAAAAGGCTAAATTTTTATATTGTCAATTAGTCTAATCACCCCCCCTCTAGACATACTTTCGATCCTACAAGTGGTATCAAAGCTTTGGTCTCCATTGTATTGGTTTCCATTGCATTGGACTCCATAAGCTTGGTTTCACAACCTAGGAGAGTATGGCGTCTAGTGAGGGTAATTTTCGTAGAGGTCCTTACTTTGATGGTTCAAATTTTGCTAGTTGGAAGCATAAAATGAAAATGCATATTCTTGGACATAACCCTGCCGCATGGGGCATTATTTGTGTTGGTTTGCAAGGTGAGTTCTTCGAGGAAGGAAAAGTTCCGGATCGTGAAGCTACAGCGGATGAATTGCGGATGTTGCAAAACAATGCTCAAGCTTGTGACATTCTCTTCAATGCTTTGTGTCCCGAGGAGTTCAACAAAATCAGCAGTCTTGAGAATGCAAAAGAGATTTGGGATACTTTGGTGAAATGCACGAAGGTACCGAGTCCGTGAAGGAATCAAAGCTAGATGTTCTTCAAGGTCAACTTGACAAGTTCAAGATGAAGGAAGGTGAAGGAGTCGCTGAAATGTACTCTAGGCTTGCTCTCATCACAAATGAGATTGCGGCTTAGGAAGCGAAGAAATGACCGACCGATTCATCATCAAGAAGATTCTCGAGCTTTGGATGGAAAGTATGACACCGTGTGCACTTTGATCCAAATGATGCCAAACTACAAGAATCTCAAGCCTACCAAGTCATTGGAAGAATTGTTGCTCATGAGATGACACTTAAAGATAAGGAAGAGCTTCACAACAAGTCAAGTGGTGCTTACAAAGCTACATGTGATGCTCCCACAACCTCAAGTGACAAGCTAGTTTCCAATGAAGAGATAAGCCTAATGGTGAAGAACTTCAACAAATTCTACAAGAGTAGAAGCAAGGAAAGAAGCTCAAAGTCTAGATCATATGATGAAAAGAGATCTTCTAGTCGTGATCGAATCTGCTACAATTGTGGAAGACCGGACACTACTCAAATGAGTGTTCGACTCCCCACAAGAGAAGAGAAGAATCTCCAAGAAGAGGAAGCTCAAGAGAAGAGTCACCTCGAAAGAGAGAAGGAGTAGAGATGATCGTTATGAACGAAGACCCTCTCGGAGAAGCAAGGATTCGGAGAGGAAAGACAAGTCATCAAGGAGCTACACAAGAAGAAAACATCAAGCTCATGTAGGTGAATGGGTCTCCGGCTCCGACTCCGACAATCACTCCGAAAGAAGCTATCACTCCAACTCCGACTACAGTCAAGATGAAGGTGTTGCCGGTCTTGCTCTCGTGTCCTCCAACTCCAACTCCTATGACTTATTTGATTCACCAAATAAGGGCATTGGAAGATGCTTCATGGCTAAAGGCCCCAAGGTATCACACCCTGAATTTATTGACTTTGATAGTGATGAGGATGACTTGCTTGGTGAAGATGAGCTTTTACATGATAAATCTAGTGAGCCTAGTAATGATGAACATGCTAGTAGTCTTTATAGTCGAGAAGAGTCGAATGACAATGCTATGAAGGAGATTGAGCGTCTAACTAAAGAACTAAACACTCTTAAGTTAGCTCATGAAACAACTCAAGAAGATCATAGAGAGCTCCTAAGATCTCATGAGAAGCTACGCTTCGAGAAGCTCAATCTAGAGCAAGAACATGAGTTCCTAAAAGCTATCAATGACGATCTTCGAAAGAAAAGTTCTTCATATCTTGCCAAACGACTTCTCTTGTCTAATTTCTTGCCACCTATTAAAACTAAGCATGACAAGCATAAGAAAAATTCTTCATCTAGTAGTAACAATAACCATGCTAAATCCAATATTGTTGCTCCTAGTAATTCTCTTGATTCCACTAACAATGTTTCAAGCCAAGTTACACTTGAGCAAGAAAATAGTTTATTGAAAGGGATTATAGAGAAAGGTGTCTACAAGAGCCTTGCGGAAGCAAAAACTTTGAGGAAATTGTTCTTAAGCAAGGAAGGCACCGGAAGAATCAAGGAATTGGTTTTGAGCGAAAGTTCAACGCCGAGGGTGTTGAATGGGAAGAAGGTCAATATCCCACTCCAAAGTTTGTTTCTCAAAAGGAGAAGTATGATCCTACTTCCTCCAATGTGGAACAAGCTCAAGATGATCTTCCACCACAAGACCACAAGCTAAAAGGCAAGGACAAGCTTCAAGAGGAGATTGATGCATTTATTGAAGCACCTAAAGCCATGGTCAAGTGGGTTCCCAAGGAAACGTCAAGTTCTACTTCGTCAAGCTCAACTACAACCCCAAGGATTCCCATCAAGATGATGTGGATCCCGAAGAAGAAGAACTAGAGAGTTCTTGAGGGTGACTCCGCCAACATACTCCACTCACATTCATTTTGGCAAAAACTTGTGCAATCAACTTCCACATTATGCACTAGTTCATGGAGTCACAAACCCTCTTGTTGGTAAGTCAAGGGACAAGGTAATCACTGCTTTCATGGACATCATCTATTGTGAACTTCAATCTATGTCCATGGATATCCTTGTTTGTTCCTTGTGGGACTAACCCATGTAGGTATTGAAAGTGCCCGAATCCAAAGGATTGCTCCCAACTCTTGATGATCTTCATCAACATTGAGCATCCACATCTTCAACATCTACATGAAGTCTTCTACGACAACCCAAGGTTAGTTTGACCCTTTAAAAGGGGTTCTCACATCAAGGGTGAGCTTTGCTCTAAAGAATTGAGCTAAAGCATCTTCAAATGATGTGAACACATCAATGCTTTATGTAAAAAGTGGTAACCCCACTTGTGCTTAAACGATGAGTATGACCTATGATCAAATGTTCTCATTTGACTCCTAAGTCAATATACTCATATATAGATGACCTAGTCATCGACAAATTGTGTGATAGTAGCTAGAGTTTTGATTGTGCATGTTTGACACATATTTCATTTGCTATCTTATTGTGTGAGCATGTTGGACGCATAATTTTATCCATTCGAGGACGTCCGTTTGTTTCTTTGGTCTTTTGGATTTTCTTTTTGACCAAATGGATGGACAAGAATGCCTAAGTTCCTCCCCTAGCTATCTGTGCTTTCTTGTCTCAATTCTATTCATGCTTATATCACAAACTTTGAACAAGTCATTTTCGGACACACCGAGTGAGGAGCACTCGGAGCCACCGATCCGTCAAAGCCTAAACTTCCAAAACCTTCTAAGTAATTTCGGTCAGACCAACCCACTCCAACTCGGTCCAACCGAAAGCACTTGGATTGATCTAGGTTTTCACCTCGGTGAAACCGAGTTGCAAATTTCGGCGTGACCGAAATGTGTAACTGCCCTGCAGTTATCCATCTCGGTGCCACCGAGTTTTACAACTCGGTCCCACCGACAACAAAGGGTATATATACTCGAGAGGTCGCGCGCATTGATTCCTACTTCAAACGCCGCGCCCCACACCTTCTTGCCGCCGCCGTGGTCTCCGGATCATCTCCGTTGTCGCTCAGGCGCCCTCGCCGCAGTCTCCGTCGCCGTCAGCGGACATTCTCTCCGCACCGTTGTCGCCGAGAGGAACTCCACCAAGTTAGGGTGAGTTTCGATCCCTCTCGTGCTCCCATCTCCGACTCTATGCACGATTGGTTTGCCTAGCATCTTGCCACGTTTGAGATCTTCCTTAACACAGATTAGTTCGTTAGAACGAAATTGAGTAAAAGTTTTAGGGTTAGGTTTCCGCGAACACATCTCGGTGAGACCGATTCTACATTCTCGGTATGACCGATTTGGCCTCTGGCCATTGATCTGCACCTTCGGTCCAACCGAAGTTGTGCAAATCGGTGCGACGAAATGAGGATTTAGTGAAACCCTAGTGTTTTCGGCAAGATCGAAACCCATTTCGTCCAACCGAAAGTGGTGTGAATGGTTCTGTTTGAACACTTGGATTCACGAATTTTAGACTCGATCGACCGAAATGCATTCTGTGAAAACCTAAAACTGAAATTTGAACTCATTTTTTTGCAAAATCTTCGCAGTTTGTGATAACTCTTCTACTCTGCCTACACCTAATCTATTCACGGGTTGTCACCATGTCGATGCCGTGACAGCGAACAGGTCCGAGTCACCAATTGCTGAAATTCCAGAGGCGTGCACTAGTCCCGAGTCCAAGAGCTTTTCAGATGATGGTGAAAGGAGCACACCAAGTGGTTTGCCTCCTGCAGCCACCAGGGCCAGAAAGAAGAGGAATTCTGATGAAGAAGATTCTGATTTTATTGCTGAGGAAGAGATCTCCTCCAAGCCAAAGAGAAAAGTTGTTGCCAAAGAGCATCAAGGGCAGCAAACCAAGAAAGGCACCAGTAAAGTGAAGAAGTCCACTGTTGCTAAGAAGCTGAGTATGGAAGAGGAAACTTCAAGCAAGGTGAAGAAAACTTCCAAGAGGAAGAGGATTGTGCATGATGAAGCAGCAGATGATGATGATGATGAGGAAGCACCCCAGCCTCCTCAGAAGCCTAAGCTCATGGGTGATGCCATCGTAAGGAGGAGCCCCTTCTAAATCCAAGCCATCTGCTCCAGCAAAGGCAGCTCAAGCCAAGCCTGCTGCCAAGCCCAAGAAAACTGTCAGGAACATTCCAGCTTCAGAGAAGAAGAAAGATAATGTGCCACCAGCTGAGTCAGATGATGAGGCACCTGTATTGCTGAAACTTCGTCAGAAACTGCCAATTCACAATGATGCTCATCCTCGAGCTGAAAACATGAAGGAAAGAAAGGATAGAGGTCTCAGGCTATGGAGACAAGCTGATCCATATGCTGTGAGGAGAAGAACTGCTGTTGATCCAAGATTCCACACCAGAGAGCAGCAGGACTTCTATGAGACTGTGCTAATGGACAAGAAGCCCATTGTTGCAGACACTAGATATGTTGACTGGGCATACATTGACAGTGAAGAGCACAGAGACTTCTTTCCACATGTGCATGAGAGCTTCACTGCATGTGGTGTTGCTAAGTTTGTTGGTCAGAAGCTGACAGATTGGAATGATGAGATGATAATGCAATTCTATGCCACAGCTCATTTCTATCCAGATGGAAAGATCACATGGATGACTGAAGGCCAAAGATTCTCTTCAACTGTTGAAGAATGGGCAGCACTGCTGAATGCTCCAGTCTTGAGAGAGAGGATGATGTTGATGTCTATGGAATTCCCAAGAAGAACCATGAATCTATGAAGAACATGTACAATGAGGTACCAGCTAAGGATGTGGAAATCTGAAGCTCGGCTCATGTATCATCTCCAGCAGGTCTACCTACCACAAACACTATTACGAGGCATACCTTGATGCCCAAGTCTCGAGATCATCGCATGATCAGAGGGTACTCTATCAACATGCTGCATATACTTGATCAGAAGGCACCTTTCAAGGTGATGGACCTGATAGTTGAGACTATCAAGAGGACTGCAGCAGACCAGAAGAGGTCGTGTGGATTTGCCCCGCACATTCAAATGCTTATCAATGCCAAGTTTGGCACAGGCACCTACTTGTGGGATAGACCACACTTGCCACTGCAGCCTGAGCATGAGGACAATGAAGTTGTGATGGATGAGGAGGATCCAACGTCTGTTGAAGGACAAACAAAGAGTGAAGCTGCCAAGAAAGCTAAAGCTGAGAAGGAAGCAGCAGCAGCAGCTAAACCCAAGAGTGTTGGAGAGCAGCTCCTTGAAGCTACCCAGAGGATTGAACAACGCCTGGCCAGCATTGTGCAGTCTCAGGAGAGCCTTGAGAGGATTGTTGAAGACAAGATCCATGCTCTGGATGTCAAGCTGACTGAAGTGCAAGTCACTGTCAACAAGCTTGAGGCAGATATCGAGGAAGCAAAGAGGGAGAAGGAAGAGCTCATGAGAGAGATGCAGGATGACCTAGTCTAGGATGATTATGAACAGCCTGCTCCGGTTCCCACAAGACCCTGATCAGCTGCTATTCCAAAGGATGACATCGGGACTACAGCCTCAAGACCTCCCACAGCTCCATCGGGCCCAGCTCCAGCTCCAGTGACCACTCCTCTAGCTCCACAGACATCAGCTGAAGCCTTTGCAGATGCAGCCATCTCAACTCCATCAACCCAGACAGGAGCCGCCAGCAGAGTCCCTAGTGACGTTTAGCTCTATACTTTTCGAACTTTTTGGTAACTTGTTGCCAAAGGGGGGAGAAATTGTATAGATCATAGGACTTCGAGAGAGAGAGAGAGAGTGCTTGCTTTTGCTCTTTCGTTCATTTGCGGTTTCTTTGAGATTTTTCGAGACATTCCGTGTGTTTGATACTACGTTTGTTCTACATTGATGAGTGCTTGGTCGTACTATGCCTTAATGTGTGCTTAATGCCTATCATATGCTATTCATATCTTGTATGATCATTTACTCATGTCTTGGTGATTGGGTGCATGCTATTCATTCTTATCATTTTGTGCGCTCCACCAAGATGTATGTGACATGGAAGAGTGACCCATGATCCTAATCGATTGTGCATTTGCATTCAAACGCAAATCTTAAATAATGCACAAATTTAGGGGGAGCTCTTGCTTATCACATACTTCTCAAAGCGACGATATTATTCATTGATTATATCCTATGTCGAAGCTTTGATCTATATGTTGTCATCAATTACCAAAAAGGGGGAGATTGAAAGTGCAACTAATCCCCGGGTGGTTTTGGTAATTAATAACAACATATATATCATTGAACTAATAGTTTCTTGAGAATCATTTCAGAAAGTTCAGTGATATGGGTATGGCAATGGTGAAGAAGTGGACCCTCAAAATGATAAGGCAAGCATTGGCAAAAGCTCAAGACTCCATTTTTGGTTTAGTGATCCAAGATCACATTGAGTCCATAGGAAAGCCAATACTATTAAAAGGGATGAGGTTATGTTAATGATCGTTGCTCAAAGTGCTTAGTGATATATCTCCTAAACTATCAGCACCCTTCACTTCCATAATACACTCATAAGTAATCTCGGTCCCACCGATTCCATAAACTCACCACACCGAGATGAACCACCTCAGCCATATAGCCAAACCCTAGAAATTTCGGATTTTCCGATTCGAACTCGGTCTCACGAAACTAGTGTTGCCAAGCTTCAGAACCTTCGTCATCAAATCGGTGTCACCGAGATGATGAAGTCGGTCCCACCGAGATTGGCAAACCCTAGTCTTTGGAAGAATCGGACTCACCGAGATTGTATTTTCGGTCCCACCGAAAATCCCAACGCTCACATGTTTTGAACTTTCGGTCTCACCGAGTTGTCAACTTCGTGTGACCGAGATTGGTCAAATGTGTAACGGTTGGATTTTGTGTGGAGGCCATAAATACCCTCCACCCCTCTTCATTCGTGGAGAGAGCCATCGAAAGAACTAGCACTCCTACCTTACATTTCGAGAAGAAAACTACCTACCCTTGTGTTGAGATCAAGTAGCTCCACTCCCACCATATGAAACTTGATCTCTAGCCTTCCCAAGTTGCTTTCCACTCAATCCTTTCTTCCACCACAGCCAAATCAGTGAGGAGAGTTGAGTGTTGGGGAGATTATCATTTGAAGCACAAGAGCAAGGAGTTCATCATCATCAACACCATCTATTACCTTTTGGAGGGTGGTGCCTCCTAGATTTGTTAGGTGTCGCTTGGGAGCCTCCGTCAAGATGTGGAGTTGAACCAAGAAGTTTGTAAGGGCAAGGAGATCGCCTACTCGTGAAGATCTACCCCGAGTAAGGCTAGCCCTCCGTGGGCGTATGCCATGATGGCATAGACAAGGTTGCTTCTTCGTGGACCCTTCGTGGGTGGAGCCCTCCGTGGACTCTCGCAGCCGTTACCCTCCGTGGGTTGAAGTCTCCGTCAACGTGGATTGACGATAGCACCACCTATCGGAACCACGAGAAAAAATCTCCGTGTCTCCAAATTGCATTTGCTCTTCTCCACCTCTCTTTACTACATGTGCAATTTACTTTCCGCTGCCTATACTCTAGAATTGCATGTGTAGGGTGATACTTGACTTGATCATCATTGTGAACTTGCCAAAAACTTGTCTTTATCAAAAGGCTAAATTTTTATATTGTCAAGTAGTCTAATCACCCCCCCTCTAGACATACTTTCGATCCTACAGTTTCTGAACCCATGGTTCTCTTTATTTACCATGTTTTCTAGCAACAAAGTCTCTCTTATCATAACGTTGATTCTTTGATTGTGGATTATCAAGATCAACAGCAGGTTCAATCTCTACATCATTATCATTACTAGGTTGAGCATCAACATGAACATCATTATTAACATTATCACTAGGTTCATGTTCATTACCAGATTGTGTCTCAGCATTAGAAATAGAAATATCATTGGGATTCTTAGGTGTGTCTAAAATAGGTTCACTAGAAGCATGCAAAGTCCTATTAGTTTTCTTTTTCCTTTTATTAGAAGGACTAGGTGTATCAGTATTAATTCTCTAAGAATCCTGCTCAATTCTCTTAGGATGGCCCTCAGGATACAAAGGTTCCTGTGTCATTTTACCACCTCTAGTTATAACCCTGATAGGATTATCATTATTCTTACTATTCAACTCATTAAGCAAATCATCATGTGCCTTAAGTACTTGTTCTACTTGAGTTGTAACCATGGAAGCATGTTTACTAATAAGCTTGAGATCATTAACAGTTCTAGTTATATAATCACCCAAGTGGTCAAGCATGTAAGCATTACGTTTCAATTGTCTACTAACATAAGCATTGAGGTTTCTTGTTTAACAATAAAATTATCAAACTCATCCAAACATTGACTAGCAGACTTATTGTAAGGAATATCACCTTCATCAAATCTATGGAGAGAGTTTACCTCTACTACAGGTGTTGGGTTATCAAGACCATGTATTTTCTTCAACAGGCGGTAAATTCTTATCATCTTCAGCTTTAATACCTTTTTCTTTCATAGATTTCTTTACCTCTTGCATTTCTTCAAGACTGAGAAATAGAATATCCCTTTTCTTCGGAGTTGCCTTAGGAGTTGGTCCAAGAAGTGTCCAATCATTATCATTACTCAATATATTATTCAATAGCAATTCAGCTTGCTCAACAGTTCTTTCCCTGAAAACACAACCAACACAACTATCCAGGTGGTCTCTGGAAGCATCGGTTAGTCCATTGTAAAAGATATCAAGTATTTCATTTTTTGAGAGGATGATCAGGCAAAGCATTAAGTAATTGGAGAAGCCTCCCCCAAGCTTGTGGGAGACTCTCTTCTTCAATTTTCACAAAAATAAATATTTCCCTTAGGGCAGCTTGTTTCTTATGAGCAGGAAAATATTTTGGAGAGAAGTAATAAATCATATCCTCGGGACTACGCACACAACCAGGAGCAAGAGATTTAAACCATAACTTAGCATCACCCTTTAATGAGAAAGAAAACAATTTAAGAATATAGTAATAGCGAATTTTTTCCTCATGAGCAAATAGGGTGGCTATATCATTCAATTTAGTAAGATCTGCCACAACAATTTCACATTCATAACCATAGAAAGGATCAGATTCAACCAGAGTAATTAACTCACGATCGACAGAGAATTCATAATCCTTATCAGTAACAAAGATAGGTGAAGTAGCAAAATTGGGATCATATTTCACTCAAGGATTTTTCTTTTAGCTTAGTGAGGGAGTCCCGGACTAGGGGGTGTCCGGATAGCCGAACTATCATCTTCGGCCGGACTTCTGGACTATGAAGATACAAGATTGAAGACTTCATCCCGTGTCCGGATGGGACTTTCCTTGGCGTGGAAGGCAAGCTTGGCGATGAGGATATGTAGATCTCCTACCATTGTAACCGACTCTGTGTAACCCTAACCCTCTTCGGTGTCTATATAAACCGGAGGGTTTTATTCTGTAGGAAAAACAACAATCATACCATAGGCTAGCTTCTAGGGTTTAGCCTCTCTGATCTCGTGGTAGATCTACTCTTGTACCACCCATATCATCAATATCAATCAAGCAGGAGTAGGGTTTTACCTCCATCGAGAGGGCCCAAACCTGGATAAAAACATCGTGTCCCTTGTCTCCTGTTACCATCCGCCTACACGCATAGTTCGGGACCCCCTACCCGAGATCCGCCGGTTTTGACACCGACATTGGTGCTTTCATTGAGAGTTCCTCTGTGTCGTCGCCATCAGGAAGGATGCCTCATCCCGTCTTTAATGACGGCACTGTCGTTAAAGGAGCTTTGGCTATCTGCCAAACTCTCCGGCTAGGCGGTTTCCTTATGACCGCCTGTCTGGCCGCCATGCTGACGATGACTTCTCGGGTCATCGAAAGCAATCTTCACATCAGCTCGGAACTCGCCGAGCAGTTGGATCCGATGGAGCTCTCTTCCTTAAACGAGCTCTTGGATCGCATCGCCGCCCTGTGAGTCGCTATAGAGTACGATCAGATTGGGCCTAAACCCGATCTGAGAGAGATTAACTCTCCCCAAGTTACCCACCATGTTGCTGTGGTAGAGGAACAATACGGCGACCCTTCTTCTATCTTAAGGACTAGCTATGTCTGGATTCCCGATCCCTCCATGCCGGATTCCCGCAGGTGGGAGGATGTTACTCAAGCCCTAAACCTAAAGTCAGGCAGTGGGCTAGATTCATTGGACAACATCCAAGAACCGAAGCTTCCGAGTTCAGAAAATACTTGGCCCCTGAGTTTTAAAGTGGACGGGGTTCCGAATTTAATTCCACCCGCCCACCCAAACATAAGCGATCTATCCCTAATCCGGCAAGAGCCCATGAAACAAGACAACATTACTGGGCAGATTCCCCCTGGTTATGAACAGGATAAAGGACTGCCGCGAGGAGGACGCAATTTCATTCTTCTGCAATAATTGCACGGACAAGGGAATCCTCAACACCGTAAGTCGTCGTGAATTTACACGCGTCACTGACTTAGCGTCCGTAGTACGAAAGTACTGTGCGATGGAAAGCGCCTGGAAAACCGAAATCAATTTTTAGGATAATCCGGCCCTGAATACAACACTAGTCCGAAACAAAAGGGTGCATTATCACTAGGCACCTGGGTTAAACACCAAAAAGCAAAAACCCTCTATAGGGCATGGAACCGCACTGGAAGGATGGCTCAATGGACCCTGCAAAATTCATAGTACAAAGGGTGCCACTCCAACTCACAACCTTGGAGCATGTTGGATACTATGGCAGGTGGCCAAAAGTGGCGAAGAGATTCTAACTCCAGAATACCAGTCCAAGGATACCAGTACGGTATTAACCGTCTTTGAGACTTTCGCATCAAATAATATGCGGAAATGAACACTCCGCAGCCTTGCCGAAGTCTACCAAGTAGCAACAATAAACCCATGGAGTGACACGGCTATTTCCTTTAATGCTAGTGACAAACCTAAATTCTGAACAGCCCGAGCACCAGCGGCATTGGTCCTCAGTCCAATAGTGGACGGCTTTCTCCTTACCAAGGTACTCATGGACGGTGGCAGCAGACTGAACCTCATTTACGAGGAAACCCTCTGAAAAATGGAAATAGACTGGAGCCGCATTGAGCGAAGCAGCACAACCTTTAGAGGAATAATCCCCAGTCGGGAAGCATGCCATACAGGAAAAATCACACTGGATGTGGTGTTCGGCACGCCAGATAATTACAAGTCCGAGGAGGTCACGTTCCAAGTGGCTCCGTTCAGCAGCGGATATCACGCTCTATTAGGGCGAGAGGCATTCACAATTTTTCATGCTATACCCCATTACGGGTACATGAAGCTCAAAATGCCCAGGCCCAACGGAATCATCACTCTTGCTAGTGACCCGGACATAGCACTCCGCGTCGAAAACAAGACAGCCGCACTGGCCCTGGAGGCACTATCCGAAGCCCTAGTGGCCGAGGAACTCACTACGCTGCACTCCATGGTGAATAGGGATGATGTGATACTCCATAAGAGATCCAAGTCCACCTCCTTCAAACCAGCGGACGAAATAGTCAAATTCCAAGTCCATCCAACGGACCCTACAAAAACAGCCTCCATTGGGGCACAATTAAACCCTGATGTAGATGCTGCACTAAGAGAATTCCTACGCGAAAATTGGGACATCTTTTCCTGGCACCCTTAATACATGCCAGGAATCCCACGCCGGCTGGCCGAGCACAGCCTAAACATCATAAAAGGATTCAAGCCAGTCAAATAGGCTCTTTGGCGTTTTTCCAAACCCAAGAGACAGGCCATGGGAGAGGAACTAGCCAAATTATTGGAGGCCGGATTCATCAGAGATATAAAACATCCAGAGTGGCTAGCAAACCTGGTGATGGTACCAAAGAAGGACAAATCTTGGCACCTATGCGTTGATTTTAAAGACCTCAATAAGGCTTGCCCAAAGGATCCCTTCCCCCTCCCCCGCATCGATCAAATTATCGACGCTACCGCAGGACACGATTCATTGTGTTTCCTCGCAGCATACTCCGGCTACCACCAAATTAAGATGGCAGAGCCCGACCAGGCCACAACGGCATTCATCACCCCATACGGCCCATTCCGCTTCAACACAATGCCCTTTGGGCTCAAAAATGCCGGCGCAACATATCAGCACATGATTCAGACATGTCTGGCAAACCAGATCGGCAAAACAGTGGAGGCATACGTAGACGGTGTGGTCGTCAAAACCAAGCATTTCAAAACTCTAGTAGACGAATTGAGGCTCACGTTCGATAATCTCCGAACATATGACATTAAGCTTAACCCGGAAAAATGTGTTTCCGGCGTACCAGCCGGAAAGATCTTGGGCTTCATTGTATCCAGTAGAGGAATTGAAGCAAACCCAGCCAAGATCCGAGCTCTGTCACAATTGGATATCCCAAAGGACCTCAAACAAATACAGAAATTGACGGGATGCGTGGTGGCTTTAAGCCGCTTTATCTCCCGTTTAGGAGAAAAGGCATTACCACTTTATCGCCTCCTCCAGCGCACCGAACACTTCGAGTGGACGGACGCGGCCACGGCCGGACTCGATGAAATAAAAGCTATATTGGCAACAAACCCGGTCCTGGCCGCGCCCAACATAGGCGAGCCAATGCTATTATATATCGCGGCAACTCACCAAGTGGTGAGCGCGGTGCTCGTTGTCGAATGAGAAACGGACGGACACAAGTTCCCCCTTCAAAAACCAGTTTACTACGTGTCCACTATCCTGAATCCACGCAAGTCACGGTACCCGCATTATCAGAAGATAGCGTACGCGGTGTTCATGGCATCCTGGAAGCTGCGACACTACTTTCAAGAGTGTTCGATAACAGTAGCCTCCGAAGTACCTCTTAATGACATTATAAACAACCGCGACGCGACTGGCCTGATTGCCAAATGGTCCATTGAGCTCCTCCCGTTCAACATAACCTATAAGCCACGGCGAGCTATTAAGTCGCAAGTTTTGGCCGACTTCATCACCGAATGGACTGAAGCAGAACTCCCTAAAGAGTACGGCGCATATTCCAACTGGATCATGCACTTCGACGGCTCCAAAATGTTGGCTGGCCTGGGGGCTGGCGTCGTCCCGTACGTCCCCAATGATACGGTTCAATACGTACTCCAGATAATGTATACGAACTCCAACAACGCATCCGAATACGAGGCCCTTCTACATGGCCTCCGGATGGCAGTCTCCATGGGCATTCAACGCCTAGAGGTGCACGGGGATTCAAACCTCGCGATATGCCAAATAAATGGAGACTTCGATGCCAAGGATCCGAAAATGGCAGCTTATCGAAACGTCGTCCTAAAAATGTCAGCTCGGTTTGAGGGGCTTGAATTTCACCATATAGCCCGGGACAACAACCAGGCAGCAGACGTATTGGCACGCATTGGCGCAAAGTGCGATGCCGTCCCTCCCAACAACTTCCTAGAGAGGCTGTTCAAGCCATCCGTACTATGGGAGGGGGAATCTGGAAATAATAACCCGGACCCAACTTCACTGCCCGACACCGAACATTCTGACACAATCGGCGGTTCTGCCAACGAAGTAACATCCTCAGCCCACGTAAAAATGGCAGTCATTGCCCCGTGGATGGAACCATTCCTAGCCTACCTAACTAGGCAGGAACATCCCGAGGACCAAAACGAGGCCCGCTGCATAGTGCGGCGATCTAAAGCCTATAAGGTCCATGAGGGAGAACTTTACAAGAAAAGCACAACCGGAGTCCTTCAAAGGTGTATCTCCGAAGAGGAAGGGCGGAACCTTCTGGCTGAAATTCATGCCGAACTCGGTGGGCACCACGCCGTAGCCCGGGCCCTTGTAGGCAAGGCCTTCCGTACAGGATTTTATTGGCCGACGGCCCGGGCAGATGCTCAGGACTTAGTCCAACGATGCGTCGGTTGCTAGCTTTTTGCTAATCAAAGCCACATGCCACCCATCGCCCTCAAAACTATACCCATAACCTGGCCCTTTGCAGTCTGGGGGCTTGACATGGTTGGGCCCCTTAAAGGAGGAACCCACAAGCAAAGATACCTACTAGTCATGGTGGATAAGTTCACCAAATGGATAGAGGCCAAGCCTGTTAAGACGGCCGAATTTGGACCGGTGATAGACTTTATATCAGGGGTCATACACCGTTACGGCATCCCCCATAGCATCATCACTGACAACGGCACAAACTTTACGGCTGACGAGGTTAAACTCTGGTGCAAAAACATGGGCATCAAACTCGACTATGCTTCAGTCTATCACCCACAAACTAACGGTCAAGTCGAACAAGCAAATGTTCTAATCATGAGAGGCATCAAACCCCGATTAGTGCGGTCCCTTAAGGAATCTAACACGCACTGGGCAGAAGAGCTCGACTCCGTACTCTGGGGGCTGCGGACCACTCCAAATCGCACCACCGTATTTACACCATTCTTTATGGTATACAGCGCAGAGGCAGTTCTGCCCTGTGACATAATTCATGACTCACCTCACATGCGCATGTATGAAGAAAGAGAAGCCGAGCTCGATCGGCAGGACAGTTTGGACGCATTGGAGGAGGACCGTGACGTGGCAAAAGCCCATTCCGCATTCTATCAACAGCAAGCTCGACGATATCAAAGCAGAGAAGTACGGGCCAAACCTTACAACGTTGGCGAGTTAGTTCTACGCTTGCCGGACCAGAAAAAGGACAAACTCAAGCCCAAATGGGAAGGTCCCTTTATCATTGACCAAGTCCTGACCTGTGGAGCGTACCGCCTGCGAGATGCATCGGATAACCGACTCGAGCCGAACCCATGGAACGCAGCTCGTCTCCGAAGATTCTATGCCTAGCGCCGGATTCTGAGTTCGTCCCCTTCCTCCGTCTATATTTTACATGTTAGCTGTCTTTTGTTTCTCTCCTTCTCCCCCCTTTTTCCTATTACAGCCTTTGAAAGCTTGTTCACGCATTGTTCGCACACACTTGACGCACTATCCGCGCTCATTATACCTGGGGGCTTCTTTAACAAAACCTTATTTATACGGGCTTCATGCCCAACACATGTGTCACACTTCCGCATGTACCTTTTATTCACCATTATATGCATCGATATGACTTAAGTTTTGGCCAAGATGGGTTACCTAGCTCCTGTGCTTACCCCTACGTTCCCGATTGTTCGGCTAGGCGGTAAAGGGAGCACCTCTGCGATTGTTACTGCCGGGTCAGCCGGATGTGTACCTTAGACTGGGTGAGGCCGAAAGCTAGCGTTCTTAAGGGAATATTCAGTCGGTGAACTAAAAGACGATTTTTTACCTATTTATTCATCTGCCCCCAGATGTTTTTCTGCTTCTTTCACAGTCCGGACATGCACTTTAGGGCATGCCTCCCAGGGAAAGGAACCCCTAACCGAACTATTCTCCCTGGAAGATGTTTCTTACTAACCATGTAATATAACATAACTAGTTGGGCACTTGTCTGATAAAGCACTAATGACCCCTACGCCTGGTCTCCACGCATGCCTCGGTTCTTATATAACCGCGAGGGTATTCGGACACACTCCGGACTATTGGGTCCCGAGGTTGAAGCGAAAAGGTCCGCTATGACAAACGATCTACAATCCGGCTAGAAGGCATTTTACATGTCATTTTAAATTACATAGTCAACTTGACCGGGCATATTCCTCTTCAATGCCATCCAGCAGGCTGTCTAGCTTACAGTCTTGTTGGGAATACTTTGCAGCCAATTCTACTTGGTCGTACACTAAGCTCACAGGGATCTCCTTCCCATCAGGCCCCGTAGGTCCGACCTCAGCCATGTGGTTTGGGTCAGCCTTCGTGTACCGCATCTTCACCATGGCCCAGGCCTCCCTGGCGCCTTGACGGTAGGCCGAAATCTTCCATAAGCGGAAGCGCTGCCGTGCTCCCTGAAGCCTCTCTGCAAGCTCTCCAAGGCTTTCGAGCAGGGAGACAGATGGACATAAGGCCTGGGCGACGCCTTTCATCACCTGCCGAACTCGTTCGTGCAGTTGCAAGAGCTCAGGAAGCAAGTCACTCGTAGAACTGGGCATCTCCTCTGCAGGATGGCCTGTGAGCATACCTACAGACATAACTCTGTTAGACGACTTCCTCGCCGAACTCTTTTTCAAAGTTCGTTCAAGCACTTACTAAAAATGCCGCGTCGAAGTCGCTGATTCTCCTTAATGGAGTCAGATAGCTGGACACGAACATCCTTTAGTTCCTCACCCAGCTGGGTGTTGGCATCTTGGAGATAATTTTTCTCCTGCCTCACCCTTGTAAGCACACTCTCGCCGGCCTTTAACCGGCGCATGAGCTGTTGCTTGTCCGGATCTATCTCGGCGCCATCTGCAATATTATTGTCAGACTTATACACAAGCCGCACTTCACAAATAACTTGTCTGTTGAAGCATATATTACTAGAGGGGGTCTCTTTGGCTTCCCCCACTGCGGCTAGTGCGGCCTCAAGTTGGGCTTTGCACTCCTCCAGCTCCTGGGACAGTTGGGTATTCTTTTCGGTAAGAACCTACACAACAAATGATCCTTAAATCAGTTATTCTAACTATTTCAAGTCTCGGGGGCGACTGGCATATATAACTGTCAAATCTTCTCACCCATATGTCTTTTACATACTGCTCTGTGGCTCTGGCTAGACCATTTTGAGCGGCACGGAGGTGCGCATCTCCCGAATTAAAGGCATCCAATGCCTCTGGGGAGAAACATGCGTCACGAAGAGCAGTCCGGCGGCGCCTGTTATTAGTGGCACTCTCCACCTCGGAATTGGTGGCAGATAACCTGTCGGCATCCTCTGTTGGAGGAACATCCGACGCACGACCCGTGTTCACCTCCGCTTCTAGACCTGGCTTTGGAGTCTGGCGAGCGGAGGACTGATTGGCAACCTCTCCGGATACAGTCCGGCGAGCGCTCTTCTTCCTGAAAAGGCACGAATGTTAGTATGCCTCCCAGGAATAAAGCCAGTGAGTAAGGTGACGCACCATACCGTTGCACCGGAGTTTCGATCCGGATTGCACGTCTTTTTAACCTGCTGGGCCGTGCTGCCCCTTGTTGGCCAGCCGCCGCGGGCTGAGCCCTCCGCCTCAAGGGCGCCCCCTGCGAAACACCATCGGTATACGGTGATCAAAAACACGCATGGATGGGTCATTTTCAAAGTATCGGGACTTCAGTCTCAGTTACCTGCGAGGCGGGAAGTATTCCGGGGTAATCGGCCGTAATGGCGACCAAGGCATTATCGATGCTCAGTTGATGGAAAACCCCATCGATCAGCTCCACCGATATGTCCGGATCCTCTTGGGAGGTCGGGTCGAGGAACCGTTCTGGATCCTCGGGTTGTGGAGGCGGGCTGTTTATATCCTTTACGGCCTGGCGCAGTTCTTGCGCCAAAATCACAAAATGAGATACTTGACTATGGGAGTACGGATCGGATAGGCCAAAATGAATGTCCGCTTACCCATCTTGGGGATTGTTCATAGAAAATCCGACCTGCGGATTGATGCGGACAAACTCCTCCTCTTCTCCCTTGTACAATGCAGACAAGATCTTCCTCAGATCGGCGACCGATCCCGGCCCCTTACGGCCGCAGCGGGTGGCATCATCCTCCCCGTTGAAATCCCACATGGGGTGGCCTCTATACTGGAGTGGCTGCACCCCCCCATAATGCATATGGCCATGACTCCGATCATGGTCAGTCTGGAATGGGCTAACAACCTTATCCGGCTCATCAGGTAAATGACGTCCCTGTCGTTTTCCCTCTAAGGGCTCCGTGGACGCCAGCTTAGGCGTTTCTTCAAGGTAGTGTTATTAAACTCAGGGAGGCCAACCCAAACAGGGTCTGGTAGGGGTACATCTTCTATATAAAACCATGCCGAAGGCCAGTCTTCAGACGCCTTCTTTGGGGTTCTGGATAGATATCCGGTCCCGGTGATGCGCCATAGTTCGGATCCGCCCACTTGATATATCGACCCCTCTTGAGAACGGGGCACAAGGCAGAACAGCTTCTTCCACAGCGCAAAATGAGGCTCGATGCCCAAAAACAGCTCGCAAAGGGCCACGAAACCCGCGATATGCAAAATGGAGGCAGGTGTCGGATTTCGGGTTCTGGCAGACCCTTGAGGTTCGAACACTGGGGTGCGCGCGGAGGTTTTGCCCTCTATCTACCTGCTCCTTGCCGAATCGCTAGGATCTAAACTACGAAAGAATCAACACAAGAGACACGGGGTTTATACTGGTTCAGGCCACCATTGTGGTGTAACACCCTACTCCAGTGTGTGGTGTGGTGGATTGCCTCTCGGGCTGATGATGAACAATACAAGGAAGAACAGCCTCGCGAGGGTCTGTTCTTGACTGATGCGATGAACTGCTAGGAGGAGTTCAGTCACTCTATCTACTGGTTTCTTGGTGAGGATCCAGATGCCTCTACCCTTGGGGTGGCTAGTCCTATTTATAGGCAAAGACCCTGGGCCTCTCCCCAAATATTGAGCGGGATGGGCGCCAACAATTGGCCATTTTGACGGGGAACAATGGGTACACCTATCCTTACTAAAGTTGGTCCTCGCCTGTCAAAGGCTCTGGTGGTGACGCCTGCTTGGGCTCCACAATGACTTCCTCCCTGCTGTTGGCCTGGTCTTGGTCTCGTTGCACCGAAATGGGTGCCTTTGCTTGATGCTCTCGTCTGCGCTTGCTCCCTTTGCACCAAAGAGGAAAGGAGGACACTACGCGGGCTGGCGCCCTTGGTCGTCATGGCTTGCGTCATGGGCACCTCACGAGGTATCCCACCTTGAACTCTCCGCCTCCTCGTGAGCCAGCCTGATGAGGTTGTGCCTGAAGAAGCTCCTTGTCGTCCGCCCCGCGAGGCTTGGCCCCTCGCGAGGGTCTTGAGCTTGTGTTGATGAAGATGGGCCGCGCTGGGCCCCCTTTGAGCCACGCCGCAGGCCGCGGGCAAGCAAATCTGGGGACCCTCGTTCCCAGAACGTCGACAGTAGCCACCGGGCCCACGGCGCGCCCGGACTTGGCCGAGCAGAGAGGCGAAAGGGCAAGTGCGAAGCATCGCGTGACCTAACAGCCTGCGGCCTTGGGCGCCGCATGGCGGTTGATTGGACGTGGGCGCCTCCGCTTCCCCACGACTCCTCGACAACTGCACGGATTCGACAAGTCCCTGCATGCAAATCGGGTCATGATTACCTACGATCATGGAGGTCGACGGTTGGCCTTTGCCGGCTATAAGTATGGAACGGTGCGTGCCCTTCCAGTCTATCTCTCCTCGCTTCTCCTTCTTCCTGGTCCTTGCTCCGTCTTGCTGTAATGGCTCCGATCCGCCGGTTCTCCGCGGAAGAGAAGGGAAAAGCTGCCCAAGAGGATCCTGACCCGCTTCCACCGAAGAAACGGCTTGCCCTCTGCCACTGGGGTGAGGACGCCCGCCAAGAAGCGCCGAGACCCTGGTGTGAGCGGCCACCACTAGGGTTCGCACTTCCCTTGTACGCCCATATCGAGGGATCTGAAGGAGCCGATGCCGAATGCCACGGGCGGCGCCGGCGGGTCACGAAGGTGTGCGTCTTCCCCCTGGAGTCCACGCCGAAGGCTCCTCCCGAGAGTTCGTGCTTCGCGCCGCCATGCCTCCTAAGTCTTGGATTCGCCTTCCCCCTTTTTTCGTCTCTGTCATCCCGCAGGGGGAACCCCTAGGGCTTTGGCTGCAGCACGCCGGCTGCAGCACCCTCGCGACCGGGGCAGAGGTCGCGGTCGTTGCCCCGGGCGAGGTCTTCATGACTCGAGGCTGGGGCGAGGTCGTCCGGGTTTGCAGGACAAGGGGCGCCCTCGCGATCCACCTGGAGTATGACGGTGCTTCGGTGATGTCCTTCAAGGTCTTCGATGCGGAGGGTCGCCGGCTGGAGTGCTGCCCCGGAAGAGGCGGTCGGGACCCTGCCGCGGCGAGGCAGAGGCCGGCCAATCGCTCCCTTGGCAGCTCCTCAGGCGGTGGAGGTGCCGGTGGATCCAGCAACTCCGCCGAGCTCTTCGCGACTCCGGAGACAAGCGACGACAGCTACGAGCCCCCGAGCCTGCACCGCTCCAGGAGCAGGGCGGGCTCGTCAGGCCGTCACCGCCCCTGATCTGGATGGGGTTGGCGCCGGCGCTGGGCCGCCCACTGTTGATGATGGCTTCTGCCGCGATGGCCCCTGTAGTTAGGACTCCGTAGGATTCGCGTCTTTTGTTCCTGCGAGGGGCCAAGAATATACCCCACGGGGGCTTGTAAGATGTTTGTAGCTCCGTTTGTCAATATGATCCTCATTGTGAAGCAGTGCGAGATGCTTTTTCCGTCTCAGCTTAGTTTCTTCCATTCGGACCTCGTGAGGGCTTGATGCTCTGCGCCAACAGGTCCCAGTCCCAAGGCGGCTTTAGCCGTCGCTGGTATACCAGGTCGCGATGTCGTGGTCAAGGCCAGGAGGTGAGCGGCCCAAGGTCCGGTAAGAGCCCCTGAGTCGCAATGCTCAGGAGGTCCCCCTTAGCGCTCAAGCATCCATCATTCGGTGAGAAAGGGGAGCAACGTTGCTAACACGGGATTGCATTAGGTGCGGGGATGGTGCTGCGATAGCTAATGTTCTCGTAGGATGACTTATCTCGAGGGTCAGGAAACGCTTCAGGGTGTGGCTCTAGGTCCGTGCCTTGGCCGGCGAGGGGTTGCTTGGCGAGGTCCTCGCGTGCTCCTCCCCTCTCCCCTTCACTCCCCTTTTTGCTCTATGTCCTCGGGTCCCGGCCCTCGAGCTAGTCTCAGCCGTCGCTGGTATGCCAGGTCGCGCTGCCGTGGACAAGACCAGAGGGTGAGGGCTGGAGAGCCAGTAGGAGCCCTGAGTCGCGATGCTCAGGTACCCCCCCTTTAACGTGCAAGCGGTTTGCGCGGACGAGAGTTAAGAAGACACCGTGAGGGCCTTGCCTGACGATGCTCCTTGGAGGGACCCTGCAGGCTCATCACAAAGGAACGAGAGTTCGCCGTGACAATCGATAGTTGGCCGTTAGTTGCTTTGGAGAGGCGACGAGGCACGAAAGGCCTGGCGAGGTGTGTTGGGGCACCCGTGAGCCAACGCGGGACTCACGGGGCCCTACCCCAAGGCGGGTTGCGCCTAGCGTTGGGCCCTATCTTGGAGTGTGTTCCTGCAAATTTGGCTAGATGCTGGTGCCCTACGTCCTCGGGTCCCGGCTCTCGAGCGGGTGTCAGCCGTCGCTGGCATGCCAGGTCGCGATGCCATGGACAAGACCAGAGGGTGAGGGCTGGAGACCCGGTAGGAGCCCTGAGTCGCGATGCTCAGGCACCCCCCCCCTTTAACGCGCAAGCTGGGTTAGATGTCGAAACTCTACGTCCTCGGGTCCCAGCCCTCGAGCTGGTCTCAGCCGTTGCTGGCATGCTAGGTCGCGATGCCGTGGACAAGAACAGAGGGTGAGGGCTGGAGAGCCGGTAGGAGCCCTGAGTCGCGATGCTCAGGCACCCCGCTTTAACGCGCAAGCTTGCGACATCCAGGAAGAAAAGGTGCCACGGACAGGCGCCAAATAACAAGCATGATGGGTCGAAAGCATGGCCCTAAGATAAACGGAAGAAGGGTACACGCCGCTGGGTCAGACCCGAGTGACTTGGGGATGATGCAGCCCAAGGGGCGCCCCCAATAAGGTAAGCTAAGAACATGAAATAAAAGGGATACAAGCTGCAGGGATGGACCCACGCGGCCTAGGAATAATGCGGCCCTGAGGCGCTCCCAGCTGGAAATGAAACTTGAAAGATGTCACCTGATGATGTTGGGGACGAAGGGGTGTTGGTGTAGCAGACTCAGTGGGCTGCGGGAGCCGATTCTCACGAGCCCCCCAGGCCTAGGGGCCTCGGGAGGCTCCGGAGGCGCTGGTGGCTCCTCGCGGACCATCTCCATCTCCGCCAGGGCTGCGGAACACCTGACCTCTTGAGCCTCCAGGAAGGCTCTCATGTGGCGGTGGTACGCGGCAGCCGCGTTCGGCAAGCCATAAGGCATGCGAACGTAGCTATGGGGCGGACCCTCGCAGCGTCCCACTTGCGAGGGCCAGAGGCGCTCCTGAGACGCGGCTCGGTTGAGCCCTGGTATGTCGATGCAGATGCGCAGCCCACCATCCTCGCCTGGATGGGGGAACACAGCGGGTAGGCGGCGGCTGCCTCTCATGACTCTTGACTCCTGTAGCTCCTGAATGGCCTTGCTGACGAACTCCTGAGGGTTCGGCCCTCCTTGCCTTGCTCCTTCTTGAGGGAAACGTGCTTCGAAACACGCCTCCACGTGGTGCCCAAGCGCCTCCCTCGTGGCCTTGGCGAGGTCGGCGGCCCTCCAGGGGAGAACCCCCGAGCCCTGCCTGAGGAGGGTGCCGGGCGCGCTTCCCTATGCGATGGAAGGAGGCTCCCTTTGAGCAGGCGCGGGCCCTTTGGGGCCTGCCTCCTGAGGGGCCGGGTCGGACGATGTCATCTTCTTCTTGGGGGCGGCCTCGGGAAGCCTCCTGCTTCCGCGATCCGGGTCTTCCAGTGATGCGGCCTGAAAGGCTCGCTCCAGGGAGCACGCTGCGTCTCTCTCTACGCAGGGCACCGTGATGACTCCGCCACTTCCAGGCATCTTGAGGACGTTGTAGCCGTGGTGGGTTACGGCCGTGAACTTGGCCAGCGCTGGGTACCCGAGGATGGCGTTGTACGGCAGGCGAATGTGGGCGACATCGAAGTTGATGAGCTCGGTGCGGTAGTTGTCGCGTGCCCCGAAGGTGACAGGGAGGCAAGCCTTCCCAATCGGGACCGTGAAGCCGTCGGTGACTCCGGGGAAAGGTTTGGTTGGCTGAAGTTGATTGTAGGGCACTTGGAGATTGTTGAATGTTTCCACGGACAAGACGTTGAGCCCTGCCCCGCCATCGATGATGGTCCTGGTGACCAGCACGTTGCTGATGATTGGGGAGCAAAGCATCGGGAGGACTCTGGCCATGGCCGCGCACTTGAGCTGATCCACTGAGCTGAACGTGATGGCGCACGCCGACCACCTGAGAGGGCGCATGGCCTCGACCTTGGGGAGGATTGCATTCACTTCGCATGCGAACTGCTTGAAGATGCGCTGAGAGGCTGGGGCTTGGGCTCCGCCCAGGATGCAAGCGATCGCACGTGGTTCCTGGAAGCCCCTAGCCCCCTCGTCCTGATGACGGTCTTAATTTTTTCTTGGCTGCGGCGGCAGCGGAGGGAGGCCTGCGTTACCTTGCAGGCGATCCTCGCGAGGATGATCCCTCCAGCCTCCCTCACGAGGTGGGTCCTGCCAGCGATCCTCGCGAGGTTGGTTGCGCCACCCTTGGAGCGGGCTGCGGTCTTCCCAGCGTCCTGCGTTCCTTCCTCCTCCTCGGCCGTAGCCCCAGTCGCTGCGGTTGGGACGTCGGCCGACCCTTCCTTCACGCACGGCCCGGAGCTCTTGGCATTCATTGGTGTTGTGGGTGTGGAGGTCGTGGTACATGAAGTACCGACTGCCCTTGGAGGGTTCGGGCTGATTTCTGCCCCGCTTAGTGTCTGGCTCTGCCGCAAGCACGGCAGCCCCCTTGCGCTTCACGTCCTTGGCCTTGGGCTTCTTCTCTTCTGGGTCTATGGCAGGCAGCTCGAGGAGGGAGAGGCGCCCCTCCTCAGCCCTGGCACACTTGGTCACCAAGTTGAATAGCTCCAAGGAGGTGCACAGGTCTTCATGCATCGCCAGCTCCTCCTTCATCTTGACGTCGCGCACGCCGTCGGAGAAGGCCGAGATGATGGCCTCCTCGGTCACCTTGGGCATCTTGAGGCGCACGTTGTTGAAGCACTGGATGTACTTCTGCAAGGTTTCCCCTGGTTGCTGCTTGATATGGCGCATCTCGCTCACGGCGGGTGGCCGGTCGCGAGTACCCTGGAAGTTGGCGATGAAGCGGGTGTGCATCTCGTCCCAGGAGGAGATCGTGCCTGGAGCCAGATTCAGGAGCCAGGTGCGGGCCCCGTCCCTGAGCGCCATGGGAAACTAGTTCTCCATGACTTTCTCGTCTTTGTTGGCGGCCTCGATGCCCAGCTCGTAGAGCTGGAGGAACTCTACAGGGTCAGCCGTGCCATCATAGCGAGGAGGCAGGTCTGGCTTGAACTTGTCGGGCCACGCGACGCTGCGTAGCTCGGTGGTGAAGGCGCGGCAGCCCGCTGTGGCCACGGGAGGCCTTGGGCGACGAAGAGCTTGGTCCTGTGGGTCCCCATGCGTTGTAGCTGGGAGCAGCGCGGGGTCTTGACGTGCTAGAGCAGGGAGCGCTCGGGCAGCTTCTCAAGGTCGAGGGACTTCTTGGCGGCTCTACTCCTACCGCGCTGGCGCTTGATAGAGCGGGTTCTGCCCAGGGGCTACGTGCCTTGGGGCAGGCGCCTTGAGGAGGAGGTGGCGAGGCGCCCAGAGCTTCATTGCCCAAGCAGGCGGCGCGTGTAGCGAGAAGGACAAGGCGGGGAGCCTCAGTGGCGGGACGAGCTCTCAGCGACTCGGTCGAGCCACTCTTCATAGACGCTGCCGACAGGGCGCTGGAGCTCGCTTGCCGCGATGAGCCCAGCTCGAGCCTCCATGGCCGCGCGGGGCGCGCGGGACGAAGAACCAACAGGGGTGAGATAGGGTGTAGCAGTGCGGCCGTCTCGCCTCATGGATGGGTGCTGGGACGATGCTTGCTGCTCGTTCCCCGTTGGGACGGTGGCAGCGTTGACGGCTGGTGACGGGGAACGACGAGGGAGCCCGCCGACGGGAGCCGTCTAGGCGACACGGGAAGCGAGGGCGGCTCGGCGCTTGGCGCGGGCCCGACGAGTGTCTGACATGGATGCGATGGTCGGAGAAGAACAGGGCAACGGGAGATGAATTCCGGCGCACCCCTACCTGGCGCGCCAAATGTCAGATTTCGGGTTCCGGTAGACCCTTGAGGTTCGAACACTGGGGTGCGCGCGGAGGTTTCGCCCTCTATCTACCTGCTCCTCGCCTAATCGCTAGGAACTAAACTACGAAAGAATCAACACAAGAGACACGGGGTTTATACTGGTTCAGGCCACCATTGTGGTGTAATACCCTACTCCAGTGTGTGGTGTGGTGGATTGCCTCTCGGGCTGATGATGAACAATACAAGGAAGAATAGCCTCATGAGGGTCATTCTTTTGATCATGCGATGAACTGCTAGGAGGAGTTCGATCGCTCTATCTCTTGGTTTCTTGGTGAGGATCCGGATGCCTCTACTCGGGTGGCTAGTCCTATTTATAGGCAAAGACCACAGGCCTCTCCCCAAATATTGAGCGGGAAGGGCGCCAACAATTGGCCATTTTGAAGGGGAACAATGGTACACCTATCCCGACTAAAGTTGGTCCTCGCTTTGTCAAAGGCTCGTGGTGACCTTTGCTTGGGCTCCATAATGACTTCCTCCCTGCCGTTGGCCTGGTCTTGGTCTCGTTGCACCGAAATGGGTGCCTTTGCTTGATGCTCTCGTCTGCGCTTGCTCCCTTTGCACCAAAGAGGAAAGGAGGACACTGCGCGGGTTGGTACCCGACTGGCGCCCTTGGTCGTCATGGCTTGCGTCATGGGCACCTCACGAGGTATCCCGCCTTGAACTCTCCACCTCCTCGTGAGCCAGCCTGATGAGGCTGTGCCTGAAGAAGCTCCTTGTCGTCCGCCCGCGAGGCTTGGACCCTCACGAGGGTCTTGAGCTTGTGTTGATGAAGATGGGCCGCGCTGGGCCCCCTTTGAGCCACGCCGCAGGCCGCAGGCAGGCAAGTCTGGGACCCTGTTCCCGTAACGCCGACAAGAAAGCGAAGGTTGTGCAACTGGAGGCCATAGAACTCCAGGAGCCCCCGGAGAAACGGATGAATTGGAAATCCGAGCCCTCTTATCAAATAAGAGACAAGGCATACCTGCTCTCCTTTGCAGGGGTTGGGCACGTTCTCCGCTTGCTTTCCGCCCTTATAGGTGGCGAGTCCGGCTCAAACCGGGACCATGAAGGCTGGGGGAAGGAATCCCTTGGTTTGGAGCGCCACTGGCTCACTGTGCGGGACAGAGCATCTCTCCCAATCTCCAGGCTTAGGGCTGAGAGGGTGAGAGGAGGAGCCGCGTCGACTATCCATGATGGAATGGATTTCTATCAGATGCGCTCTGATGAATGCTCGCAGAGGGAGGATGGTGTGATTCAGATCTAGATCCTCGTCTCTTTTATAGACAGCTCATTTGCGCAGCTTGGAGGGTAAATGTAAAAACACCCTGAGTTTTCACATTCATTCAACACGTGGAAGACGGCCATTATTGGGCGCGGAAGCCGAGGAGCGTAATATTCACAGGAAGTCGGACGCTATTCAACAGGTACACACGATTTGGAGAAGAACCCGCCTTGCAATGCCGAAGACAATCTACGCGCCGGACTCATCGCCATTGAGGCCTAGTTCGGGGGCTACTGAGGGAGTCCCGGACTAGGGGTGTCCGGATAGCCGAACTATCATCTTCGGCCGGACTCCTGGACTATGAAGATACAAGATTGAAGACTTCGTCCCGTGTCCGGATGGGACTTTCCTTGGCATGGAAGGCAAGCTTGGCAATACGGATATGTAGATCTCCTACCATTGTAACCGACTCTGTGTAACCCTAACCCTCTTCGGTGTCTATATAAACTGGAGGGTTTTAGTCCATAGGAAAAACAACAATCGTACCATAGGCTAGCTTCTAGGGTTTAGCCTCTCTGATCTCGTGGTAGATCTACTCTTGTACTGCCCATATCATCAATATCAATCAAGTAGGAGTAGGGTTTTACCTCCATCAAGAGGGCCCGAACCTAGGTAAAAACATCGTGTCGCTTGTCTCCTGTTACCATCCGCCTAGACACACAGTTTGGGACCCCCTACCCGAGATCCGCCGGTTTTGACGCCTACACTTAGCTATCAATTTCTTAAGATCCTCTCTATCATTGCAAGCAAAAAAGTCTCTAGCAGTTTCTTCATCCATAACATAACCCTGAGGTACAATAGGCAATTCATATCTAGCGGGAGAATCATAATCTTCATCATCAGTTTCAGTAATTTCATTCTCTCTAACCCTAGCAAGTTGTTGATCAAGAAATTCACATAGTGGCACAGTATTATCAAGCAGAGAAGTAGTTTCATCATAAGCATCATGCATGGCATAAGTAGCATCATCAATAACATGCGACATATCGGAACCAATAGCAGGTGTAGGTGTTGCAAGTTTACTCAAAACAGAAGGAGAATCAAGTGCAGAGCTACATGGCAGTTCCTTACCTCCCCTTGTAGTTGAGGGATAGATCTTGGTTTTGTTGTCTTTCAGATTCCTCATAGTGATCAACAGATATAAATCCCAAGTGACTTAGAGAATAGAACAATGCTGCCTGGCAACAGCGCCAGAAAAAGGTCTTGATAACCCACAAGTGTAGGGGATCGCAATAGTTTTCGAGGGTAGAGTATTCAACCCAAATTTATTGAATCGACACAAGTGGAGCCAAGAATATTCTCGAGTATTAGCAGCTGAGTTTTCAATTCAACCACACCTGAAAAACTTAATATCTGCACCAAAGTATTTAGTAGCAAAGTAGTATGGAAGTAACGGTAACAGTGGCAAAAGTAATAGTAGCAGTTTTGTAGCAATCGTAACAGTGGCAACGGAAAAGTAATGGAGTGATACGTCCATTTTGCATCATGTTTTCTTATTATTATTTATAATGTTTTTATCCATAATAATTCTTTTTGGACGAATTCTAATGCCTTTTCTCTCAATTTGCAAGGTACACACCAAGAGGGAGAATTCCGGCAGCTCGAAATCTGGACCTGGAAAAGCTACGTCAGGCTACCTATTCTGCACAACTCCAATTTGTTTTTAATTTTTTTGAATTTTTATAGATTTTACTATTCATGGTGGTAGCATAAGAGCTAAAACTCGAATGGGCACTTTCAAAAACATTTTCCATGCATGCAAATGACACTGACATATATGTGATGTTTTTTCGAACATTTTGGTATCTTATTTGCATTTTCTGATTTAGTATGAATTACTTATGAAGTTTTCAAACTGACGGTCAAACGGTCAAAGGGCAAAAGCATAAGATGAGCTAAGTGACTTGGACAGAAGCGGTGACATTTGGAAATTAGGGGTAAAACAGCCGAGTGGGACACAACTAGGGGCATAAATCTAATTGTCCCAAAAATAAAGGGAGGAATTTCGGCACAAAGCGCCGCCGCCTCGAGGCGAAACTTGGGCAGGAGCACTTTTGCCCTCCAGCGGAGCGATTCCGCCGGGAGGACTTCCCTCTCAGAGGGGGAAATCATCGTCATCATCATCACCACCAACTCTCCCATCTTGGGGAGGGAAATCTCCATCAACATCTTCAACAACACCATCTCCTCTCAAACCCTAGTTCATCTCTTGTGTTCAATCTTGTTCCCGAAACTATAGATTGGTGCTTGTGGGCGACTAGTGTTGATTACATCTTGTAGTTGATTACTATATGGTTTATTTGGTGGAAGATTATATGTTCAGATCCAATATGATATTTAATACTCCTCTGATCATGAGCATGTTTATCATTTGTGAGTAGTTACCTTTGTTCTTGAGGTCACGGTCATGTTGCAAGTAATCATGTGAATTTGATATGTGTTCAATATTTCGATAGTATGTATGTTGTGATTCCCTTAGTGGTGCCATGTGAACGTCGACTACATGACACTTCACCAGATTTGGGCCTAAGGGAATGCATTGTGGAGTAGCAATTAGATGATGGTGGTGAGAGTGACAGAAGCTTAAACCCTAGTTTATGCGTTATTCTGTAAGGGACCGATTGGATCCAAAAGTTTAATGTTGTGGTTAGAATTTATTCTTAATACTTTTCTCGTAGTTGCGGATGCTTGCGGGAGGGTTAATCATAAGTAGGAGGTTTGTTCAAATAAGAACAACACCTAAGCACCGGTCCACCCACATATCAAATTATCAAAGTACTGAACACAAATTAAACCAACATGATGAAAGTGACTAGATGAAATTCCCGTGTACCCTCAAGAATGCTTTGCTTATCATAAGAGACCATTTTGGCATGTCCTTTGCCTCAAAAGGATTGGGCTACCTTGCTGCACTTTTGTTACTACTATCGTCGCTTGCTCGTTACAAATTACCTTGCTAAAAAACTACTCTGCTACTTACAATTTAAGTACTTGCGGACATTACCTTGCTGAAAACCACTTGTCATTTCCTTCTGCTCCTCATTGGGTTCGACACTCTTACTTATCGAAAAGAGATACAATTGATCCCATATACTTGTGGGTCATCAAGGCTATTTTCTGGCGTCGTTGCCGGGGAGTGAAGCGCCTTTGGTAAGTGGAATTTGGTAAGGAAACATTTATATAGTGTGCTGAAATTTATTGTCACTTGTTACTATGGAAAACAATCCTTTGAGGGGTTTGTTCGGGGTATCTTCACCTTGTCCAGAACCACAATTAGCTAACCCTCAACCTACTGCACCTACTGAAAATATTGAATAAGAAATTCCTTCGGGTATGGTAGAACAACTGCTAGCTAATCCTTATGCAGGAGATGGAACCGAACATCCTGATATGCACTTGATATATGTAGAACAAATTTGTGGATTGTTTGAGCTTGCAGGTCCACCCAGGATTGAAGTTATGAAAAAGGTTTTCCCTTTATCTTTGAAGGTAAAAGCATTGGCATGGTATAGGCTATGCGATGATATTGGATCTTGGAATTGGAATCGTTTGAAATTGGAGTTCTACCAAAAAATTATCCTATGCATCTAGTTCATCGTGATCGGAATTATATATATAATTTTTGGCCTCGTGAAGGAGAAAGTATGCCTGTAGCTTGGGGGAGGCTTAAGTCAATGTTATATACTTATATTCATGCCCCAATCATGAGCTCTCGAGAGAAATTATTATCCAAAACTTTTATGCTCGGCTTTCTCGTAATGATCAAACTATCCTTGATACTTCTTGTGCTAGTTCTTTTATGAAGAAGACTTTTGAATTCCGATGGGATCTTTTGGAAAGAATTAAATGCAACTCTGAAGATTGGGAACTCGACGAAGGTAAAGAGTCAGGTATTAAACTAAAGTATGATTGTGTTAAATCTTTTATGGATACCGATGCTTTTCAAAAGTTTAGCACTAAATATGGACTTGACTCAGAGATAGTAGCCTCCTTTTGTGAATCATTTGCTACTCATGTTGAACTCCCTAAAGAGAAGTTGCTTAAATATCACCCACCTATTAAAGAAGAAATTAAAGAACTGGTACCAGTTAAAGAAGAAATTATACTTTATAATGTTGATCCAGTTGTTCCTTCTGCTTATATAGAGAAACCACCTTTCCCTGTTAGGATAAAGGAACATGCTAAAGTTTCAACTGTGGTTAACAAAAGCTATATTAGAACACTTAAACCTTATGAACAAATTAAAGTAGAACCTAGTATTGCTATGGTTAAAGATCTCTTAGAAGAAGATATGGATGGGCATGTTATTTACTTCTGTGAAGAAGCTGCTAGAATTGCCAAACCTGATAAAGAAGATAAACATAGGCCTGTTGTTGGCATGCCCGTCATCTCAGTTAAAATAGGAGATCACTGTTATCATGGTTTATGTGACATAGGTGCTAGTGTGAGTGCTATTCCTTATACCTTATATCAATAAATTATGAATGACATAGCACCCACAAAGATAGAAGAAATAGATGTTACTATTAAACTTGATAATAGAGACACTATATCACCAATTGGGATTGTTAGAGATGTTGAAGTCTTGTGTGGGAAAATAAAATACGTACTGATTTTCTTGTTCTTGGTTCCCCACAAGATGACTTTTGTCCCATTATCTTTGGTAGACCTTTCTTGAACACCGTTAATGCTAGAATAGACTGTGAGAAACAAACTGTCGGTGCTAGTTTTGGTAATGTGTCTCATGAGTTTAATTTTTCCAAGTTTAGTAGAAATATTCATGAAAAAGAATTGCCTAGTAAGGATGAACTAATTGGTCTTGCTCTATTGCTGTACCACCTACTGATCCTTTAGAACAATATTTGCTAGACCATGAAAATGATTTACATATGCATGAAAGAAATGAAATAGATAAAATAGATAAAATTTTCTTTGAACAACGTCCTCTACTTAAACACAATTTGCCTATTGAAACTCTAGGAGGTCCTCCTCCACCTAAAGGTGATCCTGTGTTTGAATTAAAACAATTGCTAGACACTTTGAAATATGCTTATCTTGATGAAAAGAAGATATATCCTGTTATTAGTGCCAACCTTTCAGAACATGAAGAAGAAAGATTATTGAAAGTTCTGAGGAAGCCCCGAGCTGCTATTGGATATACTCTTGATGATTTAAAGGGAATTAGTCCCACTCTATGTCAGCACAAGATTAATATGGAACCTGATACTAAACTCGTTGTTGATCACCAACGTCGGTTAAATCCGAAGATGAAAGAAGTGGTAAGAACGGAAATATTAAAACTTCTGGAAGTAGGTATAATCTATCCCATAGCTGATAGTAGATGGGTAAGTCCTGTTCATTGTGTTCCTAAGAAAGGAGGTATAACTGTTGTTCCTAATGATAAGAATGAATTTATTCCACAAGGAATTGTTACAGGCTATAGAATGGTAATATATTTTAGAAAATTAAACAAAGCAACTAGAAAAGATCATTACCCTTTGCCTTTTATTGAGAAAATGCTTGAAAGATTATCTAAGCACACACACTTTTTCTTCCTTGATGGATATTCTGGCTTTTCACAAATACCTGTTTCTCAACCTGATCAAGAAAAGACCACTTTTACTTGTCCTTTTGGAACCTATGCTTATAGACGTACGCCTTTTGGTTTATGTAATGCACCTACTACCTTTCAAAGATGTATGACTGCTATATTCTCTGACTTTTGTGAAAAGATTGTTGAGGTTTTCATGGATGACTTTTCTGTTTATGGGAAGTCTTTTGATGATTGTTTAAGCAATCTTGATCGAGTTTTGCAGAGATGTGAACAAACAAATCTTGAATTGAATTGGGAGAAGTGCCACTTTATGGTTAATGAAGGCATTGTCTTGGGTCATAAAATTTCTGAAAGAGGTATTGAAGTGGACAAAGCGAAGGTTGATGCAATTGCTAAAATGCCATGTCCTAAAGATATAAAAGGTATTCGTAGTTTCTTAGGTCATACTGGTTTCTATAGGAGATTTATCAAAGACTTCTCAAAAATTTCTAGGCCTCTTACTAGTCTCTTGCAAAAGGATATTCCTTTTGTTTTTGACGATGATTGCTTAGAAGTCTTTGAAACACTCAAGAAAGCCTTAATTTCGGCACCTATTGTTCAACCACCTGATTGGAACTTGCTTTTGAAATTATGTGTGATGCTAAGTGATTATGCTGTTGGTGTTGTTCTAGGACAAAGAGTTGATAAGAAACTGAATGTTATTCATTATGCTAGTAAAACTCTAGACAGTGCTCAAAGAAACTATGCTACTACTGAAAAAGAATTCTTAGCAGTGGTGTTTGCTTGTGATAATTTTAGACCTTATATTATTGATTCCAAAGTAACTGTTCACATAGACCATGCTGCTATTAAATATCTTATGGAAAAGAAAGATGCTAAACCTAGACTTATTCGATGGGTTCTCTTGTTACAAGAATTTGATTTACATATTGATGGATTCATGTACCTAGGGTAGGGTCATAGGCCTGACCTAAACGTCCTACCCAGGGGCACTCTTAGAAGAGATCATCTTCCAGTCGACCAAAGAGGAACCCACTCGACTGACTGGAAGGACTCGACCATGGAAGACTCACTCGACCATGAAGATACACTCGACCACCAGAAGGTCAGAAGGCACTCTGCAACGCAACGGCTTGTAATTGAATAGAATTAACGATAGTTAAGGCACTTTATGAGGGGCGTTACCAGTAACGCCCCCGGCTTAATGTACTTTAACCTCTCCATTATGTGGGCTGGCTGGGGTCCTGGCGCACTCTATATAAGCCACCCCCCTCCACAGATAGAGGGGTTCGCACTCTTGTAATACCTACACTGATAATCCACTCGACCGCCTCAGGGCTCCGAGACGTAGGGCTTTTACTTCCTCCGAGAAGGGCCTGAACTCGTACATCGCTTGTGTCACAACCTCTCCATAGCTAGGACCTTGCCTCTCCTTACCTACCGCCCACTCTACTGTCAGACTTAGAACCACGACAGTTGGCGCCCACCATGGGGCAGGTGTTTTAGCGATTTGTGGAGGAGTTGCAGTACTTCCGAGTACTTTCATCATGATGACTGGTGGAGTTTTGGTTGAGGGGCGCGAGATCCGTCTCGGTGCTCTCACCTTTGTCGCCGACGACTCCGCATGGCTCCAGGAGGCTCCACTTGACATCGAGGCGCTCCCCGTCCGCGGGGCGACGCACTTTCGCGCATGTGTTCGCGGCGTTCTGCTGCGGCAACCGTCGACCCCGTATCGGTCGACTCCTCTGTCGGTCGCCTACCCAGTCTCCCACCAGCGCAAGCGCTCTGGTCGGTCGAGACTCCAGCGGTGGGTGAAGCACGCGGTGGCTTGCCAGACAGCCATCGCCCAGGTCGTGGCCATTGAGCCCGACGAGTCCCTCTACGGCCTGTTCGATCTGTCGACTGGCTCCGTAGAGACTGCATCCGAGTGTGATAGCAGTGATCCAGCGGCGGAAATCCTCATGGTCGACGGCCCCCGCAGTCCTCCCGGCTTCGCCAATGGCGGCGGAGCAGCTGGAGGAGGAGACCTCGTACAAGATCACGAGGAGTACCAGCCCGAGACACTCGACTCTCTGCAGAGAGAAGAGCTTCGCCGCAGGAACATGGATGCCCTGCATACTCCCATCGCCGGAGAAACCCCCGAGGCTCGCGCCTTGGAGGAAGCACATTTGGCCAACGTCGCTGAACGCGCTCGCTTGGAGAATCTTCAGCGAGCACTCGACGCAGCTTGTGCAACGAGTCCCGAAGCGGCCGACGTCGACTCTTCCCACCGACTCAGGTATACCGACGCCGATTCAGAATTTAGCAGCTACAACCCAGATAGCGAGTCCATCCAGCCGCCCCGGTCGGAAGTGGGAGAGGCTTGATGCGATCGAAGATTTACTCCGAGCAGCAGGAGACGAGAACTCAGCCGTGTCGCAGATCACGCAGCAAATTCACGATCGATCCGTCGCTGCGAATCATCGCCTGGGCCGGCTCATCACGGTCCCGATCACCTCCGCGACGAGAAGGGCGCGACAACCGCGAGATCAGTATGGAGACCGGATGACAGGCGTCGAGTGCCCTTTCCTCCGAGGAAGGGTCGACGCCTCGGCGGCAAGATGACAGACGTCGATTCAAGATGGGCGAAGAGTTCCAATCGACCTGTGGAACTGAGCTTTGACGCGATCCATTATCGTGCAAGGCTTGGTCGACCGAACAGAGCCCATCGAGGCGGACCAGAGAGATGCAGCCACCAGCAATGAGTGCATGTCTCTCGTCCGGAGTGTTTTAGCAGGCTATCAGAGCCATGATAATCCCCCGGTTTCAGATTGGCAACGAGAGTCGCAAGTTCATCGGGGAATCCAAGCTCAAACTTGGCTTGAAGATTACTTGAGTGGCTGTTCAGATTGGTGGTGGGAATGATGAGGTGGCCATGAAACACTTGCCCCTCATGTTGGAAGGTTCGCAGAGCATGGCTGAATCGATTACCTCCTAGCAAGATATATACTTGGGAAGATTTGTCCCAGTGTTCGTCAGACTTTTGAAGGACTTGCAAGCGACCGGCTGGTTTGTGAGCTGCAAGTTTGTGTGCGAAGACCAATGAAACTCTCCGAGAGTACATTCAGAGGTGGATTACTCGCACCATCTGTGGAAAATGTGTCCGACCATCGAGGCAGTTTGCGCCTTCAAAGATGGTGTCAAAACAGAGAATTGAGTTTGAAGTTCGGTCGAACCGGCGACATGACCCTGAGTCGAATGATGGAGATTGCCACCAAGTATGCCAAGGGCGAGGAAGAAGACCGACTCCGGAGCGGCAAGTACAAGCCAAGTCAGTCGGAAAGGGAAATTCAATCGAAGCGAGCGGAAAGCCGAGCCAGCAGCTCTCGGAGAGGCCACGCCGTGACTCGGGGAAGTTCAAGGGAAGCTGAAAGGATCCCGAATCCTAAGAAAGTAAAAGATAAAGAAGGCAATGACGTGATGGATATGCCATGCCATATTCACACGAAGAAAGATGAAGAGGGCAACATCATTTACCCAAAGCACACCACTCGCCAATGTCGACTCTCGATCCAGCAGCCAGGAAAACAGTCTAAGGACAAGGAGAAGGAGCCGACAAGGCGGAGACAAAGAGGACGGTGAGGAAGAATATCCGCATGTCAACTCCACTCTGATGATCTTCGCGGATGTGGAAAGCAAAAGTTGATCGAAAGTCATTAACCGTGAGGTGAACATGGTTGCCCAAGAAAGCCAAGTTATGTGAAGTGGTCCCAAACACCCATCACATTCGACCAATCTGACCATCCGAATCACGTAGCCACCCCTGGGCGGCAAGCGTTGGTGGTCGATCCAGTTGTCGAAGGCACTCGTCTGACGAAAGTGCTGATGGATGGTGGTAGTGGGCTGAACTTGTTATATGAGATACATTGAAAGGGATGGGCATTCCGATGTCCCGACCGAGCACCAAAGAACATGAGTTTCCACGAGTCATACCAGGAAGAAGGCCAACTCACTCGCCAAATAGCTCTAGACGTGGTTTTGGTGATTCCAAGCACTTACGCAAGGAAAAGTTGACCTTTGAGGTTGTGGATTTTCAGAGTGCATACCACGCCATTTTGGGAGGCCAGCCCACGCATCGATTCATGGCTCGACCATGTTACGTGTACCTCAAACTGAAGATGCCAGGCCCCAAGGAGTGATCACCGTCACCGCGATCGGAAGAAGGCGTAAGAGTGCTTCGAGAAGGGCTCAAGATTGCCGACTCCCAAGTGACAGCGGTCAATTCGAGGAATACAAGCAAAACGCAGATCCGAAAGTGATTTGTTGCGATCAAAGAAGCCGCCACAGAATCGATTTCGACCGTCGGTGAGACGGTTATCCATATTCACCCGATCGATCCCAATGCAGCCCCGACCCACATCTCCACGACGGTCGACCGAAATAGGAAGAAGCGCCATCCGGTTCCTCCGTGAGCGGGACATTTCGCATGGAAGCCACCGACATGCCGGTGTTCCTGGGATGGCTGAGCATCGCCTCCAGTCGACAAGTCAGCGAAACCGTTAAAGAGCATCTTGGCGGTCCGCCCGTAAGAAGAAAAGCTATTGGTGAAGAAGTGGCTCGATTGTTGGCGGCGGATTTATCCGAGATATACCACTCGAGTGGCTCGCTAATGTCGCCATGGTTCCCAAGAAGGACAACTCACTCCGCATGTGCATTGACTTTAAGCACATCAATCGGGCCTGCCGAAGGATCATTTTCCTCTCCCCGCATAGATCAAATTGTTGACTCGACGCGGGATGTGAGAGATTGTCTTTTCTAGATGCATATTCCGGGTATCATCGATCCGTCAGTATGGACCGATGAAATAAAACAGCTTTCATCACTCCATTCGGTGCTTCGCTATATCACCATGCCATTCGGCCTCAAGAATGCCGGAGCCACATTTATGCGAATGATTGAAGTGTCTTCTCACTCAAATCGGTTGGAATGTGGAAGCGTATATGGATGATATCGTCGTTAAGTCGCGAAAAGGTTCCGACCTGCTTGCTGACCTCGCCGAAACATTTGCCAACCTCAGAAGGTACGATATCAAGCTCAATCCGTCAAAGTGCACATTCGGAGTTCCTGGTGGCAAGTTACTCGGTTTTCTTGTTTCCGAACGAGGAATCGACGCTAATCCGAGAAGATCGGCACTATTCTCCAATGAAACATACTCGGCGAAAGTGCACGACGTCCCGAAGCTTACTAGATGCTTGGCGCATTAAGTCGATTCATCTCCGACTCGGTGAAAAGGCATTGCCTCTTTACCGATCGATGAAGAAGGCCGACAAGTTCGAGTGGACTCGAAGCTGATGCAGCGTTTGCGAGCTAAAAGCTCGCTCTCCACCCAGCCGGTGCTTGCTGCTCCAATCAGCAAAGAGCCTCTGTTGCTCTATATCGCAGCCACAGGACAAGTCGTCGATCTGATGCTTATGGTCAAGCGGAAGAGGAAGGAAAGGCCTTCAAAGTTCAGCGCCGGTGTATTATTTGTCCGAAGTCTTGACTCCATCCAAGCAGCGATACCGCATTATCGAAGCTTGTGTATGGCATATACATGACCACGAAGAAGGTTGCTCACTATTTCTCTCGATCATTCTATCACTGCTGCCGACGCTCCTTTATCGTAGAGATTACACAACAGACGCCGACCGGTCGAGTGGCTTAAATGGGCGATTGAACTTCTTCCCTTGATATCAAATTTGAGGCAAAGAAAGCCATTAAGTCCTGTGCTATAGCGGATTTCCTCGCCGAGTGGATTGAACAACAGCAGACCGGATCAAGTTCACTGAGCATTGGACCATGTTCTTCGATGGCTCTAAGATGCTGAATGGTTCGGTCTTTGTCAGTAGTTCTGGTTTCCCCGGAGGAGATAAGCTTAGGTATGTGCTCCAGATTCACTTTGATTCCTCCAACAATGAGGCAGAGTCTGGGGCCCTCTTATATGGATTCGCATGGCCATCTCACTCGGCGTCCGTCGCCGATGGTCTATGGCGACTCAGATTTAGTGGTCAACCGGTGATGAAGGAGTGGGGACGAAGAAGCCCGGCTATGTTGGATCTGCATTGCAAAGGAGGAAGCTGGAAAAAGAAGTTCGAGGTTGGAGCTCCATCACATCCCCGATTGAAAAATCAAGCAGCAGATGATCCGCAAAGATAGGTTCCAAAGAGAAGCCATTCCGAGTGGTGTATTTTTGGAGCATATACACACTCCGCCGCTAAAGAGGATCCTTCACAGAGGAAACTCCACAGCCCAAGAGTGCCATGCACCGATCGAGGTTGAGGTCCCAGCAGTGGTCGACTTGGTCATGGAAGTTTTAGTGATCACTCCAGACTGGAAAATTCCATACATCGCATACATTCTGAGAAAAGAGCTCCCAGAAGATGAGGAAGAGGCTCGACAGATCATTCGTCGATCCAAAGCCTTTACCGTTATCAAAGGGCAGCTGTATAGAGAAAGTCCGACTGGAGTTGGTCAAAAATGCATAATGCCCGAACAAGGTCGAGTCATTCTCCACGATATCCACTCGGGGACCTGTGGTCACCATGCGTCCTCTCGGACCATTGTAGCCAAAGCATACCGAGCTGGATTTTACTAGCCGAGGGCGAATGAGATGGCGAAAGAAATAGTGGACAAGTGCGAAGGATGTCAATTCTATTCCAACATGTCACACAAGCCTGCGTCAGCTCTGAAGACCATTCCGCTCGTCTGGCCATTCGCAGTATGGGGGTTGGACATGGTCGGTCCCTTACGAACAGGTCGGAGCAGTTTCACGCATGTACTGGTAGCAGTCGACAAGTTCACCAAGTGGATTGAAGCTAAACCAATCAAGAGTCTTGACGCCTTGATCGCTGTTTCCTTCATCGAGAGTCGACGACAGATATGGGTACGCACAGATTATCACGGATAATGGGTGAATTTTGACTCGGAAGAATTCAAGGATTTCGCAACGCTCAAGGCACACGAGTCGACTACGCTTCATCGCCCATCCACAATCGAATGGGCAGGCGAACGAGCCAACGGATTAATCCTCAAGGGTCCAAGCCCGATCGATGCGAGATCTCAGGCATGCGGCCGAGCTTGGGTTGACGAACTCCTTGATTGCTTTGGGGTTTGCGGACCACGCCTAATCGGTCGATGTCGGGCTCGCTCTTCTTCGCGCCCCGAGCACCTATGGGGCACTTGGGGCCCTTCGTTCAGCGGCAGGAGCGAGGGCCGTGGCGAGAGCGATCGAGGTCCCGCGACGCGTGGGGAGATGGGCAATCTTTACCCAGCTTCGGGCTCTCCGGGAGATAACACCCCTCTGCTGCTCGTGTTGTTATAGAATCTAGCTCGCGTGCGAAAGCATATGGTGGTGCTGCGGGTGTCGAATGAACGAACCCCTTCTACGTGCGCATGGGCCTCCCTTTTATAGTCTGAAGGGGTACCCACGGTGGCGCCAGGAAGAGGGGGTAGAAACGTAAAAGTGCAGGTTGGTACAACGAGTGCACAATGCAGTGCCCTACCTAACTCGACGGTCAGGGACAAGGGCATTAAATGCCCGTCCGGTCGCCTAACAAATGCAAGTGGAGTGACCGTTAGGTGAGCCTCCGGGTGCCACGATGGCGCCTCTGTCAGCTCCGTTTGCCACCTCGCTCGCATGGTTGTGTAGTATCCCGCCACGTGCTCTTGGGATGGCTCGGTGATGACGCGTCACTGTGGTGCGCGGGAGTTGGGTGGCAGCCTTGCTGCGGCAAGTGCCTTGTCATGTCCCTTTGTCGTCGGCAAGCTTGCCGCCATCGAACTGCCGGGCGCGCTGGGCGCCGCGCAAGTTTTCCGGTGATGCCATGGTTAGCCCTCCCGCAAGCTCCTCTTGCTTGGGGCCTTCGCTCGGGCTGGTACTTTGTTCTTGAATGGCAGTGATAAGGAGTGGTGGGGAGCCTTGTCGGGCGTCAGCGAGCCTTGCCGCTGGGTGCTCGACTGCCCGTGCACAAGTTCGGGTACTAAGGTGCCCCCTACTTTAGTACACCGACAGAGCCCCGGCCTGGGCGGACATCGGTGCCGAAGGCGTTGTTGGGCCAGGCCAAAGACAAGGCACGGGCACACGTGCCCGAGTTCGACAAGCAACGGGCTCCGCACCCACGCGCTTCCCAAGCGGCACGCTGCCGATTGCGGCGTCGTGGGAGACGTGGGCTGCGCGTGCGGTCTTTAGGGCATCCCCCCCGTGATCGTGGTGCAGGGCGAGGTAACTTCACCCATCGCTCCGGCCCCGCTCACTCGCCACGCGGCCTTCATGCATGGGGGTCATGGGCGGCGAAGGTGGGAGACCGAGCCGTCACGGGCGGAGATGGTGAGTCGGCCCCGTTCCTCTGCCCTCCTCGCTTTCTGATTGGCCGGGCGGGGCGGTCGAGCCCCCACCTTGCCCTTTAAAAGGGGCGGAAGGGGGGTACGATAGTCTCACACTTCCTCTCTTCCCTTCGTCTTCAACTTCCGTTACTCTTCCTCCCATCCGCCATGGAGGGAGGGAATCGTCCTTCCACGGTGGCAGCAAGGGTCACCTCAGCAGCAGCGCACCTCTTCCTATCTCAAGACTTTGTGGCGGAGCCGCCACAAGGGGAGAGGGAGGGGCGCAGCATGGACGAGGCCGAGGACGTGGTCGAGGCGGTCGGGGAGAGGCGGCCGGGCGATGTGCCTCCCCCTCTCCGGGCGGCTCCTTTCTCGAGGCGGTCCATACTGAGACGATCCTGGGAGTTCTTCATCAAGCTCGCGCCGAGCACCTCGTCGCCGCCTCCGCTGCCGACCCGCTCATGAGCGCGATGGAACCGGATCCGCCCGAGGTGATGGAGTTGCGCATGAGGGGCTGCGGGATCAGCGGCACTTTCGGGTGAGTGTCGTGTCCCCAGCCCGGCGTGATGTACTCGGCGAGGGTGGAAGACGTTCGCCCGCATCCACAGCTTGGCGGGGTTTACCTCCATTTCAAGTTAATGGAGGCGACCTTCTCGCCGTCAAGGTCTTCGGGACTCGGGACCGGGCGAGATGTTGTGTGGACAGCTCCTCCGATAGCGAAGGTCCCTCCTCGAGCGAGAGTGACGAGGAGGGGAGCGACAGCGACGGCGACGAGGATGGCGGGTCCGACTAGGCGTCGGATGCTGCCTCGCGCGCCACCGGCGACCCCATCATCCGGGTCGCCGGCCTTCTGAACTCCCCGGGCCGTCTCCTTGGGCGGTGGCGTGGGAGGCTGCGGAAGAGGAAGAGGGGTGGCGGCAAGGTCGTCAAATCGGAGTACGAGGGCGAGGAGCCTCGTCGGGCCGACGCCCCACCACCCGCCTTCAAGCTCTCGCCTCCAGCGCCTCCGTCTCCGCCAAGCTCTGGCCGCCCCGGAAGTTCTCTTGGTGTCTTCGCGCGCCGTGGCTCTCCTAGGCGCCCCTTTGCCCTTCCCGTGAGCTTCTCTCGCCGGGCCTCCTGACCTACCTCCTGAACTCCTAAACAGAGAAACAGGAGAGGGATTACGGGCATCTTATCTTTCAATTTGTAAGCCCTTGGGCCTTAGTTGTATTTAAAATATGTAATCCTCTCTATCATGTTTTTCATCCTCCATGGACTTGTACTAAAGCGGGATGTTTTTAATGAAAAGAGGGGAACGCTTGTCGGACAGAGTCTTTTACTTGATTTACGTGCCTTGTATGCTCCCATCCCGCTTTCAGGGAACTTGTCGGCACGAACACGCTTCTTGAGTCGCGGGACATCAGCAGCCTCTCTGGTGGTGTTGCTTAAACAGCGACCTTGCCAGACCGATTCTTGCATAAGACTTGTGTTTGTTGAGCGGACTCGGGAACAAACCAAGGGCGAAGCTGCCACGACTTCAACTCCTCCACGCATGGGTTTTTACAAGACACGCTCGTTCAAGGACGCAGCCTCGCCTTCCCCGGTCCATAAGAGGATGCATGACGAGGGACGAAAAACTTATCTGACTCCACAGCCCCCCGGTAACATTAGCTTGTCGGGGAGGAACCTTGGCCTTTGCAAGCACGGCATCTCCGGCCCGCCGAGATCCAGATGATGGCGTGCTTTCTTTGGCCCTCGTCGCTGACGCCGCGGCCGCCGGGGGCCCCGGCCCGTTTGCGAAGGGTCTCTGGTACTTGCAGCCCCCAGCGAAGTTGGCTCGCCGGGGCTGGGGCACTCTTCTGGTTTACTGTAATTACGGCCATGAAGACAGCTGAGATAGGTCTGCAATAATTTCATTATTTATATGTATATATATATATATTCTTTTTGTGCGACTCCGCAAGACGATGCCGTGCCTTGCCCTTCGTACGTTTATACTCTACGCTGCTAGGGAACTTGCCGGTGCTAACACACTTGCTGAGTACGGAACATCAGCAGCCTGCTGGCGGTGTTTTCTCTGGCAAGAAACCTTCTCGGGCCAGCTGCAGTGCACTCGATTTGTTGAGCGGACTCGGAAACAAATCGAGGACCTAACTCAACCGTGAGTTGGCTCCTCCGCGCACAAGTTTCTCATACGAAGGCGCCTTACGGCAAGGCTTGCTACGTTCGCCCTCTACCTGTTATATCCTTTGTGCGTTTTACCCTCGCTTCTAGGAACTTGCGGCGCTAACACACTTCGATGCGGGACATCAGCAGCCCACCGGGCGGTGTGGTTTCGGCAAGAAACCTTCTCGGGCGATTGCGGTGCACTTGCGTTGTTGAGCGGGCTCGGAAACAAAGCAAGGACGCAACTTAACCACGAGTTGGCTCCTTCTGCGTGCAGGCATTGCATACAAAGGACGAACGCGCAAAGGGGCATAACATAAAAGGAACATGGAACTAACGGGTGTCATGTACAAAAACTCGGATGACTTAGCTTTTTTTTGTCCCGCTGAGGTCGCACTTCTTCCCCGATCCTTTCCCCTTGTATGTTCTTGTCCCTATGCTGCTGGGGAATCCACCGGCGCAAACATGCTTGCTGAGCACAGGGCATCAGCGGCTCGCTGGCGGTGTTGCCTCCGGCGGGGAGAACTTGTCGGGCTGGTTGCGGCGTGCTTTTATCATCGGCGGACTCAAGATTTAATCGTGGCGCAACTCAACCACGATTCGTTCCCCCCGTGCCTGTGTTCCGCATACAAGGTATGGATTTTCGTGAATCGACCCAAAAGTTCGAAGCTTGGCATCTTTCTCGCCCTCCGGCGGTGGACTGTTTGGCGGAGCTCGATGGCGTGTCCTCAATGACAGCGTGGCGTTTCGAGGAGATGCGCCTGCCGGAGTGTGCACCAGAGCCGGAGCCGTCCTTGCCGGGCTTAGTCTTTGGCAGGTCTGTCTTTGCTTTCTCGTACTTGCCGGTGGAGCTCGATGGTGCGTCCTCGACGGCAACGCAGTGCTCCGGGGAGATGCGCTTGCCGAGGTGTGCTCCAGAGCTATCCTTTCCGGACTTGGTATTCCTCTTCCCCCGGGGAGCTTCAACGGCAAGTGTCTCGCGCTCTGCCGCAGCAGCTGCTTCCCGGTAGATCTCGTCGGCGCAGATGAGTGCATCCTTTTTGTCACCTTGGATAGAGATGACGCTCATCGGGCCGGGCATTTTGAGCACATTGTATGCGTGGTGAGAGGCCGCCATGAACTTGGCGAGTGCGGGTCGGCCGAGTATCCCATTGTAGGGTAAAGGGATATCAGCCACGTCGAATGTGACCCTCTCGATCTGAAGTTCAGCTCATTGCCGAGCGTCACCGCAATGTGATCTTCCCCTTAGGTTGGCTCCTTCCCGGATTTATTCCTTGGAAGGTGCCAGTCTCTTCAAGCTCGCTGTCGGGGATCTGGAGCTTCTTGAGCATTGCAGAGGAAATCAAGTTCAGGCCGGCCCCGCCGTCAACCAACATCTTCGTGACCTTGAGGTTGCGGATCGTTGGTGAGACCAACAGCGGCAAGCACCCGACCGCGATGATGCGGTCGGGGTGATCCTCAACGTCGAAGACGAGGGCGTCTTGGACCACTTCAGAGGCTGCGGCGCTTGACGGACGACTCCGCTGCATTCACTTCGCACCCTTGTTTGAGTTGGCGGTGCAAGGTGTGCGAGGAGGCGCCGCCGACGCGCCAATACCTCTCCTGCGCCTCGAAACTCTTGATCCTCAGTGTCATCTTCCTCCATTTCTTCATCTTCATCTTCCTCCTCGTCCTTGTCGCGGCCACGGGGAGGCCTGTCTCCTTGCCGCGCCTTGGTATTGCCGCGGTTCCCTCCCCGGGCGGGAAGTTTCTTGCCGGATCCTCCGCCACCTCCCTGGGCTCTCTCCTTATCGCGGCGCTCGTACTCAGCTTTCTGCAGCTCCGCCATCTGCTCTACTTTTTTGCAGGTTTGGAGGTCATGGCCTTTGGTGCGGTGGATCTTGCAATAACGCTTGCCGGAGCCGTCCTGCTTGTCGGCGTCTTCTGACCTCGCCGGAGTCGTCGGTCTTGGCTTTGTCGGAGCCGCCTCCGTTGCCGGAATGCTCAACAGCTAGCACATCCTTAGCTTTCCTCTTCCTATTGTTCCGCCTCTGGTTCCTCCTTGCCGGGGCAGCGTCCTCGCTGTCAGATCCTTCTGCTCCGGCAACCTCTCCGGGGATTTTCCTCCCCTCTTCAGCCCGTGCACACTTGTCGGTGAGAGCGTAGAGCTCGCTGACATCTCTGATCTTTATCATCGCCATCTCCTCCCTCATCTTGCGGTTACGCACGTTCTGATGAAACGCGCTGATAACCGCGGCAGGGTGGAGGTCGGGAATGTTGCGCTGCACCTGGCTGAATCTTTGTATATACTTGCGAGGCTCCCCTCATACGGGCGAGTAAATGGAGGTCGCTTTCCTGGCCATGAGGCTTGTGGCCGCCCGTGAAGGCGCCGACAAACTGATGACATAGGTCCGCCCATGAAGAGATGGAGCCATCCGGCAAGTGCATGAGCGAAGATCTGACGTTGGGCTTGAGTACCAGCGGGAAGTAGTTGGCGAGGATCTTCTCGTCGCGCCCTCCGGCAGCCTGCACTGCGATGGTGTAGATGCTGAGGAACTCCGACGGGTGTATCCTGCCATCATACTTCTTGGGCACATCTGGCTTGAAGTTTTTAGTTTTGGGCCACTGGACTTGCCGCAGCTCGCAGGTGAACGCAGGGCAACCAGCCGCGATCTGGCAAGTCGCCTGGTTCTCAGTGCGTCTTGGCGTCGACAAGCGGGCCCGCGCTGGTCGTCGATTGACGTCGCGCTTCTCTCCGGCGCTTCGATGCGAGTCTGGCGTCTTAGCGTTGCCGTTCTTGGAGAGCGTGGTGCTGATCCCGCGAAGTTCGCGGGTCCGGCGACGCGGTGGAGTCGGTGTCAAGGTTGGTCGGCGGTGGCGATCTTAACTGTGGGGCTGGGAGCGCACGGAAGCGGTACCCCCAGCGGTCCTGTCGGCGCCGGCCTGCGCCGGGGCGTCTTGTCGGCCCTCGACGCGTTCGGTCGCCGGGGTTTGTCGCCATTGGCGAAGCCGACGAGGCTGTGTATGGCCATCCTCCAGTCGTCGATCTTGTGTGGCGCCGAGGGAAGTCTAAAGCAGTGGGCTCGGCGGCGCTCTCCGCAGCGATCTTGGGCAGCGGTGGTGATGGACGGCGCGAGGCGAGACGTGCTTTCGGACTCCCAATCGGGTTGGGAGGAGCAACACCTTGTCCAGCGACCGTACTTCACTCGCACCAAGCATGCGTTCGTGCATGCTGCCGCGAAGCGCCCTGCGACCCACCGGCAGCCTTGCTCCATCGCGAGCACGGTGCTTGGAGCACCGGGCGTTGTTGACCTTGAACCTCTTGGGACGGGCGCGGCGTCGCACCGTCGCCGACGCTATGGGCCTTGTTCTGGATTTGGTGGCGACCACGAGACCCACCGGCGGCACCCGCTCCCCGCTGGCGTCCACCTCACCGCCTGCTTGCTCGGGCGGTGGCGGTAGAGTTGATGTGAGCGGGCGGCCACCTCCGAAGGCTTCTTCTTGGTGGCATGTTGACGATGACGCTGATGTAGTCGGCGTGGAGACCGGATCGGATGCTCACGACCTCGGCGCCCCCGGGCGCGCCAAAGATGTCGGGCTCGCTCTCTTCTGTGGCCCCGAGCACCTATAGGGCACTTGGGGGCCCTTCAGTTCGGCAGGGAGTGAGGGCCCCGCGCAGAAAGCGAGATCGAGGTCCGCGCGCACGCGTGGGGAGCAGGCAATCTTTACCCACCGGGGCTCTCGGGAGATAACACCCCTCTGCTGCTACGTGTTGTTATAGAATCTAGCTCGAGCGTGCGACCATATGGTGGTGCTGCGGGTGTCGAATGAACCGAACCCCTTCTATGTGCGGATGGGCCTCCCTTTTATAGTCTGAAGGGGGTACCCACAGGTGGCAGCGTAGGAAGAGGGGGTAGAAACGTAAAAGCGCAGGTTGGTACAACAGTGCACAACAGTGCCCCTACCTAACTCTGACGGTCAGGGGACAAGGGCATTAAATGCCCGTCCGGTCGCCCAACAGTGCAAGTGGAGTGACCATTAGGTGAGCCTCCGGGTGCCACGATGGCGCCTCTGTCAGCTCCGTTTGCCACCTCGCTCTGCATGGTTGTGTAGTATCCCGCCACGTGCTCTTGGGATGGCCTGGTGATGACGCGTCACAGGGTGCACGGGAGTTGGGTGGCAGCCTTGCCGCGGCAAGTGCCTTGCCACGGTCCCTTTGTCGTGTCGGCAAGCTTGCCGGCCACTGGAACCTGCCGGGGCGCACGCGGGGCGCCGCGGCAAGTTTTCTGGTGATGCCATGGTTAGCCCTCCCGTCAAGCTCCTCTTGCCGGGGCCTTCGTTTTCTGGGCTGGTACTTTGTTCTTGAATGGCAGTGATAAGGAGTGGTGGGGAGCCTTGCCGGGCGTCAGGCGAGCCTTGCCGCGGGGTGCTACGACTTCCTGTGCACAAGTTCGGGGTACTAAGGTGCCCCCCTACTTTAGTACACCGACAGTCGACCGGAAGGACTCCATTCTTCTTGGTCTATGGAGCAGAAGCAGTCCTACCGAGTGATCTCCTTCACAATGCTCCCCGAATTGAACTTTACAATGAAGCAGAAGCTGAGCAAGCGCGTCAAGATGCAGTCGACCTCCTAGAAGAGGAAAGGGAGATGGCTCTGATCCGCTCGACCATCTACCAGCAAGACTTGCGTCGCCTTTACGCCAGAAATGTGAGAGGTCGAGCCTTCCAGGAAGGGGATCTGGTCCTTCGAGTGGATCTGCAGAAACAACATAAGCTCGCTCCCTCCTGGGAAGGACCCTTCATCGTCACAAAGGTTCTCCACAACGGGGCATATCGTCTCTACAACGTCGAACACAATATCGAAGAGCCCCGAGCTTGGAGTGCGGATCTGCTCCGCCCGTTTTACACTTAAAGTTTCTCACTCGGATGAGTTGTAATAAAATACTTCTGTAGTTCATGGGCTTCGAAATAATAGTGTCATAATTCCTTCATAATTTTTGTCACTCTTTATTTTTGTCCAGTAAAATTTTCCCCCAGTGGGTGGCTTAGTCGCGAATCCGTTTCGCCTAAGTTTGTACAAATCCTACCGAGTGGTAAGCCAGACTTCCACTCGAAGGCTTAGCTGCAGCCCAGTGCTCGCCTAAGTTATAAAAATCCTACCGAGTGGTAAGCCAGACTTCCACTCGGAGGCTTAGCTGCAGCCCAGTGCTCGCCTAAGTTATAAAAATCCTACCGAGTGGTAAGCCAGACTTCCACTCGGGGCTTAGCTGCAGCCAGTGCTGCGCCTATGTTATAAAAATCCTACCGAGTGGTAAGCCAGACTTCCACTCGGAGGCTTAGCTGCAGCCCAGTGCTCGCCTAAGTTATAAAAATCCTACCGAGTGGTAAGCCAGACTTCCACTCGGGGGCTTAGCTGCAGCCCAGTGCTCGCCTAAGATATAAGAAATCCTACCGAGTGAAGAGCAAACCTCTCACTCGGGGGCTTAGCTGCAGTCCAAGTACTCTCCTAAGTACAATGTTTGCTCGCAAGGAGGACGAGGTGCAGGTCGACTACGACCCTCTCCTCCGAGCTACACCACAAGTACAATGTGTGCTCGCAAGGAGGACGAGGTGCAGGTCGACTGCGACCCTCTCCTCCGAGCTACACCATAAGTAACATGTGTGCTCGCAAGGAGGATGAGGTGCAGGTCGACTGCGACCCTCTCCTCCGAGCTACACCATAAGTATGATGTGCGCTCGCAAGGAAGACAAGGTGCAGGTCGACTGCGACCCTCTCCTCCGAGCTTCGCCACAAATACAACGGAAAACCTACCGAGTGAAGAGCAAACCTCTCACTCGGGGGCTTAGCTGCAGCCCAGTGCTCGCCTAAGATATAAGAAATCCTACCGAGTGAAGAGTAAACCTCTCACTCGGGGGCTTAGCTGCAGCCCAGTGCTCGCCTAAGATATAAGAAATCCTACCGAGTGAAGAGCAAACCTCTCACTCGGGGCTTAGCTGCAGCCAGTGCTGCGCCTAAGATATAAGAAATCCTACCGAGTGAAGAGCAAACCTCTCACTGGGGCTTAGCTGCAGCCAGTGCTCGCCTAAGATATAAGAAATCCTACCGAGTGAAGAGCAAACCTCTCACTCGGGGCTTAGCTGCAACCAGTGCTCGCCTAAGGTATAAGAAATCCTACCGAGTGAAGAGCAAACCTCTCACTCGTGGGCTTAGCTGCAGCCCAGTGCTCGCCTAAGATATAAGAAATCCTACCGAGTGAAGAGCAAACCTCTCACTCGGAGGCTTAGCCGCAACACAGTGCTTGCCTAAGGAATAAGTCGACTGCAGTGGGCATCTTGCTGTTAACCTGCAAAGGGCAATTCAAGCCAAAAGCAATCATATCCAAACATCCAATCCAAATTTAGGTCGATACCTAAAAGAACCGAGAGTGCTCAGGCACTAAGCCTGTTAAGGTTTTATCGGTTACAATTCCACTCGGCATACCGAGGCAAATTTAAAGTGTAAGACTCAAGGAAAGTTTTTTACCCCTCCTGTGGAGGGCTGGAAGGAGCAACGAACTCGTCGACGTCAATCCCATCTGCGATCCGTAGCAGCAGCGATGAAAGTCTCCATGAAGGACCAAGTCGTGTTTCTTGGTGTTGGCCACTCGGAGAGCCGCCACTTATCTTCTCGTGCATCCTTGCAATGGACTCGCGCCGGACACAGGCGACATCTGCGCCACACCGAGTCAAGACTTCTTCCACTCTCGCACTCGGTCGGGGCGGCGTTGATCGAGCCATCAACGACTCGAGGTCATTTTGGAGTGTCGCCCGGGCGGGCGTCGAGTCGATGCGGGACGTAGCAACCTTCAGCCTTGCGAGGTAATCCACGACAGCGGCAACACGGGACTCCAGTCGGAAGACGTTCATGGCAACTTCATCATTCATCGGAGAATTGACAGGGTCAAGGTTCGTCTCCAACTGGCTGGTTTCTTCTTCAAAGTTGTGATAGAACTCTGCAAAGACAAAACCCCGAATCAAGAAAATAGTCGAATGGGAAAATAACAGTTGGAAGAACTGGTCGAGTGAAAAAGACTACCTTCGATCATAAGGAACAATTTTTTAGCAAGACCACCCAGGAAGCCTTCCAGTTCATTCTTCTTCCCAGTCAACTGGTTGATCTTCTCAGTCAGAGTGGTCTTGTCAGCTTTCAGTCGGTCAACATCCTTGGTGGCAATGGCCAGAGCAGCCTTTAGATTGGTGTTGTCTGTTCGAGCTTGGTGGTCGAGGCTAGCTTTTCGTCGGCAAGCTTGATCTTCTCGGACAGCTCAAGCTCCTTCTTCCTCTGGGCCTCCTTCACCTTGCACATAAATTACAGCAAAGTCAGGTTTGAAGAAAATGAGGGAGAAAAGAGTCGTCAAGTCTCACCAAACATACCTTTGGTCTCCTCCTTTGCCTTCGTCGATTCTCCTGCACTAGCTTCAAGTCCAACTCGAGCTGAATATGCTTCGCTCCAGAAAGATATAAGCGCGCAAGATCACAGGATTTCTACAAAGAATCAATCGACAAAATGTCAAAGATGATTCACTTCGAGTGAAAAGAGAAAATGATCGTTTCTAAGACTACGATCGAATGCAAGCATTCGACCGTAGTCTCGGGGACTACACCCGTGGGTGCACTCAGCGTGCCCCCACCGGTCTTATTCAAACGAGTCGACGATCGACCAAAAAAAAGAGTCGACCATTCGACCAAAGCTTCTTCAGACTGTAATCAACTGCCAGCAGTCGACCACAATCTCGGGGACTACACCCAGTGGGTGCACTCAGCGTGCCCCCACTGGTTTCAGAAACCCATTCGTTTCAATCGAGTGATGATCATTGTTTACTTATAAAGCCTAAGGCGATCGCCGGTGAATGACCTTAATATGGGGACTACACCCAGCGGGTGCACTCAGCGTGCCCCCGCTAACACGGAGTTTTTATCAACACACCTAGTGGGTGACTGCTATGAATTCCAGAAAGAAAAGTTTTGATAACATATCCTAACAGAACAGGCGGTGGTCGACTGACCTGAACGTTGCTTTGAAGGGCAGAGCTGGCGTCATAAGCTGCTTGGCTCGCATCCCGGACGATCTTCACCTGCTCCATCATGATCCCTGCTTGGCGTATTGCCTCCTTAGCAGCACTAGCTTGGTCCTCCGGGACGTGGTGCGTGGCGAAGAGCGAAGGCTGCCCAGCACTCGACGAAGTGGGTCGAGCACTCGTCAACGGCACCGCGAAGGACACGGTATGTCGAGTGCTGACCTCCCCTCCCGTCGCAACAGTCTCGGGCGCCGTCACATCTTGGGGTGCTTTGCCAGTAGACGCCTTCCTGCTCCTCCTATACCTCAATGGCTCCTCATCCTCATCATCGTCATCGGGAAGGGTGATAATGTCATTGGTTGGAGCTTCAGAAAAGAGTCAAAGTTAGAAACTATAAGACAGTCGACTAAGAACAGAGTTAAGGTACAGTACCAGGATTTGAGGTCGCCGCATCCTCCATCTCATGGTCCTCGGCCTTGCCTGAAGTTTCGGAAGTTGCAGCACTGAAGTTCTAAAGAGTCAGTCGACCGATTCAAGTATCAACCTGAGACAAAACTTGTATAGAACAGGAAGACTTAAGTGTTATGTTTACCCTGAGATGGTGGGGATGGACACCTTCATTTTTGGCAGAGGCTTGGTTGGCTTCGACGGAGCTACCTTCGACTGCTTCGGCGCCTTCTCTGTCGGCACCGGAGAAGCGGTCCGAGGGTGTTTGGTCGACTGCGAGGCAGTCGCAACCCCCTTTCCGCGTTCAGCCGCAGGATCATGAACGAGTTTCGACCACCTTTCCGAGCACGGTGGAGCAACCTCCTCTTCCTCCTCCTCTTCTGCTTCGTCATCTTCATCATCGTCGTCATTGTCGTCATCACCTTCAGCAGCGTCTGAGTCCCACTCATCCTGGCTCTCGCCTCCGCTAGCTTCTCCCTCCTCAGTCGGAGCCTGAGCTCCATTGGGCATGGAGTACAGCTCGGTAAGGGCCTGGAAACGTCAAGGCAGAGCTCAATCGACCAAATTACAGAAACACATTCGACAGACATACCATGGAAAGGAGAGCAAATGTACCTGGTCTGGAACGCTATTGTGGTCAAGTGGAGAAATCCTCCGGGATCCGCGAGGGTTGTCCTTGTTTGCAGTGATCGCGGCCATCCATCTTTCCACTACGGCGTCGTCGACTGCCTCCGGGTGGACGCGAGTCTCGTCTTCGGTTCCGCAGTACAGCCACATGCAGTGGCTCCGGAACTGAAGAGGCTGGATTCGCCTCCGAAGAAAAACCTCCAAGAGGTCCATGCCAGTCACACCGTCCCGAACCAGCTGTACCACGCGATCCATCAACATCCTCACATCAACTCTCTCCTCTGGAACCACCTTCAGGGAGGAGGGTTTGTTCACTCGACTCATGGTGAATGGAGGAAGACCACTGATCGTGTCGGCGTCGACTCATTCTGGCAGTAGAACCAGGTCGACTGCCAGCCCCTGACCGACTCGGGAAAAGACATAGCTGGGAAGGTGCTCTTATTCCTCACTTGGATTCCTAGGCCCCCGCACATCTGAACTACTTGGGTCTTCTCATCACCGGGACTTGCTTTCTTCACAGTCTGAGAGCGACATGTGAAGATATGCTTGAACAAACCCCAGTGCGGTCGACAGCCCAGGAAGTTTTCGCACATAGACACAAATGCAGCAAGATACGCGATGGAGTTTGGAGTAAAATGGTGGAGCTGGGCTCCAAAGAAATTCAGAAAGCCACGAAAGAAAACACTCGGCGGCAGGGAAAATCCTCGATCAACATGGGTGGCCAGGAGCACACACTCACCCTCCTCCGGTTGAGGCTGCCACTCTTTGCCAGGAAGCCTTGCGGCGCCGTGGGGGATCAGCCCGTCGTCGGCCATATCGAGGAGATCCTTCTCCCTGATGGTCGACTGGATCCAATCTCCCTGGACCCAGCCCTTCGGCAAGCGGGATCTCGACGAAGAACCGCTGCGGCTGGTGGATCTCCCTTTCGCCTTCTCGGCCGCCGACGCCTTCTCCACCGCCGACGCCTTCTTCGCGCGCTCCAACACCGCCGTCTTCTCTTTGCCCATGGCCGCCGGCGGAGTGCGCGAGAGAGGAAGTAGCAGGAGCGGCAGCAGTTGCGGTGGGCGGAGACGAAGAGAGCAGAGGAGGAAGAACGGGGTACTGTGCAGAAACCCTCACGAGTTGCATTTATAACATCCCTTCCAAGTGGATGACATGTGGACCCGAGCAATCCAATCATATCCCGAAACAGTTGCACTGCACGATACGTGACGGAAAAAGCGGCGTGGAGATCGAGGCATCCCTGTCATGTCCCATCCGGCGCCTTGATCCGTTCCGCCAAGGCTTCCCCAAATTTCGTATCCCGCAGAATCCGCAAGCGGCGGATCGACTTGCCAAGTGCGAAATTGCTTACGATCCGTCGTTCGAGAACAACGAAATATAAAAGATCACTCGACTAGAGAACAAGAATGGATCGAGTCGACTGAAGAAAAGTTGCTTGTTATCAACAAAGAAGATCTTGATCCAGAACAACACATAGCCAGTATGCAAAACACAATCGGAAACAGCGTCAACTCCGTCCTTACTCAAGCCTCAATCCATTCGGGGGCTAATGATGGATTCATGTACCTAGGGTAGGGTCATAGGCCTGACCTAAACGTCCTACCCAGGGGCACTCTTAGAAGAGATCATCTTCCAGTCGACCAAAGAGGAACCCACTCGACTGACTGGAAGGACTCGACCATGGAAGACTCACTCGACCATGAAGATACACTCGACCACCAGAAGGTCAGAAGGCACTCTGCAACGCAATGGCTTGTAATTGAATAGACTTAATGATAGTTAAGGCACTTTATGAGGGGCGTTACCAGTAACGCCCCCGGCTTAATGTACTTTAACCTCTCCATTATGTGGGCTTCTTTGGGGTCTGGCGCACTCTATATAAGCCACCCCTCCACGATAGAGGGGTTCGCACTCTTGTAATACCTACACTGATAATCCACTCAACCGCCTCAGGGCTCCGAGACGTAGGGCTTTTACTTCCTCCGAGAAGGGCCTGAACTCGTACATCGCTTGTGTCACAACCTCTCCATAGCTAGGACCTTGCCTCTCCTTACCTACCCCCACTCTACTGTCAGACTTAGAACCACGACACATATCATTGATAGAAAAGGAGCTGAGAACCCAGTAGCTGATAATTTATCTAGGCTTGAAAATGTGCTTGATGACCCACTACCTATTGATGATAGTTTTCCTAATGAGCAGTTAGCTGCAATAAATGTTTCTCATAGTACTCCTTGGTATGATGATTATGCTAATTGCATTGTTGCTAAATATTTACCACCTAGCTTTACATACCAACAAAGGAAAAATTCTTTTACGATTTAAGACATTACTTTTGGGATGACCCACACCTTTATAAAGAAGGAGTAGATGGTAATATTACATGTTGTGTACTTGAGCATGAACAGGGACAAATCCTACGGAAATGTCACTCTGAAGCTTATGGAGGACATCATGCTGGAGATAGAACTGCTCATAAGGTATTGCCGTCTGGATTTTATTGGCCTACTCTCTTCAAGGATGCCCATAAGTTCGTCTTATCTTGTGATGAATGCCAAAGAATAGGTAATATCGGTAAGCGTCAAGAAATGCCTATGAATTATTCACCTGTTGTTGAGCCATTTGATGTTTGGGGATTTGATTATATGGGACCTTTTCCTTCCTCTAATGGGTATACACATATTTTGGTTGCTGTTGATTATGTTACTAAATGGGTGAAGCTATTCCAACCAGTAGTGCTAATCACAAAACCTCTAGTAAAATGCTTAAGGAAGTTATTTTCCCAAGGTTTGGAGTCCCTAGATATTTAATGACTGATGGTGGTTCACACTTTATTCATGGTGCTTTCCGTAAAATGCTTGCCAAGTATGATGTTAACCATAGAATAGCATCACCATATCACCCTTAGTCTAGTGGTCAAGTTGAACTTAGCAATAGAGAAATAAAATTAATTTTGCAAAAGACTGTCAATAGGTCCAGGAAGAATTGGTCTAAGAGAGTAGATGATGCACTTTGGGCTTATAGAACATCATATAAAAATCCTATGGGTATGTCTCCTTATAAAATGGTTCATGGAAAAGCTTGTCATTTGGCTCTTGAGTTAGAACATAAAGCATTTTGGGCAATCAAAGAACTCAATTATGACTTCAAACTTGCTGGTGAAAAGAGGTTATTTGATATTAGCTCTCTAGATGAATGGAGAACCCAAGCTCATGAAAATGCAAAATTATTCAAATAAAAAGTAAAACGATGGCATGACAAATGAATCCAAATGTGTGAGTTTAAAGTCGGAGAATATGTTCTTTTGTACAACTGTTGTTTCAGATTCTTTGTAGGAAAACTCCTCTCAAAAGGGAAGGCCCATATGACATCGAGGAGGTTTATCGGTCTGGAGCCATAAAAATAAATAATTCCGAAGGTACTAACCTGAAGGTTGTCAATGGGCAACGAATGAAACATTATATCTCAGGTACGCCCATTAATGTTGAAAGTAATATTATCCAAACTTTGACACCAGAAAAACACATAAAAGGGTCCTTTTGGAACACTCTAGAATTGTGAAAATAAGGAGGTATGTGATACGGTAAGTAAACAGACTCCGAAAAATTCGCAAAAATATTTTTTATCAGTTTTGGAATATTTAAAAATTTAGGAAATAAAGAAACTTCCAGGAAGCGTCCCCTGGTGGGCACAAGACACCAGGGTGCCTGGCGCGCCCAGGTGGGTTGTGCCCACCTGGGAAACCTTTTGTACTCCGTTTTTCTATCGTATGCTCCTCCTCCAAGATAAAAAATCTATATATACTTTCGGTACCTGTTGATCACCGTATCATGGAGAAATCCTCTATTCTCTTTTCTTGTTGTTTTCTGCATAGACCTGAAAATATGTCTTCCCAAGACTCTGAGGGTGAGAGCTATGTTGCTGATCTCGTCGTAAACCCCAAGTCTTATGGGGATGAGGGGCACTATAGCTGGACCTCCAAAGAAGATGAAGATAAATCGGTTCCTCCCCAGTTCAAAAATGAGAGCATGGAGGCATTATGCAAGAAGATAATAAAACTCGAGATAGATAATGATGAGTTGAGGATAGATAATTTTATTCTCTGTCAGAAACTGGAGGAAGCAAAGGGCAAACCCTCCACCTTTTCACCACCACCACTGCCTTGGAAATCCGAGGACAATATCTCTTCTTCATCACTACCACCATCTTATTCACCACCAAAAGAGAACTGACTATCGGGTATGGGCACTCCCCTTGTCTTTCGGCAAGCTTGAGGGAGGTGCCCCGGTATTGTATCTCCCACTATCCTTTTTGCTTTTACTTATTTTTGTTTGATCTTTTGCTTTAGATGAATAAAAGTTTAGTTCGATCCTTTCTTCTTTGAGAGTTTGCTTAGTGATCTATCCCTGTAATCTTGTGCAAGTTATATAATAAAGTTTAGTGTGAGTTTTTGCTTTCTTTACTCTCATGTTGCAAATTAAGAAAAGAAACAAGAAATAATAAAAGAAAGGAAATAAATAATGAAAAGATCATATATTAATCCTATGGTAGGTGATGGCACCACATAAGGAAAAGTATAAGTAGAAAGTTTTATTAGAGATTGACAAATATGGCATTAGTCAATGATGCAACTCATGAAAGAATTAGTAAGGAAAGAGAAGATTCACATATAAATATACTATCCTAGAAATCTTTTGTGATTGTGAGCCCTCATTAAAATGTTATATGCCAAAATTGTTGACATTGGACAAGGAAGACAACTTAATGATTTATGTTTGTTTATATTCACATAGAAGTCATATTGTCATAGATCCTTCAACATGTGGTGCTTCCCCCTATCTTTGCTAGCCAAAAATTCCGCACTAAGTAGAGATACTACTTGTGCATCCAAAAACCCTTAAACCCAAATCTTCTTTTCAAGTGTCCACCATACCTACCTAGGGATTGAGCAAGATCCCTCAAGTAAGTTGTCATCGGTGCAAAAAGGCAATAAAAATTGCTTCTAAAAGTGTGAGATCATTTAGTGTAAGAGAAAATTGAGTGTTGCACGAACTTGTGATGGTGAAGAATAAAAGCGACAGTCTGCATAATAAAGGTCGCTATCACAAGGGGCAATGTAACGTGACGTTCTTTTGCACTAAGGGATTGAACATACAAACAAATAAGCGCATGGCAACCTCTGCATCCCTCTGCGAAGGGCCTATCTTTTACTTTTATGTATTTACTTTTACGCAAAGATTCAAAGTTTTCCTTCTATTCCTTCTATTTTTCTCCTTTGGCAAGCATCATGTGGTGAGGAAAGATCTAGGCACATATGTCCAGTTGAATATGGGTGGCATGAGTTATTATTGTTGACATAACCCTTGAGGTGAGTACGTTGGGAGGCGAAACCATAAGCCCCTATCTTTCTATGTGTCTGGTTGAAACATTTTGCTCATGTGTACGCGGTGAGTGTTATCAATCATAGAAGACTATATGATGGTTGAGTATGTGGACTTGCCTAAAGGCTCCGACACGTGACCCTTCCTGAAAAGATGATGAATTGTAGTTGCAAAGTTACTGAGAACATAGTTTGTTGGTTTCTAATAGAGTTTTTGCTTTATACTTCAATTGTGTGATGAACTATTACTTATTCATGAGAAGTATATGATAAAAGTCCTATGTTTAATTTTGTTGTTGTTATAATAATCAACATGATGCTTCTATGTCTGTATATTGTTTTAATCGACACCTCTCTCTCAAAGCATGTGGACATGTTTTTCGATTTTGGTTTTCGCTTGAGGACAAGCGAGGTCTAAGCTTGGGGGAGCTGATACGTCCATTTTGCATCATGTTTTCTTACTGTTATTTATAATGTTTTTATCCATAATAATGCTTTTTGGAGTAATTATAATGCATTTCTCTCATAATTTGCAAGGTACACACCAAGAGGGAGAATTCCGGTAGTTGGAAATCTGGACCTGGAAAAACTATGTCAGGCTACCTATTCCGCACAACTCCAAACAAGCTGAAACTTCACGGAGATTTTTTATGGAATATTTAAGAATTATTGGAGCCAATAAGTACCAGAGGGGGCCCACCAGGTGGGCACAACTCACCTGGGTGCGCCCTGGTGGGTTGTGCTCCCCTCGGCCCACCTCTGGTGCCCATCTTCTGGTATATAAGTCATTTTGACCTAGAAAAAATAAAGGGAGGACTTTCGGGACGAAGCGCCGCCGCCTCGAGGCGGAACTTGGGCAGGAGCACTTTTGCCCTCCGGTGAAGCGATTCTGCCAGGGGAACATCCTTCCCGGAGGGGGAAATCATCGTCATCATCATCACCAATAACTCTCCCATCTTGGGGAGGGCAATCTCCATCAACATCTTCAACAGCACCATCTCCTCTCAAACCTTAGTTCATCTCTTGTATTCAATCTTGTTACCGGAACTATAGATTGGTGCTTGTGGGTGACTAGTAGTGTTGATTACATCTTGTAGTTGATTACTATATGGTTTGTTTGGTGGAAGATTATATGTTCAGATCCAATATGCTATTTAATACTCCTCTAATCATGAGCATGTTTATCATTTGTGAGTAGTTACCTTTGCTCTTGAGGTCACGGGAGAAATCATGTTGCAAGTAATCATGTGAATTTGATATGTGTTCGATATTTTGATAGTATGTACGTTGTGATTCCCTTAGTGGTGTCATGTGAACGTCGACTACATGACACTTCACCAGATTTGGGCCTAAGGGAATGCATTGTGGAGTAGCAATTAGATGATGGGTTGCGAGAGACATAAGCTTAAACCCCATTTTATGCGCTATTCCGTAAGGGACCGATTGGATCCAAAAGTTTAATGCTATGGTTAGAATTTATTCTTAATACTTTTCTCGTGGTTGCGGATGCTTGTGGGAGGGTTAATCATAAGTAGCAGGTTTGTTCAAGTAAGAACAGCACCTAAGCACCGGTCCACCCACATATCAAATTATCAAAGTACCGAACACGAATTAAACCAACATGATGAAAGTGATTAGGTGAAATTCCCGCGTACCCTCAAGAATGCTTTGCTTATCATAGGATACCGTTTTGGCATGTCCTTTGACTCAAAAGGATTGGGCTACCTTGCTGCACTTTTGTTACTACCTTGCTATCAAACTACTCTGCTACTTACAATTTTAGCACTTGCAGACATTACCTTGCTGAAAACCACTTGTCATTTCCTTCTGCTCCTCATTGGGTTCGACACTCTTACTTATCGAAGAGAGCTACAATTGATCGCAGATACTTGTGGGTCATCACGAAGCAAAGATCAATATGAAACGAACTCGTAGGCAATGGATCAATGATGGATAATTATGTCGGATGGCATTCATCATGCAATGGTTATAACATAGGGTGACACATAACTAGCTCCCATTCATCAATATAATGTAGGCATGTATTCGGAATATAGTCATACTTGCTTATGAAAAAGAACTTGCATGGCATCTTTTGTCCTACCCTCCCGTGGAAGCGGGGTCCTATTGGTAACTAAGGGGATATTAAGGCCTCCTTTTAATAGAGTACCGGACCAAAGCATTAGCACTTGGTGAATACATGAACTACTCAAACTACGATCATCACCAGGAAGTGTCCCGACTATTGTCACTCCGGGGTTGTCAGATCAAGAACGCAAATATATTCGTGATAACATAATAGGTTCAGATCTGAAATCATGGCACTCGGGCCCTAGTGACAAGCATTAGGCATAGCAAAGTCATAGCAACATCAATATTAGAACATAGTGGATACCAGGGATCAAACCCTAACAAAACTAACTCGATTACATGGTAAATTTCATCCAACCCATCATGGTCCAGCAAGCCTACGATGGAATTACTCACGCACAGCGGTGAGCATCATGAAATTGGTGATGGAGGATGGTTGATGATGACGATGGCGTCGGATTCCCCTCTCCAGAGCCAGGAATGGACTCCAGGTCTGCCCTCCCGAGGAGGAATAGGGCTTGGCGGCGGCTCTGTATTGTAAAACGCGATGAATCCTTCTCCCTGATTTTTTTCTTGCGGAACATGAATATATGGAGTTGGAGTTGAGATCGGTGGAGGTCCAAGGGGCCCACAAGGACGGATGGCGTGCCCCAGAGGGGTGGGCGCGTGATACGTCTCCAATGTATCTATAATTTTTGATTGTTCCATGCTGTTATATTATCATTCGTGAATATTTTATAATCATTTTATAGTCATTTTATATCATTTTTGGTACTAACCTATTGACATAGTGCCAAGTGCCAGTTGCTGTTTTTTGCATGTTTTTTACATCGCAGGTAATCAATACCAAACGGAGTCCAAACACAGCGAAACTGTTTGTGGATTTTTTTGGACCAGAAGACATCCAATGGGCCGGAGAAACGCTTGGGGTGCTCCGAGGGGAGCACAACCCACCAGGGTGCGCCTGGAGGCCCAGGCGCGCCCTGGTGGGTTCTGCCCACCTCAAGTGCCCCTGGACCGCCTCTTTACTCTATAAATACCCCAATATTCCAGAAACCCTAGGGAAGTTGACGAAAATCAATTCCAGCCGCTGCGAGTTCCAGAAACACCAGAACCAATCTAGACACCATCACGGAGGGGTTCATCATGTCCATTGGTGCCTCTCGGATGATGTGTGATTAGTCTTTTGTAGACCTTAGGGTCCATAGTTAGTAGCTAGATGGCTTCCTCTCTCTCGTTTGATTCTCAATACAATGGTCTCTTGGATATCCATATGATGTAATTTTTTTGCGGTGTGTTTGTTGGGATCCGATGAACTTTGTATTTATGATCAGATCTATATCTTTTTATCCATGAAGGTTATTTTAGTCTTCTTTGATCTCTTATATGCATGATTGCTTATAGCCTCATATTTCTTCTAACGACCATCTGTATTTTACTCGAAGCTATATTTTTATTCGTCACATACTATGAGTTTTGCGTGGAGTGTCTTGTATGATATGAGTCTTTGCTTGTTTTGCTTTGTGTTTTAAGTCTTGAATCCTTGCCCGACGCACCTATTTGAGAGAGCCAAAATTATGCCATGACTTGTTAGAATTGCTCTCTATGCTTCACTTAAATCTTTATGAGCTATGGAATTGCTCTAGTGCTTTACTTATATCTTTTTGAGAACAGTGTGCTTTAGTATTTTTGAAGAAATGCTCTCTTGCTTCACTTAGATTTATTTGAGAGTTAGTAATTTTTTAAAGAAGTGCTCTCTTGCTTCACTTAAATTAATTTGAGAGAAAGAAATTTTATGCTCATGATCTTCACTTATATTTGTTTGAGCTTATCAAAAGCAACAGATGAAAATTAGTTCCGAAGTGATAGATATCCAAGAAGGATATAATAAAAACTTTCATGAATATCACTGGAAAAAATAAACTTGATTCCTTGTAATAGTTTTGAGATATGATGATGTGATATGTGAGTCATGTTGATGAATAATTATGCTTTAGTAAGAATACTGGTGTTAAGGTTTGTGATTCCCTATGCAAGCACAAAAATCAATAGTTGTGCAATGAAATTGCATCCTACTTGTGGTGCATTATTCGGTGTTAATTATGCTCAATGCTCGCTTATGAGATTATTCATTTCTTGGTTGGTCGCTTCTCATCTTTTGCTAGCCTTCATTTTGCACTAAGTATGATCACTACTTGTGCATCCAAAATCCTTTAAACTAGTTTTGCCACATGGGTCCACCATACCTACCTATATGCGGTATTATTTTGCCGTTCTAAGCAAATTTGCATGTGCCATCTCTAATTTTCAAAATAAATTTCTCTTTTGTGTGCTCATACCACTCATGAATCGATAGGGGGTGGATAATATATTTCCATGCTAGATATGTTATTCTCATGATGAGTGTTTATTCACTTGTCATTGCAGAAGAGTAAGGCAAAGGTATTAGGGATGCCTAGTCCCGAAATAAAAAATGAATTTACATTATATTTTCAAATAATAAATTCCTTAGAAAGTGTTGGTATGGAAGGCACCCCTGGATATGGCTAGCCATGGAAAGTGAAAGTATGGTGGAAAAAGGAATAAACTTTAATTTCTGTTTGGGAACCGCCAATGATATATCTACCATGGAAAGTATTGGGAACTTCTCGATCGTTCTCGTTGACAGGAAAAAGCATGCCTCCCAAAATGTTTTTATCTCTATGTTTTTTGCTTTGAGCTCTGGCACCTCTACAAATCCCTATTTCCCTCCGCGAAGGGCCTTTCTTTTACTTTATGCAATTTTTAATTTTTTTTATTTGTGTCTCCATCTTCTCTTATAAAGCACCCACTAGGGGCCACTATGATCGTACTAGAGCATTGGGTGTAGCTAATATGCGAGTGTGTTTCATGAATGGAAATATAAGAGCATGATGGGCTAGGGATAACTTATTTTAGTGTTGATATTTTGAAAGACATGGTTGCTTGTTGATATGCTTGAGTATTTAAGTCTCATGTCAAAACTAGACTATTTCTTTGAATCATATAAAAGTCCAAATGTCCATGCTATCAAGAAAAGAAAATGATATGACATGTTAGGAAGCATTCCACATCAAATTTTTTGTTTTTATCATTTACCTACTCGAGGACGAGCAGGAATTAAGCTTTGGGATGCTGATACGTCTCCAATGTATCTATAATTTTTGATTGTTCCATGCTGTTATATTATCATTCTTGGATGTTTTATAATCATTTTATATCACTTTTTGGTATTAACTGATGACCTACAAGTATAGGGGATCTATCGTAGTCCTTTCGATAAGTAAGAGTGTCGAACCCAACGAGGAGCAGAAGGAAATGGCAAGCGGTTTCCAATAAGGTTTTCTCTACAAGCACTGAAATTGTAGGTAACAGATAGTTTTGTGATAAGATAAATTGTAACGGGTAAAAAGCAATGAAAGTAAATAAAGTGCAGCAAGGTGGCCCAATCCTTTTTGTAGCAAAGGACAAGCCTGGAACAATTTCTTATAATGAGAAAAGAGCTCCTGAGGACACATGGGAATTATCGTCAAGCTAGTTTTCATCACGCTCATATGATTCGCGTTCAGTACTTTGATAATTTGATATGTGGGTGGACCGGTGCTAGGGTGCTGCCCTTACTTGGACAAGCATCCCACTTATGATTAACCCCTATTGCAAGCATCTGCAACTACAAAAGAAGTATTAAGGTAAATCTAACGACAACATTAGACATATGGATCCAAATCAGCCCCTTACGAAGCAACGCATAAACTAGGGTTCAAGCTTCGGTCACTCTAGCAAACCATCATCTACTTATTACTTCCCAATGCCTTCCTCTAGTCCCAAATAATGCTGAAGTGTCATGTAGTCGACATTCACATAACACCACTAGAGGAGAGACAACATACATCTCATCAAAATATCGAACGAATACCAAATTGACATGACTATGAATAGCAAGACTTCACCCATGTCCTCAGGAACAAACGTAACTACTCACAAAGCGTATTCATGTTCATAATCAGAGGAGTATTAATATGCATTAAGGATCTGAACATATGATCTTCCACGAAGTAAACCAATTAGCATCAACTACAAGGAGTAATCAACACTACTAGCAACCCACAGGTACCAATTTATGGTTTTGATACAAGATTGGATACAAGAGATGAACTAGGGTTTTGAGAGGAGATGGTGCTGGTGAAGATGTTGATGGAGATTGACCCCCTCCTGATGAGAGGATCGTTGGTGATGACGATGGTGATTTTCGGTGTCAAAACCGGGGGATCTCGGGTAGGGGGTCCCGAACTGTGCGTCTAGGCGGATGGTAACAGGAGACAAGGGACATGATGTTTTTCCCAGGTTCGGGCCCTCTCGATGGAGGTAAAACCCTACTCCTGCTTGATTGATATTGACGATATGGGTAGTACAAGAGTGGATCTACCACGAGATCAAGGAGGCTAAACCCTAGAAGCTAGCCTATGGTATGATTGTTGTAATGGTTGTCCGTCCTACGGACTAAAACCCTCCGGTTTATATAGACACCGGAGAGGGCTAGGGTTACACAGAGTCTGTTACAATGGTAGGAGATCTACATATCGGTATCGCCAAGCTTGCCTTCCACGCCAAGGAAAGTCCCATATGGACACGGGACGAAGTCTTCAATCTTGTATCTTCATATTCTTGGAGTCCGGCTGACGATGATAGTCTGGTTGTCCGGACACCCCCTAGTCCAGGACTCCCTCAGTAGCCCCTGAACCAGGCTTCAATGACGATGAGTCCGGCGCGCATATTGTTCGGCATTGCAAGGCGGGTTCCTCCTCCAAATAATTCATAGAAGATTGTGAACACCAGGATAGTGTTCAGCTCTGCAAAATAAATTCCACATTCCACCGTAGAGAGAATAATATGTACACAAGTTCAATCTACTGACGTATTTTGTGGCATGACGTCGCACCACTACCAAGCCTTTACTTGAATCGTTTTTTATTATACCACCTCAGCGCGTTTAGCGAAGCGGTTTCCTTGGCACGTCTTGTCGAAGCAGAGATGTGTTCCCCTTATTCCGGGATTCCCATCAATACGGACGTGGGTAACCCAACCGCGCCATTGGTGGTGGCGCTTGGGAGATAAGTGAGTTCTACCAGGCCGGTGGGGACGCATAGTCTTCGTCCGCCCATATATAAGGGGATAAGGATCCACCTTTTTCCCTACGCCTTCTTCCTCCTTTCCTTATCCATCTCCGCACACTCGAGCTACAGCGCCCAAGCCCGCACATCTCGTCTCAACCTGCTCCAGCCATGTCCGGAGCGGGAGGCAAGTGGATGATGTCGGTGTCAAAACCGGCGGATCTCAGGTAGGGGGTCCCGAACTGTGCGTCTAGGCGGATGGTAACAGGAGACAAGGGACACGATGTTTTACCCAGGTTTGGGCCCTCTTGATGGAGGTAAAACCCTACGTCCTGCTTGATTAATATTGATGATATGGGTAGTACAAGAGTGGATCTACCACGAGATCAAGGAGGCTAAACCCTAGAAGCTAGCCTATGGTATGATTGTTGTAATGTATGTTATGTCCTATGGACTAAAGCCCTCCGGTATATATAGACACCGAAGAGGGCTAGGGTTACACAGAGTCGGTTACAATGGTAGGAGATCTACATATCCGTATCGCCAAGCTTGCCTTCCACGCCAAGGAAAGTCCCATCCGGACACGGGACGAAGTCTTCAATCTTGTATCTTCGTAGTCTTGGAGTCCGCGGACGATGATAGTCCGGCTGTCCGGACACCCCTAGTCCAGACTCCTCAAGAGCCCTCGAACCAGGCTTCAATGACGATAAGTCCGGCGCGATAATGTTCGGCATTGCAAGGCGGGTTCCTTCTTTGAATAATCGAGAGAAGATCATGAACACCAGGATAGTGTCCGCTCGCAAAATAAATTCCACATTCCACCGTAGAGAGAATAAAATGTACACAAGCTCAATCTGGCGACGTATTTTGCGGCATGACGTCACACCACTACCAAGCCTTTACTTGAATCGCTTTTTTATTATACCACCTCAAAGACGTTTAGCGAAGCGTTTCCTTGGCACGCGTCTTGTCGAAGCAGAGATCGTGTTCCCCTTATTTCGGGATTCTCATCAATACGGACGTGGGTAACCCAACCGCGCCATTGATGGTGGCGCTTGGGAGATAAGCGAGTTTTACCAGGCTGGTGTGGGACGCATAGTCTTCGCCCGCCTATATATAAGGGATAAGGATTCACCTTTTCACCCACGCCTTCTTCCTCCTTTGCTTATCCACCAAGCTCCAGCGCCCAAGTTCGCGCATCTCGTCTCAACCTTCTCCGACCATGTCCGGAGGGGGAGGCAAATGGTTGGCTTCCACCGTTAAGGAGGAGCATATCACAAAGCTGCGCAGCGCCAGATACCTTTCCGGCGACATCGCGCACCGGCTGCCCGACGAGAGGCAGCTCATCCCTACCCCCGGGCCCCATGAGAGGGTCGCTTTCCTTCCCCACTTCCTCCGTGGACTGGGCTTTCCACTTCACCCCTTTGTCCGGGGGCTCATGTTCTACTACGGCCTGGATTTCCACGATCTGGCGCCGAACTTCATCCTCAACATCTCGGCGTTTATCGTCGTGTGCGAGGCCCTCCTCTGCATCCGGCCCCACTTCGGCTTGTGGCTCAAGACCTTCATCATCAAGCCGAAGGTAGTGAAGGGCACGCAGGAGGAGTGCGGAGGCGCCATTTTGGGCAAGATGCGCAACGTCCTCTGGTTCGAAGGGGCCTTCGTGGACTCTGTCAAGGGGTGGCAATCGGGGTGGTTCTACAACACCGAGCCGCGCGACCCTACGTGGGCGGCGGCCCCCGAGTTTAGATCTGGTATCCCTACGCAGCTCACCTCCTGGAAAGAGAAGGGCTTGCTGTGGGGTAATCCGAAGGAGCTGACGGGACTCCGAGCCTGTATCCAGAAGCTGGTGAACAAGAAGCTCAGGCTTGTCGACGTGGTCCAAGTCATGCTCGTCCGCCGGATTCTCCCATGCCAAGAACGGGCATTCAATCTGTGGGAGTTCGATCCGAACAGCACCAGCGCTGAGCGGGCTCTTGACACGACGTCAAAGGCGCTGGAGGGTGCTGTTTAAGGGCGCCGGAAAGCCCGCGTCCATGAAGGTCGCGGATTTCACTCGCAGCATCCGGCTGACGAGGTAAGTGATTCTACCCCTTTCCGGGACACTTATTGTAAATAGATTGATCCTAAGAGGGTTTCAATCTCCCTTTTCCTTTGACAGGAATGGATGAATAAGGCCGAGCAACTCATCTGCCCGGCTCCCATGCCAGAAGACCCAGTGGATGCCTGTCTAGCGGGGCTGCTAGTTCTGGCACCGCATGTGGTGCCGGAGAAGAAGGCCAAGAAGGTGGCCACGGGCACTCGAAAGAGTTCCTGTTATCAGGCGTCCGACAACGAGGCGGACTCCTCCCCCGAAGACGACGAGGAGGAAGAGGACTCTCTCCCTGAGGGGGGAGAGAAGAAGAGGAAGGCTTCCCCAATAGGGGAGGCCGAAGGGTCCAAGAGGGGGAGAACTATTCCCTCGGACAGCTCTGCCAACACCGACGTTGGCGACGAGGAGTGGCCTTCAAGGGCCAGGCCCCCGGCGAGATCGTAAGTATCCGTATCCCTGAATGGTATGCAATTTCTTTTGTGTCACATAGTGTCCTACTAATGCCGCATATTGCCCGCAGTCCGGCCGATGATGATCTCCCCGCTTCATCGAGCGGGTCATTGGCCCTGTCGGATGTGGATTCCCTTCCGACTGCCTCCACCCCCCGTGCCGATGAGGACGCAGAGGTGGGATCCCAGAAAGGGACCCATCAGGAGGAGGCTCCTGAGGCGCCGCAAGGCAGCCTCCCGGACTTTGCGCCGGACTCTACGCCGGAACCTGCGGTGGTTCCAGAGTCCGGTAGGCGGCCCCTTCGAAAGAAGGGCAAGACCATGACGCCGGCGGCCTTCGTCCAACCGGAGGCGCCGGACAACTTGCTGGAGGCGCTCAAAGGCGCTTCCATCGAGGAAGAACACCGCACTGTTATGAGTGCGGTGACTCAAAAGGTTCAGCTCGCCAAGAGTGGGCTGACCGAAGCCTACAGTAGCCTTCTAACAGGCTTTGAGGTAAGAAGTTGAAATTATATAATGTAATACCGCATAGACAGTAGCCCCTGATGCTCAGTTTGGTGTTCGGAAAGAAAAGCCGGACTGAGGATCTAAAAAGATATTCGCAAGTTGCTAATAAATTATGTCAATATGGGTTTGCAGGCTGTGCTGCTGACCTCTGCCGCAATGACTGCGGAGGTTGGTGCATTAAAACAAGATCTTGAGCGGTCCGAGCGAGAGCTCGACCATGCCAAGAGGCAGCTCGAGGACAAAGAAGGTGAGTAGCACCACTTTGAATTTTTACCTTACAGAAAAGGATTTTGGTCGCAATAAAATTAACAAGGATAATACGGGTACTGCAGGGGCCACAAACGACATGGCAGCCCTGAAGGAGGCTGTGTCCATGGCCGAATGCAGTGCGGCCGCAGAACGGGCAGAGCGAGAAAAGCAGGAGGCACAGGTGGCGGCCGTGCGGCAAGAGCTCCAGGCTCTCATGGAGAAGCATGAGAGCTTGGAGCGCGACTCCAAGACTCGAGAGTCGGAGCTCGCCTCGCCTCTCGAAAGTGCCAAGTCCGCCAAGGCCGAGGCCCGTAAGGCCCTTCAGGAGGTTGAAGATGTGAGGAAGATAGCGGCGGGTAAGGCATTTTGCATGCAAAGCAAGCATGTTAAAGTAAACTACCTGACACTTACCCGCATTCAGAGCTCCGCAGGGGCGTTTGCAGATCTGCCGCGCAGTGTATCCGATGCCGCCGCATTCTACCGTGGCGAGGAGGGGAGCTCAACAGAGAAGGTTTTCTGGTCTCAGTACGCTGAGCCCGGCCATCCGGTGCCCCCAAGCGACCAGCTGAAGCAGCTGGTCGAACTCCACAAGGTAGCTGAGGAGGCCATGAAGGGCCTTATAGTCCGGTGTGGCTCGGACAGGCCATGCCAGGAGCTACTTCGCCTCGTCTGGCGGCTGGTGGATGCGTGCCTCGGGTGGATGTCATCAAGCGCCCACTTTGTATTGAAGGTGCTCGTCGGGCCCTTGCCCGCAAAGGTGCACCGGGCAGGCTGGATGCGAGAGGCTTTCATCGACGCCGCCGCCCGGGCAAGGAGTATCGTACGCCAAATGTACTATAAGACTGTCCTGAAGGGTGCCCGCAATATTGCGGATGAGTGCCCCAGAGATGTAATTATTGAGTGAAACTTGCTATGTATTATCCTGTGCGCTGAAAACTTTGTTCATATGCACTACGCAACGCTTGTTTAATTTAAAATATTACCTTCTGTGCGGCCGTTTATAAAATCGAGAGATGGCAAGTCGTTGGCTTCAGCCCCAAGCCACGAAAGTTTGGGGTGTTTGGGATGGACTTGAGCACTCTTGTTCCCATTTTGGGTCCATCTAGGGAGGCGCTCAACACAACGAACAAGGCAACCGGACTTATAATGCTTGAACACTCTCACTTAGCCATAGAATTCTATAATTTTAAATTTCGGCGAAGCCCCTGGTATTTGGAAGACCGAATTTGGGGCGCTATCCACGCCTTCGTCGGACATTATCCGGAACTTCGCTCGAAGCGGCATGAGTCTTTAGGGACCCGAAAAGACCTCTCAAACAACGACCAGTCTCTCGCCTTACATGCCGGTCAGTTTTAGCTTTCTCCACTGAGGCGCTCGCCCAGCTCAACCGAGGTGCAATCGCAGTGGTTCTCCTAGTGCCACCTTAGCCGACAGAACGGAACATAAGGCGCCAAAACGTGGGAGCCGGGCAAACCCAACTATTGACCCAAGACATGATTCGGAGCCGATTCATATAATGCTATAAGTTCGGGGTGCCGCACTTGTGAAAGTGTTCGGACTTATCACACCATAATGCGGGGAACATAAGCCCCTGGTGTATTCGGCCGTACCAATAATATACGAAAAGTAGATGTCATTAATGAACATATGTGTAAAGTAATGCAATAACGGCAAAAAATGTTGCATTATTTATTTAAAGAATTCTGCTATGAGTGCGGAATGATACAAATAGTGCGGTAAGCAAGGGATTGGACTAATCAAACGTGTCCCCCTCCAGGGATGGGCTGCGGACTGGTGGATATAATCAAATTTAATGCTCGTAATGGAGACCACCTGAGTGTTTATCGCAGTCTTCTTTCTTCCCTGGCTGTTGCATCGTGAATTCGGCGGGTTCACCGCCGGACAGGGCCTCTGGTGAACGGAGTCCTGTGTACATAAAGAAAGAAAATAATAACAAAAAGGAGTGACACACTTGTGAGCCCCTGGAGTGGTCGAGCCGCACTCTGGGTCTGTTGTGGTCGTGCCCCTTCCCCTAGGCCCATGGTATCTCTAGAGCGTAATGACGTACACGGGGGGTTGGTCTTGCAATTATGCAAGGGCTGGGGTTAGCCGCATTGCTGGCGCTGCTCGGAACGTGCTGTGGTCTTGGTTGATGTTGCTCGGGCGCGTTTGGCCGTGTCCGCCGCTTAACGCCGGACTCGAATATCGCCTTAAAAGGCTGCTCAGATTTACGCCGAGAGCCGCTATGTGTTCCTCCGTTCGAGGAGCGTTCCGTATTTCCATTGACCGTGATGACTCCACGAGGGCCCGCATCTTGAGCTTGAGGTATGCATAATGCGGTCATGCGTTGAACTTTGCAAACGCTGTTCGTCCGAAAGCGGGCGTGATAGCCGCCGCGAAATGGGACTATGTCAAGATTAACTCCTTGCTCGAAATTGTTCGGGATCCGAAGACCACTTCGGTGTGGTGAGCCTGCATAATTGGCCTCAACACTGGTATGACGCCTTTGAAAGTCGTCTTTGTAGGTTTAATCCTTGAGGGTCTATGCCCATCTTGCGACCGTATCCGGTAAAGCAGGTTCAAAGCACGCCGCCGTCCATCAGAACTCTCGTGAGGTGAAATCCATCGACGATTGGGTCTAAAACCAATGCGGCGAATCCGCCATGGCGGATACTGGTCGGATGATCTCTTCGATCGAAAGTGATCGGACAAGAGGACCATGGATTGAACTTAGGGGTGACTGGCTCCATTGCATATACATCCCTTAGTGCACGCTTTCGCTCCCTCTTGGGTATATGGGTTGCGTATATCATGTTCACCGTCCGCACTTGTGGGGGGAAACCCTTCTGTCCTCTATTGTTCGGCGGTCGGGTCTCTTCCTCGTCGTAGCTGTGCAGCCCCTTGTCATTGTTTTTGGCAATTAACTTGCCTGCCTGCTTGAACACCCAACAATCTCTGTTGGTGTGATTAGCTGGCTTTTCAGGGGTGCCATGTATCTGGCATAAGCGGTCGAGTATTCGGTCCAAATTGGACGGACCCGGAGTGGTTCTTTTGAATGGATTCTTCCGCTAACCGGGTTTAAAGCCTCGGAATCCGGCGTTGACTGCCGTATCCTCCTTGTCGCCGCCCAGCACGCGGCGCTTATTTTACTTCGACGCGACCTGCCATTGTGGTCCTTGGTATCCGGACTGCCAGAACTTTTACTGAGGTTGTTGCTGCAAGCTAGCCAACTATCCTCTCCCGCACAGAAGCGGGTCATTAATGATGTGAGGGCTGCCATGAATTTCGGCTTTTCCTATCCTAGGTGCCGGGCTAGCCACTCGTCGCAGATGTTATGCTTGAAGGCTGCGAGGGCCTCTGCATCCGGACAGTCGACGATTTGATTTTTCTTTGTAAGGAACCGTGTCCAAAATTGTCTGGCCGATTCGTTTGGCTGTTGAATTATGTGGCTTAGGTCATCAGCGTCTGGTGGTCGCACATATGTGCCCTGGAAGTTGTCGAGGAATGCGGCTTCCAGGTATTCCCAACACCCAATTGACTCGACGGGCAAGCTGTTAAGCCAATGACGAGCTGGTCCTTTAAGCTTGAGTGGGAGATACTTGATAGCGTGGAGATCGTCGCCGCGGGCCATATGGATGTGAAGGAGATAATCTTCGATCCAAACCACGGGGTCTGTTGTGCCATCATAGGATTCAATGTTTACGGGTTTAAACCCTTCAGGGATTTGATGATCCATTACTTCGTCAGTGAAGCATAGCGGGTGTGCGGCACCTCTATATTGAGCAATATCACGACGTAGCTCGAGAGAGCGTTGTCTGCTGTGTTCGGCCCGGCCGGAGTTATTGTATCTGGCGCGAAGGTATTCGCCGTGGATCGTGGGTGTCAGGACCCCGACTCAATTCCACATCGATCTAGCATGTAACACCTCGTATCACTTTGCGGCCTCACGCACGGTATTCCCACGGGTGTCGCCTTACCTTTGCCCGGGACCGTTTGCGCCTTTTGGCACACGTATATGATAGTGTCGCTAGCATCCATATGATAAGGAGCCCGGGCTGACATGGCTAGTCGTAAACCCAAAGTGGCACAAACTTACAGGACAGCATCCATGACCCAAAGATCGAATGTGTCGGTCATCGCCGAGTGAATCAGTGCTGTAGCACGGGCTAGCAGACTCCGTAAACCGGGCTGTAGCGGGCTAACAGGACTCCGGTATTCATCGCGTGACATTCCCCCGAGGGGACAGACACAGGAACGAAGAAGGACACATGCCGGCCAGCCTAAGTGTTCCAGAGCAGTAGCAAGCTACCATGTCTCGGTGGAAACACTAGGTGACATTTCCCGGTAAGAGAGGCTTCTAAGGATAGACAACTAGATAGTCAGATCCCACACATACCAAGCATTTCAATAACATACACACAATATGCTCGATATGTGCAAACACAACATGGCATCACAACATGACTCTATGACTCAAGTATTTTATTCAATAGACTCCGAGGAGCCAAGTATTACAAACATGGGTCTCGACCCGGCATTCAGAGCATACAAGTCAAAACACACGCGGAAGCTTAACATGTCTGAGTACAGACAACTATAAATGAAAAAGGCTGAGAAGCCTGACTATCTACCAGATCCTGCCGAGGGCACAAGATCGTAGCTGAGGTAACAAGCTAAACGTCGAAGTCCACGTGGAACTACTAGCGAGACTCAAGTCTCTCTGCAAAACATAAAATAGGCAAACGTGAGTACAAATATACCCAGCAAGACTTACATCAGAACTATCTACATATGCATCATTATCAACAAGGGGGGTGGTGGAGTTTAACTGCAGCAAGCCAGCTTTGAGTCGGTGGCTATCCTGAACTACGACTGCATGTAACTCTTTTGAGGTGGCGCACACGAGTCCACATATTCACCATATCAATACACCACTATGGATCCGCCCCGCCTCCCTCACGAGAACGCCATCCATAGCACTCACGCTTATCTTGCGTATTTTAGGGTATCCACTTTCACTTGTCTATGAACTGTACAGGCAACCCAGAAGTCCTTTTCCGCGGACACGGCTATTCGAATAGATAATGTTAACCCTGCAGGGGTGTACTTCTTCACACACTCTCGCCACTTATCGCATACTGACACATCATGTACCTCGGCAACCTTCAAGCGGAAGCCGGGCGAGGGAGACGGCCACGACGACTAACCATACAAGTCTCTTGTCTGTGTTTATCGCCTATTCGGGTTCCATCCGCAAGGAGATCCGCCGGGTGTCGCCACGGCCCCAAACAATGTGTGCAGGGTTCCCAAGTCCACCATCCGGTGCCACTTGGTACACCGCCATTGTGCCTAGTCTGTCCCAAGCCCACATGCAGGGTGCCACTTGGTAGACTACTAACACTACCTACAAACACCGTAAACTAGTTGCAACTCCCCGGACAGAGATCAAGTTGGTTAATAAGCGAGAGGGGCCAAGTTACGGAACCCAATGTGTGGTAGTAGCTGTTCATGGATCACAAACACGTAACTCAGTTCCTCGAGGACGGCTGCAATGAGACAACCCACCATGTACTCCTACATGGCCTCTCACCGCTACCTTTACCAAATCGTGTTCACACGCTTAGCTCTCAACAGTAGGACATGTTCACACACCTCCAATTCATCCCCGATGAATCAGACCTGACACAACTCTAAGCAATACCAGGCATGACAAACAAGCATGAATGAGTAGGCACATCAGGGCTCAAACAACTCCTACTCATGCTAGTGGATTTCATCTATTTACAGTGGCAATGACAGGTCATGCAGCGGATAAAGGGGTTCAACTACCGCAGCAAGTAACAGTTGTATCGTTGTTGTCCTAATGCAGTGAAATAGAGCAGGAGCAAGAAAGTGGGATTGTATCGGAATGAACAAGGGGGTTTTGCTTGCCTGGCACTTCTGAAGATAATATAGTTTCTTCATCGGTGTTATCGAACTCATCGTCGGAACACGTCTATCGAGAGGGAACAACCACCGACAAACAAAGAAGAAACACAATCAATGAATGCACAATATGATGCATGATCATGACATGGCAATATGCTGTGATTTGGGCTAATGCAGCTAAGAACAGAAAGGTTTGAGCTTATTTGAACCAAAGATTCATATTCAAACTCAAACTATGAATTCATAAAGTGCATTATCATGTTTTGATATGAACAGCAAGGTTAAGTTGCTTAAACATGCATCAAACCAGTGCAGATGGATAGATTGTGTTTTTCCGATCATTTTTCATATATAACTTGTTTCATTTGGAGCTACGGTTGAATTTCTATGAATTTTAGAAGTTTGGAATATTTTCTGGAATTTCCTGGTTATTTTAAATTAGGCTTAAACCAGAAAATAGTTTATTGCAAGATGACATCATGCCGACGTCAAGAGGTCAACGGTGCCCAGTCAAACTAACCGGTGGGCCGCGTGTGGATTACTAACCTAACTAACTGGGTTAATTAGCGTTTTAACTTAATCTAACCTAGATTAATTAGGCGGGCTAGTCCCACATGTCATAGACCCAGGGGAGGTCAAATCCCCTGGTCAACCGGGGCTAATCCATCCGGCGGCTCGTCGCCGGTGGCAACAGGCGCGACGGAGGGCTCGGGTTCGCTCTCCAGGCGCCCAAACGAGCGACGGAGGGCACCCGCGGGGAGCTGGAGCTCGCATGCATCCAGCGCAGCAAGCAGCAGTGGCTAGGGAGGCCGGAGCTCGTCGGAAACGAGCTCGGGGTGGCGGCCGGCGTTCGGGCGCAAGTGGCGCGGAGGCTATGGGGTGCGAGAGGAAAAACGGATGGAGGGAGAAGAGTCAGTGGCTCACGGCGGTGGCGGCCGCCGTCGGGTTGGGTCGAGGCGCCGGAGGCGGCGGGCTGGCGGCGATCTCCGGTGGCCGACGAGGGAAACGGCGATGTTGGCGGCGTCCAGGGGATTTCGGTGTCTTGAGGATCGGTGAGGAGGAAGAGGGCATCGGGGCGGAGCTCGTAGGCTGCTCGGGGTGTCGTCGGGACGGCGGTGGTCGCAGCAACGGCGAACGGCGGCTTACGGGGGCGTCGGCCATAACGGGAGAGGACGAGGGAGAGAGCCAGGGGGAGAATGGGGTGTCGGCGGGGTCGGGGCAGTGCCGAGGAGTGGCTTCGAGGCGTCACCACGCTGTCCAGGCGAGGCAGGCGGCCAGGGAGCTGCGTGGCAAGCTCGGTGTGCGCGGGCGCACTCCTCTCTGCCTGCCTGGCGAGAGGAAACAAGTGGCTGGCACGGGCCAGCATAGTGCTGGGCCGGCCAGTGGGCTGCCAGGTGGGCTGCGCCAGGTAAGTGGCCAGGTAGTTTCCTCTCTCTCTCTCTCTCTCTCTCTCTCTCTCTCTCTCTGTTTTCTATTTTAATTACTGTTTTCTATTTATTCTGTAATCTTTAGGGCTTATTAAAAATACTTAAACAGACCCAAAAATCATGAAACTACACAATGCCACTGGTTGGAATATAACCAACAGCAAACATTTTAGTTTATGATTATTTGAGCATTTAAAATATTTAATAGCATTTAAATGCCCAAGTGCAAATAGAGTATGATTTAATCCAGAGCCCAAATATGTCATGGAAAATGTGCAGCACCTCTGGTTACTGTTTCCAGCATTTTCCAAGAATGATGAACATTTTTGAAAGCCATTTGGAATTACTGGAAATATTTTGGTTGAACCTAGTGAATTCCTTAATGCTAGGGTTTAGGCAATCCCCATTTCAAGTTTCTGAGAATTTTAAACATGATGCACACATGAAGGCTAGCCTAGAGCATACCAGAACTAGGGATGTGACAGCTCACCCCTACTAAACAAGAATCTCGTCCCGAGATTCAAGGCGTAGGGCAAGATGAAGGGGAAACGCAAACTAACACAATCTTCATGATCCAGGTTTGCACTTCATAAGAACGTCGATTTAGTCACCATCATTGACTCGATGTCTTGCTCTGAGAACTCCAACTAACATGACAAGGAGAGGAAAAGAAAAACTCTAGAAGAATCGATCTTCTTGAAGATCGAACAACTCAGGATTAACTCACAGGATGGGACATAGCAACATCTCTCAAGCTGAGACACGAAGCACACATCTAGAGGAATGGAGTTAAATAGATGGCAAAGGTTCACTAGGTAGACAACAATTCCACACTTAAGAGGGTGGTGAACAGTTGTCAACATAGCAAGGATTTGAGTTGCCATGATACCATAACGAGATAACTTAGAGGAGGGTGACTCGTAGAACTATTCCTTAAGTGGCAAAAAGAATTACTTTTGATTCAGAGATCAATAAAATTCTCTATACCAGCCTAAGGCAAATCTCGAGCGATCGTTTGGAGGAGTTCGGTAGAATGGCATACTCGGACTAGAATGGACGATGTGGATTACCTTGTTGAAAACAACACAAGGGGTGATTTTAGTAATTGGGGAAAAAGCTCAATAGTAGAGAGTGAGTCCACTGTTTTGAAAAGTTATAGCATAATCGAGGAAGCTGAGAGCAATCCTAGTTAGTGCCGATGATAACACCTAGCGCTTATGTGTGCTCTCAAGAACTTGAGCATTTCCATATTCCTCAAGGTTTTACCAATTCACGTGTCAAGGGTCCTGGCGACACAACACACTACCATGATGAATAGTGATGGATGATGCAGATGCAAATGAAGATAGCACCTTCTCAGATTTCACCTTAGCGAGGCCAAGGGATCAAAATCTGGATGATCGACCGAGAGACATTTAGCACTCCGCTTCTAACGTTCTCCTTGATGTGCTAGCATATCCCATTCATTGAAATGGTTGGTAACTAGACCATCAAGTAAAAGGTCGGACTTCGGGAGCACAAGAATTCATAAGGAACAATTGTTGGAGTAAATCCTACGAAATCCTTATGGGGAGGTGGCCAACTTTCTCAATCAGGACAATACAGTAATAGGTCTTCCGGCTGGGTGTATTGGCCACGACATCCTCTTTACCGGTTACAGAGAGACCAATTTTATAGTTCTTGGGAGATGTTCCAACCATCATATCTGCCTGAGATTCAGATCTGGTTGGTGTCAGAATATTCCAGACTCATCGAGTCTAGAAATAAAAATGAAAGTTTGCAACACAAATTGACGAGATGACGTTGCGAGATTCTCGGGGGATGAACTGTGGCAGCAAGCGCCAAAACACGATCTGGTTCTGCTACACACCTGCGAACACACTGTCCTAGACAGGCGTGACCACGTGGCAGTCTTATAATAAAATACTACCGAGTTCAGGTGGGGAACCATAATCGAGGATATTGAAGTCCTTGCATAAGGCATGCTCTTAAGAAGGAACTTCCTTTCCTTGAAAAAATCAATCAGTGGCTTGGTGTGCTAGGGGATACATATGGAATGAAGATGATCAGTCTATCAGACCATAGAATACTTCGCACATGCATGACTGACTTGGGATGATTCCAGAGGAAGCAAGAACAAACTTTCTCGAATTCACGGCGGCAACTTACATCAAATGCACGTGAATCAAAGGAAGTCACTTCTTTCATCCAAACATATGCTTCATGAACGGGGCATGAAGAAAATGCTTACACAAGTTTCCAACACTAGCTGGATGTTCAACACAAATCATGGAGGAGACAAAATGCCGCTGATGGCTCAACAGCAACTCATCGGAATTTCCATATCACTAGACTTCCACCATTATGTGAACAATGTGATAGTATTGGTTAGACCCAAAAGATATAATGGTGTATGCTCGAGGGATCAACCACGAGTAAGACAACATTACGAATATCGTTGTTTCTGGTCTGATTTGATGATAGCCCATACTCAAATCAAAGGTTGGATAAAATGATAGATTCAACAACCGATCACGAGGAACAATCGATGAAGATATCATCTCTCTTCAACACACACACAAGGATATCCCTTTGGAAATTAACTAAATTAGACAAGCTTTAATCTTCCAACTCTCCAAGTTGTTGTTTATCTTGACCAACTAGCTCAGGGGTATCCCACACAGATTCTTGGAGAATGTCTGGTTTGCAAGAAACCAACTTGACCACGAACTCAACATAGCGATCAGGTGACAACCTGGTGATACTTCCGAGAAGATATTCGGAAAATCACAAACCATCGATATGTTACTAAGCTCGAGAACAACCTTGCTTTTCAGGGCAAGACGATATGATCACAAGAGCAAGGGAATGAATAATCCTAACTCATTGATCGAAGAGTGCACCAGAAATAAAGACTAGGTAGCACAATCAATCTTAGAATGAGGGTTCAATAACCAACATGCTAAGAATGAGATTTGTTTTCCATTTAACTACCAAGCAGCAAGGTTGCTAGGAGTATTGATTTCACACATCACGATTCACTTGCCGGCACTCCGGTTGCTACAACACAGAACCGAGAAATGAATAATGATGGCAAGAAGTATCACTACGTCAAGAACCCATAAGAGAAGGTGCAATCCTCATGATATTCCTGATGTAAACTGGGTAATACTTCAGGTAGAACAGATCAAAATCTGGGTTGGCATTTTGATCTGCGGAATACAACTACCTTGACCCAATCCTGAATGTGGACGAGGTACTGGAGTTTGTTTCTCCTAGTCATCATGAATAGAATGGCTTGACGGACCACAAGAATAATAAGCATCGATAACACGAATGCACAATTACTCCTGACTATCAATTGATAGACGAAGATCAGAATACGACTGAAGAGGGACAACTCAAAGGAACATATATCTTTCTGAGTTGTGGATGTATAGATTAGTATGTCGAGCAAAGCTCAACATTTCTTCCGGATAACCCATGCAGAAGGTAGAACTGGCAGATTCACAATATAGAATGGAGAACTCATCGAGAGCACTCTTGTTGTGATCTTTTGGTTCAAAAGAACTCCTGCAAAGAATGGTTCATGGTATTTGGAAGAACGATATACCACGGACCTCGAGGACTATTGCAAAGGTTACTAATATCCTAAAGGAACTAGCAACACTATCAACATGAGGTAAGTAGAGTGAATCTTGGGTCAAGAAGCCCGGAATAGAATGCCTACTAACTAAGTGGAATCACGGGATGCTTTTGAGAATGATGGCCAGAATCATCACACTGGGAACACAAAACATGGCTAGATTACCTGGTGATCCTCTAAGACACCTAGGGTCATAATACTAGCTCCAACATATATGTCGAGGCAACATAGTACCTCAACTCAGCAATTTAGTGTGGTTAACCTGGCCTAAAAGACATCAGAATGAAAAGAAGGGATTTGCAAATGCATCAGACTATTTAGAAACCTGGGATGACTCGGACAGCATAACGGCTGTAAATGCTCAAAGGATTTGAGACATACTGCAAAAATGGTGGCGTAGCCACTCAGAAGCACAATATCAAGGTTTCGAGATCAACAGTTAACATACGGAAGTAATAGGAACTGAATTGAAGCTTAAATCCATCAATCCTATAAGTCTACGGATTAGTAACACATGATCCTGATAGAAAGAAGATATAGCCTAGTTTTCTTAACCCCGTAGGAAAGATAAGAGGACCCAGATCAGAAGGGCATAAGGTAAAGGAGTAAAAAGAGCCTTACGTTCCATCCCACAATCAATTCCCCTACATATAACTAAAGAATTTCTAGACTCAACTTCGACCAGTTTGGCTTGGTAATCCTCCGAGCATCAAGCTCTGATACCAAAGCTGTCAGGACCCCGACTCAATGCCACATCGATCTAGCATGTAACACCTCATATCACTTTGCGGCCTCACGCACGGTATTCCCACGGGTGTCGCCTTACCTTTGCCCGGGACCGTTTAGCCTTTTGGCACACGATATGATAGTGTCGCTAGCATCCATATGATAAGGAGCCCGGCTGACATGGCTAGTCGTAAACCCAAAGTGGCACAAACTTACAGGACAGCATCCATGACCCAAAGATCGAACGTGTCGGTCATCGCGAGTGAATCCAGGCTGTAGCACTGGGCTAGCAGACTCGGTGAACCGGGCTGTAGCGGGCTAACAGACTCGGTATTCATCGCGTGACATTTCGAGGGGGATGCACACAGAACGAAGAAGGACACATGCCGGCCAGCCTAAGTGTTCCGGAGCAGTAGCAAGCTACCATGGCTCGATGGAAACACTAGGTGACATTTCCCGGTAAGAGAGGCTACTAAGGATAGACAACTAGATAGTCAGATCCCACACATACCAAGCATTTCAATAACATACACACAATATGCTCGATATGTGCAAACACAACATGGCATCACAACATGACTCTATGACTCAAGTATTTTATTCAATAGACTCCGAGGAGCCAAGTATTACAAACATGGGTCTCGACCTGGCATTCAGAGCATACAAGTCAAAACACACGTGGAAGCTTAACATGTCTGAGTACAGACAACTATAAATGAAAAAGGCTGAGAAGCCTGACTATCTACCAGATCCTGCCGAGGGCACAAGATCGTAGCTGAGGTAACAAGCTAAACATCGAAGTCCACGTGGAACTACTAGTGAGACTGAAGTCTCTCTACAAAACATAAAATAGGCAAACGTGAGTACAAATGTACCCAGCAAGACTTACATCAGAACTATCTACATATGCATCATTATCAACAAGGGGGTGGTGGAGTTTAACTGCAGCAAGCCAGCTTTGACTCGGTGGCTATCCTGAACTACGACTGCATGTAACTCTTTTGAGGTGGCGCACACGAGTCCACATATTCACCATATCAATACACCACTATGGATCCACTCCCGTCTCCCTACAAGAACGCCATCCATAGCACTCACGCTTATCTTGCGTATTTTAGGGTATCCACTTTCACTTGTCTATGAACTGTACAGGCAACCCAGAAGTCCTTTTCCGCGGACACGGCTATTCGAATAGATAATGTTAACCCTGCAAGGGTGTACTTCTTCACACACGCTCTCGCCACTTATCGCCCAGACACGCGTCATGTACCTCGGCAACCTTCAAGCGGAAGTCGGGCGAGGAGTCGGCCACGACCGACTAACCATACAAGTCCCTCGTCCGGGTTTATCGCCTATTCGGGTTCCATCCGCAAGGAGATCCGCCGGGTGTCGCCACGGCCCCAAACGATGTGTGGGGTTCCCAAGTCCACCATCCGGTGCCACTTGGTACAGGCCATTGTGCCTAGTCTGTCCCAAGCCCACCTGTACCGGGTGCCACTTGGTAGACTACTAACACTACCTACAAACACCAGAAACTAGTTGCAACTCCTGGACAGAGATCAAGTTGATTAATAAGCCGAGAGGGGCCGAGTTACCGGAACCCAATGTGTGGTAGTAGCTGTTCATGGATCACAAACACAGAACTTAGTTCCTGAGGACGGCTGCAATGAGACAACCCACCATGTACTCCTACATGGCCTCTCACCGCTACCTTTACCAAATCGTGTTCACACGCTTAGCTCTCAACAAGAGGACATGTTAGCACACCTCCAATTCATCCCGATGAATCGGACCGACACAACTCTAAGCAATACCGGGCATGACAAACAAGCATGAATGAGTAGGCACATCAGGCTCAAACAACTCCTACTCATGCTAGTGGGTTTCATCTATTTCTTGTGGCAATGACGGGTCATGCAGAGGATAAAGGGTTCAACTACCGCAGCAAGTAACAGTTGTATCGTTGTTGTCCTAATGCATAAAATAGAGCAGGAGCAAGAAAGTGGGATTGTATCGGAATGAACAAGGGGTTTTGCTTGCTCGGCACCGAAGATAATATAGTTTCTTCATCGGTGTCATCGAACTCATCGTCGGAACACGTCTATCGAGAGGGAACAACCACCGACAAACAAAGAAGAAACACAATCAATGAATGCACAATATGATGCATGATCATGACATGGCAATATGCTGTGATTTGGGCTAATGCAGCTAAGAATAGAAAGGTTTGAGCTTATTTGAACCAAAGATTCATATTCAAACTCAAACTATGAATTCATAAAGTGCATTATCATGTTTTGATATGAACAGCAAGGTTAGGTTGCTTAAACATGCATGAAACCAGTGCAGATGGATAGATTGTATTTTTCTGATCATTTTTCATATATAACTAGTTTCATTTGGAGCTACGGTTGAATTTCTATGAATTTTAGAAGTTTGGAATATTTTCTGGAATTTCATGGTTATTTTAAATTAGGCTTAAACTAGAAAATAGTTTATCAAGGCCAAAGATGACATCATCCGACGCCGTAGTTCAACAGGCGGCCCAGTCAAACCGACGGTGGGCTGCGTGTCAGTTACTAACCTAACTAACTGGGTTAATTAGCGTTTTAACTTAATCTAACCTAGATTAATTAGGCGGGCTAGTCCCACATGTCATAGACCCAGGGGAGGTCAAATCCCCTGGTCAACAGGGGCTAAACCCGCCGGCGGCTCATCGCCGGTGGCAACAGGCGCGACGGAGGGCTCGGGTTCGCTCTCCAAGCGCCCAAACAAGCGACGGAGGGCACCCGCGGGGAGCTGGAGCTCGCCTGCATCCAGCGCAGCAAGCAGCACCGGCTAGGGAGGCCGGAGCTCGTCGGAAACGATCTCGGGGCGGCGGCCGGCGTTCGGGCGCAAGTGGCGCGGCAGCTACGGGGTGCGACAGGAAAAACGGATGGAGGGAGAAGAGTCAGTGGCTCACGGCGGTGGCGACGGCCGTCGAAGTGGGCTCGGGGAGGCGTCGGAGGCGACGTACGGGCGACGGTGATCTCCGGTGGCCGACGAGGGAAACGGCGATGTTGGCGGCGTCCAGGGGCTTCCGGCGTCTTGAGGATCGGTGAGGAGCTCGTAGGCTGCTCGGGGTGTCGTCGGGATGGCGGTGGTCGCAGCAACGGCGAACGGCGGCTTACGGGAGCGTCGGCCATAACGGGAGAAGACGAGGGAGAGAGCCAGGGGAGAATGGGGTGTCGGCGGGGTCGGGGCAGTGCCGAGGAGTGGCTTCGAGGCGTCGCCACGCTGCTGTCGAGCGAGGCAGGCGGCTGGGAGCTGCGTGGCGAGCTCGGCGTCTTGTGGCGCTGGGCCTCTCGCCTCGCTGGCGAGAGGAAGCAGGTGGCTGGCACGGGCCAGCACAGTGCTGGGCCGGCCAGTGGGCTGCCAGGTGGGCTGCGCCAGGTAAGTGGCTAGGTAGTTTCCTCTCTCTCTCTGTTTTCTATTTTAATTACTGTTTTCTATTTATTCTGTAATCTTTAGGGCTTATTAAAAATACTTAAACAGACCCAAAAATCATGAAACTACACAATGCCACTGGTTGGAATATAACCAACAGCAAACATTTTAGTTTATGATTATTTGAGCATTTAAAATATTTAACAACATTTAAATGCCTAAATGCAAATAGAGTATGATTTAATCCAGAGCCCAAATATGTCATCGAAAATGTGCATCACCTCTGGTTACTGTTTCCAGTATTTTCCAAGAATGATGAACATTTTTGAAAGCCATTTGGAATTACTGGAAATATTTTGGTTGAACCTAGTGAATTCCTTAATGCTAGGGTTTAGGCAATCCCCATTTCAAGTGTCTGAGAATTTTAAACATGATGCACACATGAAGGCTAGCCTAGAGCATACCAGAACTAGGGATGTGACAGTGGGGCGCCCACGTGATCCATAGATGGATCTGGATTGCCTTGCTTTGTCCTCCAATATATCTCGCAAGTCCGGCACGTTCCCTCTTGGCTTCGTACTTTTGGAGCGATGCCGGGGTACGGTCTTGGTGGAGGGCCTAGATGCCTCTCTGTCTCGGCCACGAGGTGGTTGGTCGGCCGTATTGTGCGCTGGCGATGAAGGTCTGTATGTTTCCTCCTCTAATCAGGGGAGCAACTTGCATCTTGGGTATCTTTTGGAGGGGCGTTCGAGTTCATACTCTTCGGCCACGAGGACCTCGGTCCATCGATCGGCCAGCAGGTCCTGATCAGCTTGAAGCTGCTGCTGCTTTTTCTTTAGGCTATTTGCCATGGCGATAAGCCTGCGTTTAAAATGCTCTTGTTCGATGGGATCCTCGGGCACGACGAATTCGTCGTCGTTGAGGCTTGCCTCGTCTTTGGAGGGAGGTATATAATTATCATCCTCGACCTCTTCGTCTGTCGCCCTCTCGTGAGGGCTTGCTTCTGCATCCTCTTGCGCTGAATCTTCTTTGGAGGGATTATCTTCGCACTCTCGGGGTATTATTATCTCCGTGCTCGAATCTCCATTCTTCTTTGTGGCGGGATTTAGAGCGGCGCCACGACGCCGGCGCTTGGGCTGTTCTTTGAGGAATCTGCCTCACGCTTCTTCACCGTCCCCTCTTTTGGGGTGTCCACCATGTATATGTCATATGACGAGGTGGTCTTCCAAAGGCCCTGTAGGCGCTGGTTCTTGTTCGCTCTCGGCATCATCATCCATACCTTGATGTCCTCGAGTCGTAGTCTAGCATGTCTGTTAGATCGCCGGCAGTGGCTACAAAGTGGGTGGTGGGTGGGCTTTGAATTTTTCGTCGTCCAGTATCCCAACCGCCCCGCCATAGTCCGCCAGGTCTCTCGGATAGCGAGAGATGTTTTAGCGAATTTAGGATGTCGCCAAAGGGCGAGTGTTGGAAGATGCCCGCGCGGTGAATTCCATAACGGCGCCAATCAGATTCGACAAGCGGGAGTGGGAGGTTCGAGTCCGGAGGGGAGTCCGCACCTCGAGTCACGAAGCCGCAAGGGACAAGGTTAGTGTTCGCCCATCGCCGTGGAAGTTGCAGCCCCGAGCGGTGTCCAACCACCGGTCCTCGATCCGGGCGATCGGCTCGACTAAGGGCCGGAGCGGATTCTTGTCAGCGCCACCAAGGCATTGTTCGCGGCGAGCTAGATCATGCCCATCACGACAAGTCGGCACGCTTGGCGTGGCTCGATCCCATCGAAGATCAAGTCCCCGCGGATGTCGGCCGTGAAGTTTAGGTTCCGAACCTGACACGACGGCGGGCGTAGCTTCGATCTGCTCCGGATGGCCAAGTGAATTAGCCCGCAAAGGCGGAAGCGCTGAATCTAAGATCTGTCCAGGAGAAAAGTCTCACCGACAGCGTTGTTGATTAAAGAAGCCATCGAGCCTATCGGTGGCGACACCGAGGAACTCTCAATGAAAGCACCAATGTCGGTGTCAAACCGCGGATCTCGGTAGGGGGTCCCGAACTGTGCATCTAGGCGGATGGTAACAGGAGACAAGGGACACGATGTTTTACCCAGGTTCGGGACCTCTTAATGGAGGTAAAACCCTATGTCCTGCTTGATTAATATTGATGATATGGGTAGTACAAGAGTGGATCTACCACAAGATCAAGGAGGCTAAACCCTAGAAGCTAGCCTATGGTATGATTGTTGTAGTGTATGTTATGTCCTACGGACTAAAGCCCTCCGGTTTATATAGACACCGAAGAGGGCTAGGGTTACATAGAGTCGGTTACAATGGTAGGAGATCTACATATCCGTATCGCCAAGCTTGCCTTCCATGCCAAGGAAAGTCCCATCCGGACACGGGACGGAGTCTTCAATCTTGTATCTTCGTAGTCTTGGAGTCCGGCGGACGATGATAGTCCGGCTGTCCGGACACCCCCTGGTCCAGGACTCCCTCAGATGACCTCCTCCGTTACGGAGGAGCACATCGAGAAGCTGCGCGGCGCCGGATACCTATCCAGCGACATCGCGCACCGGCTGCCCGACAAGGGGTAGCTCATCCCCACCCCCAGGCCCCATGAGAGGGTCGTATTCCTTCCCCACTTCCTTCATGGACTGGGCTTCACACTTCACCCCTTCGTCCGGGGGCTCATGTACTACTACGGCCTAGACTTCCATGATCTGGCGCCAAACTTCATCCTCAACATCTCGGCGTTTATTGTCGTGTGTGAGGCCTTCCTCTGCATCCAGCCCCACTTCGGCTTGTGGCTAAAAACCTTCAATGTCAAGCCGAAGGTAGTGAAGGGCGTCCAAGCGGAGTGCGGAGGCGCCATGGTGGGCAAGATGCCCAATGTCCTCTGGCTTGAGGGCGCCTTCGTGGAAACCATCAAAGGGTGGCAATCGGGGTGGTTCTATATCACCGAGCCGCGTGACCCTAAATGGGCTGCGGCCCCCGAGTTCAGATCTGGTTCCCCCATGCAGCTCACCTCCTGGAAAGAGAAGGGCTTGCTATGGGGCAGTTCGGAGGAGCTGATCGGACTCCAGTCCTGTCTCCAGACCTTGGTAAACAAGAAGCTCAAGCTTGTCAACGTGATCCAGGTCATGCTCGTCCGCCGAATTCTCCCCTGGCAACAACGGGCCTTCAACCTGTGGGAGTTCGATCCAGCACAGCACCGGACCCTGAGCGTGCTCTTCGACACAACGTACGAAGCCGCCTGGAGGGTGTTGTTCAAGGGGGGAGAAGCCCCCGCATCCGCGACTAAAGATCGCGGGTTCAGCACGAAATTGCCGGCCGGTGCGGTAAGTTATCCTTTATGGGACATGTATTTCTTCCATAGTTTGACTCTATGTGGGATCTAAAATTCCCAATGCCTTTAACAGGACTGGCAGAGGACGTCCGGACAGGTTAACTGTCCGGCTCCCCTCCCCGAAGAACCAGTGGATGCCCGTTTAACGGGGCTGCTAGTCTCGGCACTCTATGTGGTGCCGGAGAAGAAGGCCAAGAAGAAGGCCACAGGAACCCGAAGGAGTTCCCGGCGCCAGGTGATATCGGACTCATCGTCCGATGACTCCGAGGCGGACTCCTCCCCCGAAGGCGAGGAGGAGAAAGAAGACTCTCCCCAGGAGGGGGGAGAGAGGAAGAGGAAGGCTTCCCCAACGGGGGAGGCCGAGGGGTCCAAGAGGGGAAGGACCCTTCCTCCGGACAGCTCCGTGAACGCCAACGACGGCGACGAGGAGTGGCCCTCAAGGGCCAGGCCCCTGGCAAGATCGTAAGTATCCGGATTCCTGAGTGATTTCTAATTTCTTTTTCGTGCCACGTAGTGTCCTTATAGTGCCGCATACTATCTGTAGCCCGGCCGAGGAGGATCTTCCCGCTTCATCCAGCGGGTCCTTGGCCCCGTCAGATGTATATTCCATTCCGACCGCCTCCACCCCTCGCGATGCTGAGGACGCCAAGGTGGGATCCCAAGAGGGGACCCGCCAGGAGGGGGAGGCTCCGGAGGTGCCACAAGGCAACCTCCCGGACTTCGTGTCGGACTCCGTGCCGGAACCCGCAGTGGTTCTGGAATCAGACAGGCGGCCCCTTTGTAAGAAGGGCAAGACCATGACACCGGCAGCCTCCGTCCAACCAGAGGTGCCGGACAACTTGTTGGAGGCGCTCAACGGCGCTTCCATCGAGGAAGAACACCGCACTATTATGAGTGCGGTGATTCGGAAGGTTCAGCTCGCCAAGAGCAGGTTGACTGAAGCTTGCAGCAGCCTTCTAACAGGCTTTGAGGTAAGAAGCTTTAAAATATGTAATGTGATACCGCATAGACAGTAGCCCCTGATGCTCGGTCCGGTGTTCGGAAAGAAAAACCAGACTGAGGATCTAAAAAAGATATACGCAGGAGTGCTAAAAATTATGTCAATATGGGTTTGCAGGTTGCGCCTTGACCTCTGCCAGACCGATCATGGAGGTCGGTGCTTTGAAGCAGGACCTCGAGCGGTCCGAGCAAGAGCTCGGCCTTGCCAAGAAGTAGCTCGAGGACAAAGAAGGTGAGTAACACCACTTTGAAATTTGTACCTTACAGAAAAGGATTTTGGTTGCAATAGAAATAACAAGGATAACATGGGTACTGCAGGGCCACTTAACGAGGTGGCGACCTTGAAGGAGGCCGTGTCCGCGTCAAGGCAATCGGCCATGGAACAAGCGGAGCGAGAGGCAGGAGGCGTGGGTGGCGGAGGTGCGGCAAGAGCTCCAGGCTCTCATGGAAAAGCATGAGAGTTTGGAGCGCGACTCGAAGACTCGAGAGTCCGAGCTTGCCTTGGCTCTTGAAAGTGCCAAAGCCGCTAAGGCCGAGGCCCATAAGGCCCTCCAGGAGATTGAGGCGGTGAAGAAAATAGCGGCGGGTAAGGCATTTTTCATGCAAAGCAAGCATGTCAATGTAAATTACCTGTTACTTACCCGGATTCGGAGCTCCCCAGGAGCGTTTGCAGATCTGCCTCGCAGCGTATCCGATGCCGCCGCATTCTACCGGGCCGAGGAGGGGAGTTCGACGGAGAAGGTCTTCTGGTCTCAGTATGCTGAGGCCGAACATCCGGTGCCCCTAGCGACCAGCTGAAGCAGCTGGTCGAGCTCCACAAGGTAGCCGAGCAGGCCATGAAGGGCCTCATAGTCCGGCTGTGGCCTGGGGAGGCCATTCCTGGGAGCTACTTTGGCCTCGTGCGGCGGCTGGTGGATGCGTGCCCCTGGGTGGAGGTCATCAAGCGCTCCGCCTGCATTTAAGGTGCCCGTCGGTCCCTAGCCCGCGCAAAGGTGCGCTGCGGGCGGCTGGATGCTGAGAGGCTTCTGACGGACGCGCCGCCGGCGGGCAAGGAGTATCGTACGCCCGAAATGTACTATAAGACTGTCCTGAAGGGTGCCCGCAAGATTGCGGATGAGTGCCCCAGAGATGTAATTATTGAGTAAACTCGCAATGTGTTATCCTGTACGCTGAAAACATTGTACATATGCGCTAAGCAACGCTTATTTGATTTAAAATATTACCTTCCGTGCGGCCGTTTATTAAATCTGAGAGATGGCAAGTCATCGGCTTCAGACCCCATGCCACGAGTGCTGGGGTGTTCGGGATAAATTTGAGCACTCTTGTTCCCATTTTTGGGTCCATCTAGGGAGGCGCTCAACACAACGAACAAGGCAACTGGACTTATAATGCTTGAACACTCTCACTTAGCCATAGAATTCTATAATTTTAAATTTCGGCGAAGCCCCTAGTATTCGGAAGACCGAGTTCGGGGCGCTATCCACGCCTGGGCCGGACACAGCCGGTTCCTCGCTCTAAGCGGGATAAGTCTTTAGGGACTTGAAAATACCTCTCGAACAGGGACCAGCTCTCGCCTTATCATGACGGTCAGTTTTAGCTTTCTCCACTGAGGCGCTCGCCCAGCTCAACCGGGGCGCAATCGCAGTGGTTCTCCTAGTGCTACCTTAGCCGATAGAACGGAACGTAAGGTACCAAAACATGGGATCCGGACAAACCCAACTATTGACCCAAGACATGATTCGGAGCTGATGCATATAGTGCTATAAGTTCGGGGTGCCACACTTGTGAAAGTGTTCGGACTTCACACCATAATGCGGGGAACATAAGCCCCTGGTGTATTAGGCCGTACCGAATTGTACGGATGCAAGATGTCATAAATGAACATATATATATATAAATAAAGGGAATGCAATTATAAGCGAAAAATGATGCATTGTTTATTCGAGGAGTTCTGCTATGAGTGCAGAACGATACAAATAGTGCGGTAAGCAAGGGTTTGGACTATTAGACATGTCCCCCTCCAGGGATAGGCTGCGGAATGATGTAATAAACAGATTTAATGCTCGTAATGGAGACCACCTGAGTGTTCATCGTAGCCGTTGTTCCTCCCTGGCTGTTGCATCGTTAGGTCGGCAGATCTACTGCTGGACAGGGCCTCTTGTAAACGGAGTCCTGTGGATAAAACAAAATAAAAAAAAGGAAAAGAAAAAGAGCGACACACTTAGGAGCCCCTGGTGTGGTTGAGCCGCACTCTGGGCCTGTCGTGGTCGTGCCCCTCCCCCTATGCCCAAGGTATCTCCAGAGCGTAATGATGTACGCGGGGAGCTTGTCTTGCAATCATGCAAGGGCTGGGGGTGGGGCCGCATTGCTACGCGTGCTCGGAACGCGCCAGGTGGTCTTGATGTATGTTACTCCGGGCGCGTATCATGTCCGGTCTTTTAACGGCCGGACTCAAAAATTGCCTTAAGAGGCTGTTCTGTACTTCTGCCGCGAGAGCCGCTGTGTGTTACTCCGTTCGGAGGGAGCGTTCAGTGTTTCCGTTGACCGTGATGACTCCACGAGGGCCTGGCATCTTGAGCTTGAGGTATGCATACGCGCGGCACGCGCTGAACTTGGCAACGCGGTTCGTCCGAAGCAGGGCGTGATAGCCACCGCAGAACGGGACTATGTCGAAGATTAACTCCTCGCTCGAAATTATCCGGGATCCAAGACCACTTCGGTGTGACCGAGCTGTATAATTGGCCTCGACACATGGTATGACGCCTTTGAAGGTCGCCTTTGTAGGTTTAATCCTTGAGGGGTCTATGCCCATCTTGCACACTGTATCCTGATAAAGCAGGTTCAGGCTGCTGCCGCCGTCCATGAGGACTCTAGTGAGGTGAAATCCATCGATGATTGGGTCTAAAACCAATGCGGCGAATCCGCCATGGCGGATACTGGTGGGGTGGTCCCTTCGATCAAAAGTGATCGGGCAAGAGGACCATGGATTGAACTTCGGGCGATGGCTCCATCGCATATACGCCCCGGCGCACGCTTCGCTCCCTCTTGGGTATGTGGGTTGCGATATCATATTTACCGTCCGCACTTGTGGGGGAAACCCTTCGTCCTTCTTGTTTGGCGGCCGGGTCTCCTCCTCGCCGCCGCTATGCAGCCCCTTGTCATTGTTTTCGCAATTAACTTGCTCGCTCGCTTGAATACCCAACAATCCTGTTGGTGTGGTTAGCTGGCTTTTTGGGGTGCCATGTATCCGCAAGAGCGGTCGAGTATTCGGTCCAAATTGGACGGACCCGGAGTGGTTCTTTTGATAGGATTCTTCTGCTGACCGGGTTTAGAGCCTCTGAATCCGGCGTTGACTGTCGTATCCTCATTGTTATCGCCGTTAACGCGGCGTTTGTTTTTGTTTCGATGTGACCTACCATTGTGGTCCTTAGTATCGGGACTGCCGAATTTTGTTGAGGTTGTTGTCGCGAGCTAGCTAGCTGTCCTCTCCCGCACGTAAGCGGGTCATGAGTGTTGTGAGGGCTGCCATGGATTTTGGCTTTTCTGCCCTAGGTGCCGGGCCAGCCACTCGTCGCGGATGTTATGTTTGAAGGCTACGAGGGCCTCTCGCATCCGGACAATCGACGATTTGATTTTTCTTTGTTAAGAACCGTGTCCGTAACTATCCGCCGATTCGCTGGCTGCTGAATTATGTGGCTTAGGTCATCGGCGTCTGGTGGTCGCACATATGTGCCCTAGAAGTTGTCGAGGAATGCGGCTTCCAGGTCCTCCCAACACCCAATTGACTGTGCGGGCAAGCTGTTAAGCCAATGCCGAGCTGGTCCTTTAAGCTTGAGTGGGAGATACTTGATGGCGTGGAGATCGTCCCCGCGGGCCATATGGATATGAAGGAGATAATCTTCGATCCAAACCGCGGGGTCTGTTGTGCCATCGTAGGATTCAATGTTTACGGGTTTAAACCCTTTAGGGATTTGATGATCCATTACTTCGTCTGTGCAGCATAGTGGGTGTGCAGCGCCTCTATATTGAGCAATATCACGATGTAGCTCAAGAGAGCGTTGTCTGCTGTGTTCGGCCCGGCCGGGGTTGCTGTATCCGGCGCGACGGTAGTCGTCGTGGGTCGTAGGGCCCCCACGTGATCCGTAGATAGATCTGGATTGTCTTGCCTTGTCCTCCAATATATCCTGCAAGTCCGGCGCATTCCCTCGTGGCTTCGTACTTTTCGAGCGGTGCCGGGGTACGGTCCTAAAGGAGGGCCTAGACGCCTCTCTGTCGCGACCACGGGGTGGTCGGTCTGCCGTATTGTGCATGGTGATGAAGGTTTGTATGCTTCCTCCTCTAGTCGGGGGAGCAACTTGCGTTTTTGGTAGCTCTTGGAGGGGCGTTCGAGTTCATACTTGTCGGCCGCGAGGACCTCGGTCCATCTGTCGGCCAGCAGGTCTTGATCAGCTTGAAGTTGTTGCTGCTTTTTCTTTAGGCTATTTGCCGTGGTGATAAGCCTGCGTTTAAAACGCTCTTGTTCGACGGGATCCTCTGGCATGATGAATTCATCGTCGTTGAGGCTTGCCTCGTCTCCGGAGGGAGGCTTGTAGTTTTCATCCTCCACGTCTGCCGCTCTCTCTCGAGGGCTGGCTTCCCCGTCCTACTATGCTGAATCTTGCTAGAGGGGGTTGTCTTCGGCACTCTCTGGGGTGTTATTATCTCCGGTGCCGGAATCTCCATTCTTACTGTGGCGGGATTTAGAGCGGCGCCGCTGACGTCGGCACTTGGGCTGTTTCTTAGAAGAATCTGCCTCCGCTGCTTCTTCGTCGTCCCCATCCTTTGGGGTGTCCACCATGTATATGTCGTATGACGAGGTGGTCTTCCAGTGCCCTGTAGGTGTTGGTTCTTGATCGTCTCCGGCATCGTCGTCCATGCCGTCGATGTCATCGGGGTCGTAGTCCAGCATGTCGGTTAGATTGTCGACAGAGGCTACAAAGTGGGTGGTGGGTGGGCTTCGAATTTCTTTGTCATCCGCATCCCAACCATCCTGACCGCAGTCCGGCCAGGGTTCTCCTGATAACGAGAGATGCTTTAGCAAATTTAGGATGTCGCCAAAGGGTGAGTGTTGAAAGATGTCCGCGGCGGTGAACTCCATGATCGGCGCCCAATCGGATTCGATTGGCAGGGGCGCAGGAGGTTCGGAGTCCGGCGAGGAGTCTGGCGCCTCGGAGTCACGAGCTTTATAAGGGACAAGGTCAGTATTCGGCCCCATCGCCGTGGAAGTTGCAGCCTCCGAGGCGGTGTCCAGCCACCTATCCTCGATCTGCGCGGTCTGCTCCGAACTATGGGCCAGAGTGGACTCGTGTGCGGCCTCCAGGGCACTGTTCGGCGGCAGAGCTAAATCATGCCCATCGTGATAGCGCGGCACGCTCGGCTGTGGCTCAAATCCGTCGAAGATCAAGTCTCTGTGGATGTCGGCCGTGATGTTTAGGCTTCCAAACCTGACCTGATGGACAGGGGCGTAGCTTTCGATCTGCTCCAGATGGCCAAGTGAATTGGCCCGCAGTGCGAAGCCGCCGAATACAAAAATCTGTCCGGGGAGAAAAGTCTCACCCTGGACGGCGTTGTTGTTGATTGAAGAAGCCATCAAGCCTATCGGTGACGACACAGAGGAACTCTCAATGAAAGCACCAATGTCGGTGTCAAAACCGGCGGATCTCGGGTAGGGGGTCCCGAACTGTGCAGGAGACAAGTGACACGATGATTTTACCCAGGTTCGGGCCCTCTCGATGGAGGTAAAACCCTACTCCTGCTTGATTGATATTGATGATATGGGTAGTACAAGAGTGGATCTACCACGAGATCAAGGAGGCTAAACCCTAGAGCTAGCCTATGGTATGATTGTTGTAATGGTTGTCTGTCCTATGGACTAAAACCCTCCGGTTTATATAGACACCGGAGAGGGCTAGGGTTATACAGAGTCGGTTACAATGGTAGGAGATCTACATATCCGTATCGCCAAGCTTGCCTTCCACGCCAAGGAAAGTCCCATCCGGACACGGGACGAAGTCTTCAATCTTGTATCTTCATAGTCTTGGAGTCCGGCTGACGATGATAGTCCGGCTGTCCGGACACCCCCTAGTCCAGGACTCCCTCAGTGATGATTTCCCCCTCCCGGAGGGAAGTTTCCCCGGCAGAACAGCTCTATCGAGCCCTAGATTGGTTCCTCCAAGGTTTCGCCTCGTGGTGGTGGAGTTTCGTCCCGTAAGCTTGCTTCTGATTTTCTGCAGGGCAAAAGCCTTCATATAGCAGAACATGGGCCCGGAGGGTGGAAGTGCATCTAGTGCCACCCGTTGTTGGTTTTGGAGTATTGACGACAAACCTGGTTGAGGGACTAATGTGTTTGTGAGAATTGCAGGATAACACATGTAGTACTCCCTCATTGATTCGGTTTACCTAACGAAGATGACCCCTAAAAATGTGTGAAGACATTGAAGAAAATGGTGGTCTGTGAAGCCACTGACGTTGAAGACTATGACACGAGAAGATATTGAGTGAACACTATGGAGCGCGAAGACTTAGTTGTTTCATTGTTTCCTTTTCTTCTTTGTTGAGTCATAGGAACCACCACATTGTTAAGTGGGGTCCAAGTGAACAAGTCAGAGTGACTGAAGTGATGCTCAACCAAATCCTATGTCTTCGAGTGAAGACAATGAGAGCAAATCTTATCCAGAGTCGGATGAGTCGGCTTTACTTGTAGCTCAAGTCAAGCTGCCGCGTGTGTTTGAAATCATTTGTTGCGACACTCGCTCGTTCCTTAGTGACCTGTGGTCATTTCGAGAAATCAGGTCGGTTGCCCGGTGGCTATAAATAGCCCACCCCTACACCATAAATTGGTGGCTGCTAAGAGTTTGTACACGGCTTTTGTCGCTTGAGAGCAACCCACCACCAAGCTTCGAGAGAAAATCCTTGCAAGGACAAAGCCCAAACCACCCAGAGCCCAAAGAGTGTTTGGCATCATCAAGTCTTTTCGTCGCGTGATCTGAAGACTAGTTACACTTGAGGACTGTGAATCCTCCAGCCGGTTAGGCGTCGCGTTCTGAGCATCCAAGAGCCATTGTGGATTGCTGGTGAACGAAGTCTGTGAAGGTTCGGAAGTCTACCTTGAAGACTTAACAGAGTGATTGGGCGGAGACTAAGTGTCCCTAGCTCAAGGGGAATAAGGTGAAGACGCAGTCTTCTGAGTTCAATCTCAGCCTCCCTAACCAGACATATAGTTGTCACAACAACTGGAACTGGTCGAACAAATCCATGTCCCTCTGAAGCCACTAGTTCTATCTCTTACTTCTCTTTACTTACATTTTGTCTTCGTGAAGTCATTGCCTGCTTGCATTATCTGGTTGACTTCACTGTGTGACTACCTGTTCTAATTGGCTTCATACTATCTTCCATCCTGATCTTTACTACATAGCTGCTATTAGTCTTCGTGCTTTCACTTCACTGAATACTTGACTATGGCTTGTCTAGTGTAGTCTACCTTCTGCTGCATTCGAATAGTGTTGTTTCTATTGTTTGTCTTCGAAACACCCACGTTTTGAAGACTTTCATAAAAATTGCCTATTCACCCCCCTCTAGTCGATAACTAGCCCTTTCAATTGGTATCAGAGCAAGGTACTCCCTTGTTCTATGTGATTCGGTTTAACCACCTGGAGTTTCAGCTATGTCGACTGCAGGGATAATCAAAGTCTCCGCTGTGTGCCCCATCTTCGATGGCACTAAATATCCCTACTAGAAGAATAGGATGCGCATGCATCTTGAAGCCATTGACGTCGATCTATGGTACGTCATCAAGAACGGCGTTCCCAAGACTGGTGAAGGTGTCACCCCTGCTGATGTCAAGAAGTTTATTCAACTGGATTCTACCGCCAAGAACATCATCTGTGGTCACCTTACCAAAGGACAGTATGGCCGTGTGAGTGCTCTGGAAACGTCGAAGCTAGTCTGGGACTGGCTCTCCAAGGTCAATGAAGGCATCTCAACTCAGCGAGATCAACGTATCAGTACTCTTCGCAACCTCTTCAACCGCTTCAAGAGACACGACAGCGAGAATGTCCAGCTCATGTTTGATCGCCTCACTGATATCACAAATGAGCTCCAAGCACTCGGCACCACTGAGATCACGAAGCATGAGATAGTGAAGACACTACTAAGATCTCTTGACAGCTCATTTGACACCTTAGCCCTGATGATACAAGAACGTCCTGATTACAAGTCTCTCGATCCGTCTGACATACTTGAGAGGCTCAACACACATGAGTACCAGCTATCTGAGAAACAAGATATCTATGGCCCCAACTATGGCCGAACTCGTGCTTTGAAGGCAAAGCTTGCTGCTTCCTCATCTGAAGAAGAAACTGACTGCAGTTCTGGTGATCCTAAAGACATTGGAAAGGAGCTTGCTATGCTTGTGAAGAAGTTCCAGAAATTCACCAAGAAGAAAGGCTTCAGAAAGTCTTCACGATCCAGCTCAAGGAATGATGAAGCTTCTGCCTATGACCACAAGAACAGAACCTATCACAAATGCAAGAAACCTGGTCACTACATCTCTGAGTGTCCACAGTGGGACAATGAGAAGAAGAAGAAGAAGAGCAAAGAATATGATTCTGATGATAAGAAGAAGAAGAAATCATCAAAGGCTTCTTCCAAGTCTTCTTCCAAATCTTCATCACACAAGAAGAGCTCATCTGGCAAGGCCCGTGCTTTTGTTGGCAAGGAAATGGATTCAGAGGAGGATTCTACTTCTGAGGAGGTGGAGGTGGAGTCTGAGGAGGAGTCTGACTCTGGAGTTGCAAGTCTGGCTCTAGCTACAGCCTACGCCGCCAAGTCCATCTTCAACACTGAAGATAATGGCTCCGTCACCAACACTGATGATTACAACAAGGACGACTCGCCTCCCACCTATTGCTTCATGGCACATGGTGCCAAGGTAAAATCACGTGATGCTTACTTTCAAAAATCAAGTGAAGATGACTCTGATGGTGAATCCAAACCTAGCTACAAAACACTTGCTAAAATTGCAACTGAACAACAGAAAGCTATGGAACATACTCAAAAACTGTTAGACAAAAGCGATGACCTGTTGGACGCGGAAATGACCAAGTCTCAGTCCTTAATTGAAGACATAAAAAATCTTCATGTTAAGTACCAGGAACTTGAAGGTCGACATGAATCGCTCACAACTTCTCAAGAAAAGCTTTCCTATGATTATCTTCAAAGGAAGCAGGAACTTGAGAAATTGAGATCGGATCATGAAGATCATCAAAAGGAGAATGGGTCACTTCATGCTCAACAGACCAGTCCCGCTCAGGAAGTATTTGAACCACCATGCCTAAAATGCATTGAGTGTGATAACGCTGCTTCTGTTGCTGAATGTTCTACTGCTGCTACTATTGCAATATCTTCAACTGCTGCTATGGTAACTAACCCCTCTGCTGAGGATGCCAGTACTATTGCTGATGAGAATGCCAAGTTGAAGACACTGCTTGAGACAGGGATGTACAAAAGTCTCAAAGGCCATCAGACATTATGTGATGTCCTCAAAAAGCAGATTCTGAACCGAAACCCTAGGAAAGAGGGTGTTGGGTTCGAGAGGAGAATGAATGTTGATGGGTCGATCGAAGCCTGAGCAGTACCCCAAAACCACATGGGTTCTTTGCAAAGGAACCTTCAAGAGATCCATCCACCTTGTCTGGTTTCACTTGTGCTAACCCCATTATCATTGATGAATCCTTTGATGCAAACTATAAACTGTTTAAGAATCAGAATGGTGAAGTGTTTGCCAGGTATATTGGTACTAACTGCAGGAATGGGCCACCTATGAAGAAGATATGGGTTCCCAAAGGTTGTCTTGAGAAACTTCCAGTGAATGTCATCATGACACCACCTGTGAAGAAGACAAATCCCATACCAAAGGCTTCATATGGTCCAAAAGATTCATACAGACCGAGGACTCATCTAAGTCACTCTAACGTCAATGTTTTGCAGGGAAGTCATACTCAGACCCATGAATATGAGCCTGTTTCCTCAAACCGCTATGTTCATAGAACAAAGAACTTTTCTGCTTATTCCTATGAGTATTATTCACCTCCTGCAAGGCTATTTACTAGGGCTCCAAAGCCAAAATTCTCAGATGCTGCACTTAGACTCATTGCCTCTAAGCCACCCCTGAAAATGTGGGTGGTTAAGAAAACTTAACTCTCTTTTGTTGGAAAAGGTCTCCAGCCGGAAACCAAAGGCGTCCAAAACTAATGCTGGGGACCTTAAACATCTTGTGGGGCGCAAGATAAAATGCCCAAATGGTCTTACTATGTACTTCGTTCCAGGATTCCTTGACACTCATCCTATCTATCCTAACCAAGATCTGAGTTTTCATGTTCCACTTGTTCGTCAAATGTTTATGCTTCACAACTCGCTTGGTGAAGCCTATCCCCCAAACTGCACTGTAGGCTATGACACCTCGTACTTTAGAATGGATTATGGACAGTGGATGCACTAACCACATGACGGGCGATCGAAGTCTTCTGATGGATTAAACGCTGCGTCCATCAGACAAGAGTCACATCACATTTGCTGACACTGGTAAAAGCAAGTCTTTGAAGGGTATCGGAAAGATGATCTATATATGGTAGATTTCTTAGGAGGACCACAGATGGTCGTATGTCTTCTAGCAAAGGCTTCAGAATGTTGGCTTTGGCATTGAAGGCTAGGACATGCTGGCATGAAGAACTTGAACACTCTCGCGAAGAAGAAGCATGTCGTGGGCATCGAAGGCGTTGATACGTCCATTTTGAATCATGCTTTTATATCAATATTTATTGCATTATGGGATGTTATTACACATTATATCTCAATACTTATGGCTATTCTCTCTTATTTTACAAGGTTTACCATGAAGAGGGGAATGCCGCGGTGGAATTTCGGTGGAAAAGGAGAAACGTTGGAAACCTATTCTGCACAACTCCAAAAGTCCGAAAACTCCACGAAACAACTTTTTGGATTTAATAAGAATTTATGAGCGAAAGAAATAGGACAGGGGCCCACACTGTCCAGAGACAGGGCGCCTCAGAGGGCGCGCCCCTATCTTCTGGGCCCCCTGGTAGGCCTCCGGCGTCCATCTTCTACTATATCATCACTTTTACCCTGGAAAAAATCGTGGGCAAGCTTACGGGATAAAACTCCGCCGCCACGAGGTGGCACCTTGGCGGAATCAATCTAGGGCTCTGGCGGAGGTGTTTTGCTGGGGACACTTCCCTCTGGGAGGGGGAAATCATCACCAATGTCATCACCAACGATCCTCTCGTCGAGAGGGGGTCAATCTCCATCAACATCTTCACCAGCACCATCTCCTCTCAAAACCCTAGTTCATCCCTTGTATCCAATCTTGTATCAAAACCACAAATTGGTACCTGTGGGTTGCTAGTAGTGTTGATTACTCCTTGTAGTTGATGCTAATTGGTTTACTTGGTGGAAGATCATATTTTCAGATCCTTTAAGCATATTATTACTCCTCTGATTATGAACATGAATATGCTTTGTGAGTAGTTACGTTTGTTCCTGAGGATATGGGTGAAGTCTTGCTATTAGTAGTCATGTGAATTTGGTATTCGTTCGATATTTTGATGAGATGTATGTTGTCTTTCCTCTAGTGGTGTTATGTGAATGTCGACTACATGACACTTCACCATTATTTGGGCCTAGAGGAAGGCATAGGGAAGTAATAAGTAGATGATGGGTTGCTAGAGTGATAGAAGCTAAAACTCTAGTTTATGCGTTGCTTCGTTAGGGGTTGATATGGACCCATATGTTTAATGCAATGGTTAGGTTTACCTTAATTCTCCTTTTTGTAGTTGCGGATGCTTGTAATAGGGGTTAATCATAAGTGGGATGCCATGTTAGGGCAGTATCCAAGTGCCGGTCCACCCACATATCAAATTATCAAAGTACCGAACGCGAATCTTATGAACGTGATGAAAACTAGCTTGACGATAATTCCCAATGTGTCCTCGGGAGCTCCTTCTTCATTATTAGAATTTGTCCAGGCTTATCCTTTGCTACATAAAGGATTGGGCCACCTTGCTGCACTTTATTTGCTTTATTTACTTTTGCTTGTTACTATTTATCTTATCACAAAACTATCTATTACCTACTATTTCAGTGCTTGCAGAGAAAACCTTACTGAAAACCGCTTATCATTCCCTTCTGCTCCTCGTTGGGTTCGACACTCTTACTTATCGAAAGGACTACAATAGATCCCCTATACTTGTGGGTCATCAAGACTCTTTTCTGGCGCCGTTGCCGGGGAGTGTAGCGCTCTTGGTGAGTGGAACTTGGTAAGGAAACATTTATATAGTGTGCTGAAATTTTCTGTTACTTGTCACTATGGAAACTAATCCTTTGAGGGGCTTGTTTGGGGTATATTCACCCCAACCAGAATAGCAAAGAGATGCTCCTCAACCTACTGAACTTTATGAAAATATTCACTTTGATATTCCTTCGGGTATGATAGAAAAACTGCTAGCTAATCCTTTTGCAGGAGACGGAACATTGCATCCTGATTTACATGTTATCTTTGTGGATGAAGTTTGTGGATTATTTAAGCTTGCAGGTATTCCCGATGATGTTGTCAAAAGGAAGGTCTTCCCTTTATCTTTGAAGGGAGATGCAATGACATGGTATAGGCTATGTGATGATACGAGATCTTGGAATTATAAGCGATTGAAGTTGGAATTTCACCAGAAGTTCTATCCTATGCATCTTGTTCATCGTGATCGTAATTACATATATAACTTCTGGCCTCGCGAAGGAGAAAGCATCGCTCAAGCTTGGGGAGGCTTAAGTCAATGTTGTATTCATGCCCCAATCATGAGCTCTCTCGGGAAATGATTGTTCAGAATTTTTATGCTCGGCTTTCTCTTGATAATCGCAACTTGCTCGATACTTCTTGTGATGGTTCCTATATGCTGAAGACTATTGATTTCAAATGGGACTTATTGGAGAGAATTAAAAGCAACTCTGAAGATTGGGGTTCCGAAGATGGTAAGAGTCAGGTATGACACCTAAGTTCGATTGTGTTAAATCTTTTATGGATACCGATGCTTCCGTGGATTTAGCTCTAAGTATGGACTTGACTCTGAGATAGTAGCCACTTTTTGTGAAAATTTTGCTACTCACGTTAATCTCCCTAAAGAGAAGTGGCTTAAATATAATCCTCCCGTTGAAATGGAAGTAGTTGCACCTATTACAGTCGAAGAAAAGACTATTACATATAGTGATCCTATGATTCCTACTACTTATGTTGAAAAACCTCCTTTTCCTGTTAGGATAAAAGATCATGCTAAAGCTTCGACTGTTGTTCGTAAGAGTAATACTAGGACCTATACTCCTCCTGAGAAAATTAATGTTGAACCTGGTATTGCTATGATTAAAGATCTCTTGGATGGGGACTTAGATGGGCATGTTATCTCTTTCTTGGGTGAAACTTCTAATATTGCTAGACCCGATACTAAGACACGTAGACCTGTTGTAGGCACGCCTGTTATTTCTGTTAAAATAGGAGATCATTGTTATCATGGCTTATGTGATATGGGTGCTAGTGCTAGTGCGATACCTTATGATCTTTATAAACAAATTATGCACGATATTGCACCTGTTGAATTAGAAGACATTGATGTTACTATTAAGCTTGCTAATAGGGACACCATTAAACCTATTGGGATTGTTAGAGATGTTGAAGTTTTGTGTGGGAAGGTTAAATACCCTGCTGATTTTCTTGTTCTTGCTTCCCCACAAGATGATTTTTGTCCCATTATTTTTGGTAGACCCTTCTTGAATACTGCTAGTGCTAAGATTAATTGAAAAAGGAAGGTCGTCACTGTTGGCATAGATGGTATGTCTTATGAGTTTAGTTTTGCAAAGTTTAGTAGACAACCTCGTGAAAGGGAACCACCTAGTAAGGATGAAATTATTGGTCTTGCTTCCATTGTTGTTCCACCAACTGATCCGTTAGAACAATATTTGCTAGACCATGAAAACGATATGTTTATGAAGGAAAGGGAAGAAATAGATGAAGTGTTCCATAAACAAGAACCTATGCTGAAACATAACCTTCCCGTTGAAATTCTTGGGGATCCCCCTCCACCCAAGGGTGATCCCGTGTTTGAACTCAAACCATTACCAGATAATCTTAAGTATGCTTATCTTGATAAAAAGAAATATATCGTGTTATTATTAGTGCTAACCTTTCAAAGAAAGAAGAAGAAAGATTATTGAAAACTCTGAAGAAGCACAGAGCTGCTATTGGATATACTCTGGATGATCTTAAGGGCATTAGTCCCACATTATGTCAACACAAAATTTCAATGGAGAAAGATGCCAAACCAGTTAGGGATCCTCAAAGACGATTAAATCCCAAGATGAAGGAAGTGGTAAGAAAGGAGATACTAAAACTCCTTGAGGCGGGTATTATTTATCCCGTTGCTGATAGTGAATGGGTAAGCCTTGTCCATTGTGTCCCTAAAAAGGGAGGTATTACCGTTGTTCCTAATGATAAAGATGAATTGATCCGGCAAAGAATTATTACAGGCTATAGGATGGTAATTGATTTCCGTAAGTTAAATAAAGCTACTAAGAAAGATCATTACCCTTTACCTTTTATTGATCAAATGTTAGAAAGGCTATCCAATCACACACATTTTTGCTTTCTAGATGGTTATTCTGGTTTCTCACATATACCTGTATCAATGGGGGATCAATCTAAAACTACTTTTACTTGCCCTTTTGGTACTTTTGCTTATAGATGTATGCCTTTTGGTTTATGTAATGCACCTGCTACCTTTCAAAGATGCATGATGGCTATATTTTCTGATTTTTGTGAAAAGATTTGTGAGGTATTCATGGATGACTTCTCCATCTAGGGATCCTCTTTTGATGATTGTTTGAGCAACCTTGATCGAGTTTTGCAGAGATGCGAAGACACTAGTCTCGTCCTAAATTGGGAAAAGTGTCACTTTATGGTTAATGAAGGCATTGTCTTGGGGCACAAGATATACGAGAGAGGTATTGAAGTTGATAAAGCCAAAGTAGATGCTATTGAAAAGATGCCATGTCCCAAGGACATAAAAGGTATAATAAGTTTTCTTGGTCATGTCGACTTTTATAGGAGGTTCATTAAGGACTTTTCTAAAATCTCTAGGCCTCTGACTAATTTATTGCAAAAAGATATTCCTTTTGTCTCTGATGATGATTGCGTAGAAGCATTTGAAACACTTAAGAAAGCTTTGATCACTGCACCTATTGTTTAGCCACCTGATTAGAATTTACCTTTTGAAATTATGTGTGATGCTAGTGATTATGCTGTAGGTGCTGTTTTAGGGAAAAGAGTCGATAAGAAATTGAATGTTATCCAGTATGCTAGTAAGACTCTTGATACTACCCAGAGAAATTATGCTACTACTGAAAAAAAGTTCTTAGCAGTTGTGTTTGCATGTGATAAGTTTAGACCTTATATTGTCGATTCCAAAGTTACTATTCACACTGATCATGTTGCTATTAAATATCTTATGGAAAAGAAAGATGCTAAGCCTAGACTCTTTAGATGGGTTCTCTTGCTCCAAGAATTTGACTTGCATATCATCGATAGAAAGGGAGCTGAGAACCCGTTGCAGACAACTTGTCTAGGTTAGAGAATGTTCTTGATGACCCAACGCCTATTAATGATAGCTTTCCTGATGAACAATTAGCGGTTGTCAATGCTTCTCGTACTGCTCCTTGGTATGCTGATTATGCTAATTACATTGTTGCTAAATATATACCCCCTAGTTTCACATACCAGCAAAAGAAAAAGTTCTTTTATGATTTAAGACATTACTTTTGGGATGATCCACATCTTTATAAAGAAGGAGTAGATGGTATTATTAAACGTTGTGTGCCTGAGCATGAACAGGAACAAATCCTACGCAAGTGTCACTCTGAATCCTATGGAGGACATCAGGCTGGAGATAGAACTGCACACAAGGTACTACAATCTAGTTTTTATTGGCCTACTCTCTTCAAAGATGCTCGTAAGTTTGTCTTATATTGTGATGAATGTCAAAGAATAGGTAACATTAGTAGACTTCAAGAAATGCCTATGAATTATTCTCTTGTTATTGAACCGTTTGATGTTTGGGGCTTTGATTATATGGGACCTTTTCCTGCCTCTAATGGTTATACACATATTTTAGTTGCTGTAGATTACGTTACTAAGTGGGTAGAAGCTATTCCAACTAGTAGTGCTGATCATAACACTTCTATTAAAATGGTTAAAGAAGTTATTTTTCCGAGGTTTGGAGTCCCTAGATATCTTATGACTGATGGTGGTTCACACTTTATTCATGGTGCTTTCCATAAGATGCTTGCTAATTATGATGTTAATCATAGAATCGCATCTCCTTATCACCCGCAGTCTAGTGGTCAAGTAGAGTTGAGCAATAGAGAGCTCAAATTAATTTTGCAAAAGACTGTGAATAGATCTAGAAAGAATTGGTCCAAAAAACTTGATGACGCATTATGGGCCTATAGAATTGCATACAAAAATCCTATGGGTATGTCTCCATATAATATGGTTTATGGAAAAGCATGTCATTTACCTCTTGAACTTGAACATAAAGCATATTGGGCTATCAAAGAGCTCAATTATGATTTCAAACTTGCCGGTGAGAAGAGGTTGTTTGATATTAGCTCACTTGATGAATGGAGAACCCAAGCATATGAGAATGCCAAGCTTTTCAAAGAAAAAGTCAAACACTAGCATGATAAGAGGATACAAAAGCGCGAGTTTAACGTAGGAGATTATGTGTTATTATTCAACTCTGGTTTAAGATTTTTTGCAGGAAAACTCCTCTCAAAATGGGAAGGTCCCTACGTTATCGAGGAGGTCTATCGTTCTGGTGCTATAAAAATCAACAACTTTGAAGGCACAAATCTGAGGGTGGTAAACGGTCAAAGAATTAAACATTATATTTCAGGTAATCCTATCAATGTTGAAACTAATATTATTGAAACCATAACCCCTGAGGAATACATAAGAGACACTTTTCAGAATGTTCCAGACTCCGAAAAGGCATAGGTACGTGGTACGGTAAGTAAACCGACTCCAAAACAACTCTAATGGCAATTTTTATCAGTTTTGGATTATTTAAGAATTTTAGGAAGAAAGATGTAGTCCGAAAGGGACACGAGGCTCCCACGAGAGAGGAGGCCCCCCCTATAGGGCGCGCCCCTTGTCTCATGGGCACCTCGTGTGCCTCCCGGACTCCGTTTTCTTGTATGTTACGTATTTGGGTCGGTAAAAATTCATTATATATACTCCCGAAGGTTTTTACCACCGTATCACGCAAATATCTTCTGTTTTCGTTTCGAGCTGTCCCTGTTGCAGAATAAAGCAAGATGTCTTCTCAGGAATTAGTTGGGAGAGCCAGGTGTCTCACCCAACGCGAGGTCCAGGAGCAAATAGTGATGCCTATCACTTTGGACCATCAATGGAGGATGAGATGGAGGATGATTTGAAAAGGATAGATGCCATGGAGGAAGATCAAGAAGTTACCTCTCGTATCCAAGCAGAATTCACTATGGGGGAACTACCTAGCATGGCTGTCCCTGCTTCGGTCATCCCTTCCAACTCTAGATTTCTTTATTATGAAAATATGAAAAAGAGTTTCACGTGTTCTCCAGAAGCTATGCAGCATCCTTGGGTAAAAGGAGCTTTGGCTGTTAAGGGCAAGCTCCGTAAAGAAATTATGTACCTCAAACAACAAGTCAATAAGCTCGAGGAAGAGAACCGCATCCTGAATGGCATCATCGCCAAGAAGATCATAACACCAACCGTGAAGAAGGAGAAATAATCACATGGGTATGGGCACTCCCCTTGGCAACTGCCAAGCTTGGGGGAGGTGCCCCGGTATCGTATCGCCATCACACTCCTATCTTTACCACGTTATTTAGTTCGATCCTTTTAGTAGTATCTTGATATAGTAGTTGAAGTTTTTAATATCAAGTAGTTTTGAGCTTTGCTTTGAGATCTCTTTATGTAATCGATTTCGTGTGCTAACTATAATAAAGATTAGTGTTGAGTCAAGGGCTTTGCTATGTTGCTATGATCTTGAGAAAGTAGAAAGAACAAAAGAGTTCATATTGATCTTATGGATAGTGATAACTTCACACATAGAAGTATGAGGCATAAAAATTGTTGAGAGTTGATGAACGTAGCCTTGGTCATCGTTGCAATTAATAGGAAGTGATAAGGAAAGAGGGGTTCGCATATAACTATATTATCTTGGACATCTTTTATGATTGTGAAGCACTCATTAAGTATGACATGCTAAAAGAGTTGACGTTGGACAAGGAAGACAACGTAATGGTTTTTGTTTTCCGACATCTCAGTTAAAGTATATTGTCATTGACCTTCCAAACATGTTGAGCTTGCCTTTCCCCCTCATGGTAGCCAAATTCCTTGCACCAAGTAGAGATACTACTTGTGCTTCCAAATATCCTTAAACCCAGTTTTGCCATGAGAGTCCACCATACCTACCTATGGATTGAGTAAGATCCTTCAAGTAAGTTGTCATCGGTGCAAGCAATAAAAATTGCTCTCTAAATATGTATGACTTATTAGTGCAAAGAAAATAAGCTTTGTACAAACTTGTTGTGGAAGTAATAAAAGCGACAGACTGCATAATAAAGGTCCACATACAAGGGGCAATATAGAGTAACGTTCTCTTGCACTAAGACTTTATGCATCAACCCTAAACGCGCATGACAACCTCTGCTTCGCTCTGCGAAGGGCCTATCTTTTACTTTATGTTTTTACTTTATGCTTGAGTCAAGGTGATGCCCACCTTTCCCTTTTTATTTTTATCCTTTGGCAAGCTCTTCATGTTTGAAAGATCATGATACATATATCCAATTGGATGTAAGTTGGCATAGGCTATTATTGTTGACATCACCTAAAGGTGAATACGTCGGGAGGCAACACGATAAGCCCCTATCTTTCTCAGTGTCCGGCTGAAACTCTATAACCACAAGTATTGCGTGAGTGTTAACAATTATAGTAGACTACGAGATAGTTGAGTATGTGAGCTTGCTGAAAAGCTCTATTGTTGACTCTTTCTGATGTTACGATAAATTGCAATTGCTTCAATGACTGAGATTATAGTTATTTAGTTCCCAATGAAGTTTTTGAACCATACTTGACATTGTGAATTGCTTATTACTTGAGCATAGGAAATCATATGACAAAATCTATATATGTTGCTGTCATTAGAATGATCATGATGCCCTCATGTCTGTATTTTATTTTTATCGACACCTCTATCTCTAAACATGTGGACATATTTTTCGATTACGGCTTCCGCTTGAGGACAAGCGAGGTCTAAGCTTGGGGGAGTTGATACGTCCATTTTGCATCATGCTTTTATATCAATATTTATTGCATTATGGGCTGTTATTACACATTATATATCAATACTTATGGCTATTCTCCCTTATTTTACAAGGTTTACGATGAAGAGGGGAATGCCAAGAATGGAATTCGGCTAGAAAAGGAGCAAACGTTGAAACCTATTCTCGCACAACTCCAAAAGTCCGAAACTCCACGAAACAACTTTTGGATTTAATAAGAATTTATGAGCGAAAGAAATAGGCCAGGGGCCCACACTGTCCAGAGAGGGGCGCCTCAGAGGGCGCTGCCCCTATCTCTGGGCCCCTGGTGGGCCTCCGGTATCCATCTTCTGCTATATCATCACTTTTACCCTGGAAAAAATCGCGGACAAGCTTACGGGACGAAACTCCGCCGCCACGAGGAGAAACCTTGGCGGAATCAATCTAGGGCTCTGGCGGAGCTGTTCTGCCGGGGACACTTCCCTCCGGGAGGGGGAAATCATCACCAACGTCATCACCAATGGTCCTCTCGTCGAGAGGGGATCAATCTCCATCAACATCTTCACCAGCACCATCTCCTCTCAAAACCCTAGTTCATCCCTTGTATCCAATCTTGTATCAAAACCACAAATTGGTACCTGTGGGTTGCTAGTAGTGTTGATTACTCCTTGTAGTTGATGCTAATTGGTTTACTTGGTGGAAGATCATATGTTCAGATCCTTTATGCATATTATTACTCCCCTGATTATGAACATGAATACGCTTTGTGAGTAGTTACGTTTGTTCCTGAGGACATGGGTGAAGTCTTGCTATTAGTAGTCATGTGAATTTGGTATTCGTTCGATATTTTGATGAGATGTATGTTGTCTTTCCTCTAGTGGTGTTATGTGAACGTCGACTACATGACATTTCACCATTATTTGGGCTTGGATCAAGGCATAGGGAAGTAATAAGTAGATGATGGGTTGCTAGAGTGACAGAAGCTTAAACCCTAGTTTATGTGTTGCTTTGTTAGGGGTTGATATGGACCCATATGTTTAATGTTGTGCTTAGGTTTACCTTAATACTCCTTTTTGTAGTTGCGGATGGTTGTAGTAGGGGTTAATCATAAGTGGGATGCTTGTCCATGTTAGGGCAGTACCCAAGTGCCGGTCCACCCACATATCAAATTATCAAAGTACCGAACGCGAATCTTATGAACGTGATGAAAACCAGCTTGAAGATAATTCCCAATGTGTCCTTGGGAGCTCCTTCTTCATTATTAGAATTTGTCCAGGCTTATCTTTGCTACATAAAGGATTGGGCCACCTTGCTGCACTTTATTTACTTTATTTACTTTTGCTCGTTACTATTTATCTTATCACAAAACTATCTATTACCTACTATTTCAGTGCTGGCAGAGAAAGCCTTACTGAAAACCTCTTATCATTTCCTTCTGCTCCTCGTTGGGTTCGACACTCTTACTTATCGAAAGGACTACGATAGATACCCTATACTTGTGGTCCATGAGGCATCAAGTTAAAGAAGGACCATCTGTGTGGCGCCTACGAAGCGGGAAAGATGACCAGGGCCAAACATCCCTCGAAGACAATCATGACTACATCTCAACCCTTTGAGCTGCTCCATATGGACTTATTCGGCCCTACTCACTACTCTACTCTCACTGCTACTGCTTGCCTCTATGGCTTCGTCATTGTTGATGATTACTCTAGATATACTTGGGTGCATATAATCCTCTACAACACTGAAGTGCAGGATGTCTTCAGGCGCTTTGCCAATCGTGCCATGACGAACTATGGCGTCAAGATCAAGCACATCAGAAGCGACAACGACATTGAATTCAAGAACACTGGCCTCGACCTCTCTCTGGATACACTGGGTATCACTCATGAGTTCTCTGCTCCGTATACACCTCAGCAGAATGGCATCGCAGAGCGCAAGAATAGAACTCTCATTGAGACGGCCCGAACGATGCTTAATGAGTACATGACTCCACAGAAGTTCTGGCCTGAAGCCATTGATACTGCATGCCACATCATCAACCATGTTTATCTTCACAAGCTTCTGAAGAAAACCTCCTATGAACTACTAACTGGTAAGAAGCCAAATGTAAGCTACTTCAGAGTATTTGGTGCTAGGTGCTGGATCAAGGATCCACATCACACTTCAAAATTTGCACCGAAAGCACATGAAGGTTTTATGCTTGGTTATGGAAAGGATTCGCACTCCTACAGAGTCTTCAACCTCTTTCACTATAAAGTGGTTGAAACTGTGGATGTGCGGTTCGATGAGACTAATGGCACACAAAGAGAGCACCTGCCAAATGTGCTAGATTAAGTACCTCCTAGTGAATCTATCAAGCGGATATGAATTGGAGATATCATACCTTCTGAGAATCAAACTGAACAGGAGCTTGCCATTTCTGCACCTAATCAACCTGAAGACAATGCTCAGCCTGAAGACAATCCCCTAAATAATGACATTGAGCAAGAGCAAAATCTTCGTCCTGCTCATCCTCATGTTGAAAATGAAGTTCAGATTGAGAAGATAATCGACAGCTTGAATGCACCTGGTCCACTCACTCGTTCAAAAGCAACTCAAAGAGCAACACAGCTAACCAACTTCTATGGGCATTTTGCATTCGCCTCAATCTTTGAACCCAAGAAATTTGATGAAGCCTTCATGGAACTTGAATGGATTCAAGCTATGCAAGAAGAGCTTCAACAGTTCAAGCTGAAACATGTATGGGAATTGGCAAGCGTCCTGATCCTCGGAAGCCCAATATCATTGGCACAAAATGGTTATATCGCAACAAGCAAGATGAGCATGGTCAAGTGGTCAGGAACAAGGCTCGTCTCGTTGCACAAGGTTACACTCAAGTGGAAGGAATTGACTTCGATGAAACATTTGCTCCGGTGGCAAGGCTTGAAGCCATTCGCATACTGCTAGCCTATGCAAATCATCACAACATCCTTCTGTATCAAATGGATGTGAAGAGTGCTTTTCTCAGTGGAAAGATAGAGGAAGAAGTATATGTCGCACAAACTCCTGGCTTTGAAGATACAAAACATCCTGATATGGTATACAAGCTCAACAAGGCACTGTATGGCCTCAAACAAGCCCCTCGTGCTTGGTATGATACGCTCAAAGACTTCCTGTAGAGCAAAGGCTTCAAACCTAGTTCACTAGATCCTACACTCTTCACGAAGACATATGATGGTGAATTGTTTGTATGCCAAATCTATGTGGATGACATTATCTTCGGCTGCACCAACAAGAAATACTGATATCATTCACGTCAAGACAGAAGAGCAGTTGGCTGATATCTTCACAAAGTCCTTGGATGAGAAAAGGTTTTACAAGTTGTGGTGTGAGCTAAATATCTTGGAATCCTCAAATGTCCTGTGATTAACACATCCTAACACTTATGCATTTTGATGAAATAGATATGCAACACACGAAATAATGTATATCTTCAATCCATGAAGACATACACTCTAAGTGTGAATCCATTAATGCGGAATTTGACTTTGGAGCGCCACGATAATTGTGCGCCGTGTCTGGGTCTAATACTTCCTAGACGGTGGGTAACGCCAACACCAAACTTTTGTTTGAAGTGTTTCTCTTGGCGTCATGTTTGCAAAGTCTTCATATTTGATTTATCTTCATCCCTGGATTATATTCAAGTTTATCTTCATTCAGTTGATTTGGCCTTATACTAGTTATATACATAATTGTGTTCTGTCCTCTACAACATTCACTTATAGCTATGGCGTCGTGTTGAATCTTTTGAACTAAGTGAATGTGATCGCACCCTAACCTATCTATGCTTCTACCTCAACTCTATCTGTCCAAATCATATGCATTCTATTGAAAACTGTCGATTGTCTTCACTAAGACCTTGTCAGCTGAAGTCAATCTGACAAACATTTATATCTTATTTTGATGCTATATCCTTTTTGCCTGAAAATCGGAGAATTCAGAACGACCACCCCGACAATCCAGCCGTGCGTGGGAACATGGAACACCTTCCAAGGTGTTGCATGCTTGCCACATGTCCTTCAGATGTGAACCGCCAGGGGCACCTGCGTAATTGTGTTGTGCCGTCTCTTTCCTTATAAATACCCGTCACATCTCGGTCAAAAATTCTTCTTCCGCCTCGCCACCTCTCGCAAACCCTAGCGCCTCTGCTAGCTCTCGACGACGCCAGCGAGAAGCGCTTAGCTGCCGCGACTTCTCCGACGCCGTCCTCACGTCGGGCGCGGACCTCTTCCTCTCCACCGTCGCCATAGGTGTCCTCCGTCGCCAAGTTAGGGCACGGAAGATCGAACTGCTCGGCCACCAACTTCGCTCCGTCTAGCAGTTCTTCGTGTGGTAATTAAAATTCACTTTTTATCGTCTTTTCAATCTGATAGATTCATCCTTCTTTACCAAAATGGTTTCTAGATCTCCAACGTTGAATCTATCTCATTTTGCATCTCATACTCCGCCTAGTCTATTCACTTATGCTTTTTTACAAGTTAGATTCCTCACTTGTACTTATTCTTGGATTCGTACAAATCTGGAACCAACTCACATCAAATAAGTGAATGTCTTCGCGTTATGAGGTCAATGTCTTCAAACTGATTTATCTTCAAAATCTTCTAAGAATGCATATGACCTCTTCCCCTTCCCTCGCACCTCTAATGCTGTCACAGGTACATGTCCGTGGGAGAATCCCATGGTTCTCATAGTCTGCATTCGTTTGCATAATTCTTACAGAGTCACATCAATTCTCCCAAAGCCAGTTCTTGTCTGACCAGCCGTCTGAAGCCCTTGCAAGTACTAAAGCCTTTCAGATTAAGCTTCATGGCCACTGAGAAGTCAGCAAGAAAGGGAGGCAGATAGCGCCATGGGAACACTTCCAAGGATTTGCCTCCAGATTTGCATGAGCTGTACAAAACAGATCATGAGGAAACCTATACAGGTCGCAAGAATCGAATCCAGTGGATTCGAAGATATTGGGCAGAGGAATGGTTCAAGTACCATTTCGTCACAGAAGAGTATGCAGAGAAGAATGCCATCAAGGGACCCTTGGGAGATATTGTATACAAGAATCTTCAACCCCAGTCCCTTCCTGAAGCCATTCAGCGAGAATTCCTATCCGTGCATGATTCCCAGACCGCAGCCAGAGAACGTTGACCCTTCTTCTCTGCTGTGGTGCCGTGAAGACCATATGTTCAAGCGCAACTACCAGTTCGCCAAAGACTCAGCTGCGAAGAACAAGAAGGCTTTAGGACTTGACTTCAACCCTGGTCCTTCTTCACCTCGAGAAGATGGCACCCGTGAAGCCAATGAGAACAGGATCGGCTCCTTCTACAACCTTGCAGGCCTCATCACACACATTGTTGTCCAAGGTGCAAAAGTTGATCATTCTGATGATGGTGCTGACACTGATGATGCTCCAGCTCCTACTCATAAGCCGCAGAAGCAAAAGAAAGCTAAGGCTTCAAAATCATCTGCTGCTCCAAAAGCTTCTCGAGTGAAGCCATTAGCAACTGCCCCTCCTGCTCCCAGTAACACCTTTGAAGATCTCTCTCGCATCTCCAAGAAGCGCGAGAAGCCATAGAAGAAAACTGTTCAGAGATCCAGTCAAGCACTGACACCAGCTGCCGTTCTGGTGAATGAATCTGAAGCCATTGATCTGTCTTCAGATGAAGAGTTTGGTAACGATGCTCTTGAGCAACTGATTAAGAGCAAGCAAGAGGCGGAGATTTTCAATGATCTGCCCCTCTTCGATGTGAACATCTTGGACAATTTCATTTATGAGTGGTTCGATAATCAAGATCTCAGTTTTGATGATCTTCAACTCCCCATTGGCACCAACGTCGCCTTCCAAGGCGCAATTGCTCCTGAGCTGGCTCTGGCTCAGCGAATTGTTGAATTGAAGAACAAGATTGACTTTGAGAAAGAGCAGTTCAAGAAGCATGTGGCCAAGCTTAGTGTGGCTGATGTTCAGAAATTCAAGTTGATGCTGAATGACCTCAAGGAGGCGTTTCGTAAGAAACACGAAGAAGCCAAAGGTTCAAGAGAGCGCATGAAAAATCTTGCTGCCAAGTGAGTTCAAGCTTATAACAAAGCTGAGAAGCGCAAGGCTCTTGGGCGCCCTGGCATTGACCCCAAGATGGCTGACAAAAAGAAGAAGAAGTCTACTGTGGCCCCAACTGAACCTCCAAGGCGGGAAAAACCTCACATTGTCTTCCCTGCCAGCATGACGGGCTCGAAGCCCAAGGTCCCCATAGTGGCTTCAAAATAGAAGAAAACCAAGGCAGCTGAAGCCGAAGCCAGGAAGCAAAAAATCAAGAGCATCGCTGATGATGCACCACCTCCCAAGAAGAGAAAAACCAAGAAGAGAGATCGGGCTGCTCCCATAGAGCCCCTTGTTGACGAACACATTGCTTTTGCTCATCCTAACCCTGAAAATCAAGAGCATCAGTTGATAGTTCATGAGTCTGCTTCCACAGAGGCTACTAAAGCTCAAGAAGTTCCAGTCGTTGACCCCATCGCGACTGAAGACATTAGTCCTCACGACAATGTAGAAGATGATGAAGTCCTTCCTCAGATTGAGCGCCCAACGGTATCATCGCCTGTTCTCACGAACAGCGAGCTCATCAGGATTGGTCGTCCTTTGACGCCAATCTCCCAGGATGCCTCATGGGCTAATCGCCCCCAACCAGCAACTCCTAGTCAAGATTCACTAAGTACACCCCGTCCTCCACCAGCGCAAGTCACCAGTCCGCTGGTGAATGATGATAACTACATGGAGACCACACCCTCGCCAAAGGTGTCGCCCTTGTTTCAACGGCTTCGCAAAGGTCTAAGGCCCTCTGTCTCCGTGACTACCATCACAGAAGAAGACTCGAACCAGTCCAGCTCAATGGCACGTCAAGTGTTCCCTGAAGATAATCCTTCTATGACAGTACTAGTGTCTGAAGCTAATGCTTCTGAAGACAATTTGGCTGCATTAGCTGATGAAAGACAAGAAGAAGAAGAGCGTGTTGCTACTCCCCCTACCATCCATGAAGTTGTTCTCAAGGAGAACATGTCTGTGTTCGGCCCTCCAGCTACTCAAGTGGAGGTTGAGAATCCTGAGGCGGCCACCAACAACAGTACTGAAGCTAATTACGTTGTCATGGCTGAAGACAATGTGGCGCCTACAATAAACACTGTGCATGAAGCCAGCACCTGCCACTAATGTGCAGCCTGACGCCATTGCCAATGCCTCTGCTCCTGTCCCGCCTCCAAGGACTCATACCATTGAGCAAGCATTCTATCAACGCGAGCTGTACACAGTAAGATGGCCAATTCTGGTTCCTCCGCCTACTCCCGACCCTCAATTTGATTATCATGTGGAGCACCGGCCACAGGTTCAGAAGCCCAAGCCCAGGTTTCCACGGTTTCCAGGTACTGCATCAGCACCAGGCTCATCCAATGTCAACGGCTTCATTACACACAACACCTTCTTCGATAACGCCAAGAATCTATATTCCAAGCCAAGAATATCATCTGATCGGTTCTAGAGTTATCAGCAGCACGGCTACTACTCCTGCATTCTATACAATCAAGAGCGCATATTTCTGCATATGCGTCTAGATTCTGAAGCCATTGCTTGCCAGCCCTGCTTAGAAGAAGCACTTGACTGTTTCCGAGATGCAGGCCTCCTCCAGTTTGTTACTGATAAGGAGCATTGGAATGAAGAGCTTCTGCTACAATTTTATGCAAATCTCCACATTCGCGGCTACAACAGGGATCCAACGACATGGGTCCTTGAGTGGATGACAGGCAATGTCCATCATCAAGCCAAAGCCTTTGATCTCATTGAGCTTACCGGCCTTTCCACTCCAGGCGAACTGTATGAACCTGGTTGTCAGCTTCACCGCGATGCATTGAGAGCATCTTCGAAGCGAGCCCAACATGAGCCAAATGCTAAGTATGATGAAGCCACTGCCCCAGGATGCCGAATATCCCAAGGAATTCTTTGTTGAAGACCTAGAGTATCTGCCCCGCACCATCTATCACACCATTAGGCGAACTCTGTGGCCCATCAAAGGGCATTCCTCCTCAGCAAAGTTTGAAGGTCCAAAGAAGACATTGGTCTTCTATATTCTCAATGGCAAAAGCTTCAATACTCAGGATTTCTTCATTCGCCAATTTGATGCCTCTGGATCTGACATATTTGGTCTAAAGTATTATGCTCCTTGGATTATGCGTCTGATCAAGCTTCACTCTGCCATTGACTATCAGCCCTCTGCGCGCAACCATCTCATATTTCTACCAGAGGTTGATATGTCCATTGAAGCCATTTACCCAGAGCCTGCCAAGGAAGCACTATATCTTCACAATGCAGATCGTCAGAGCTTTTCCCAAAGATGTTGAAGGTGTTCAGTTGCTTCTCGTGTTTATCCTCCGGTCGGCAACACTCGCCGGCACGCATTGAAGCCACGAAAGCACTATTGCTCCAAGGCCCTAAGCGATCTCGTGTGCTCAATGACCGAGAGCTTCTCGTGGCCTTGCATCAGAAACATGACAAGCATCACTACTGGATGAAGTGTCAAATGCAAAGCCTCTTGGTGGATATCAATCGCATTCGCAATCTTGCCACCAAGAATGCCTTTGTCACTCATGGAACCTGTCGGGGTCCTGGAAGAGTCTGACATTGCTAAGTGCCGAAGCTGATCTTCAAGACGATGGCTTCACAGAGAGATTCAAGTTCGACTCCACTCCTCCCAGGAATGTTGTCTTACGTCAAACCCCGTCTCTTGAAGATTCAGAGTACTCCTCCTCTGCAAAAACTGTAAATGCGAGAGTCCTGGATGACGCAGATGATGCTACCTCACCACCTCCAACCTCAGCGCGTGTCGACACTGCACCAAGTTCTTCTGCACCACCAAACCTCAACGACGACCCTACTGCTTCACCTGCTCCTCATGGGAACGAGTAGAGACTATGTCTTCAAACCTTTTTGGTCCTTACTGACAAAAGGGGGAGAAGCATAGGTTGATAGTCTTCAAGTGGGTCCATATGGGTGGTTGATATACTTTTTGCCTAGTGCTTACAACTCTCGCTTTTGATACATTTGGTTCTTTGAGTTGTAACACTTAACTTGATGGTCGTCTGCTACCTTTTCTGCTATTCTGTGATGCGACGATAAATTCCGCATATGCGATGATAAATCCCGCATGAAGTCATTTCGCGACGTCCATTTTTCATTATGCATGTCATTATCCTTGCATATCTGCTCATGCATGATGTATCACTACAAAAAAAATACACTTCCGTGATGATACGTGTTTGTCACAGTAGGTCGCGTTTTTTGTCATGCATGTACATCCATGACAAATTTATGACAGAATCAAGATAGTCATACCTGTGATGTCGTAGAAGTGTTCCATGACATTACCAAAATTATCATCACGGAAGTGTCCACTTCCATGATGATAAATCGCGCGTCACAGAAGTGCTTTCGTCAAGGGTGACCGACACGTGGCATCCACCGTAACCGAACGCCATTAAGCTATCGGGTCGGATTTTGGATCCGATAACCCGTTAACAGCCACGACCAATGCCGATTTTCCACGTGTAAAATTCTCATTGGCTGACGGATCCACGTGTCAGCTCCGCATTGGCACAGGTGTCACTCATCCAACGGTCGAGATGGGCCTATGATATGTTGACACGTGGAACGGCCCAAAAGTGGCCCACAAAGTTTAAATGGGCCGGCCCAACCGAAGGCCCATAAGATTTAGCGGACCATAATGGGCCGGCCCAGCTAAAGGCCCACCAAATTTAGCGGACCATAATGGGCCGGCCCAGCTAAAGGCCCACAAGATTTTGCGGACCACAATGGGCCGGCCCAGCTAAAGGCCCACAAGATTCTGCGGACCATAATGGGCCGACCCAGCTAAAGGCCCAACATTCTCTATCAAATCGGCCCGTCAATGGCCTGGTCTAAACTTGTCATAAATGCGGCCCATGGTCACTTCTGGCCCATTAACAGTCCGCTAAGTAATTGGGCCGAATTACGGCCTGGTGTATTTCCGGCCTGTTAAAGGTCCGGCTTCATTCTGGCCCATTTATAGGCCATCAAAACTTTCGGCCCATAAACGACCATGAAGAATTTGGGTCATATTCGGCCATGTCTGTCATTCGGCCCGTTAGAGGCCCACTATAGATTTGGCCCACTTTAGGCCTGTTGTCATTTTCGGCCCATTAGCACCGAACGTAAACCATGGGCCATATGTTGCCCAACGTCATATCGGGCCCATTAATGGCCCATATAAAAATGATGATAATCTAGCCTGTGTATTAGGTCGGCGCATTTACGGCCCGTCCGAATTTTGGCCTGTCAACTATCCGCATCGTAAATGGGCCACCATTTCGGCCTGCTAAGTCCAGTGGGTTATTTGGCACAATCAGGGCCCAATCTCACTTTCGGTCTATTAAAGGCCCATGTTTTTTATGGGCTTGACATATTTACACCTGTAAACGACCTACTTTTACTGAGGGCCCAAATTATGTTTAGGCCTGTTAAAGGCCCACTATGGGCACAGGCCTACCAGAAAAATTTGAAAGCTTATGCTAATTTAAGCCCAGATATTTTTAGTGGGCTACATGCCAATTTCGGCCCGTAATCGTTTTTAGCCCAATTGGAATGGGCCCGACGAATGTTGGCATGTTGGGCTCCTACAAAGCTTTCATCCGAATACATTACTAAGATAAACCTACACTGTACAACAATAGCGTCATAATTACTGCAGCCTGTGGCAGCATCATAAATGTTGCATCACAACAAAATAAATTCCAATCATACAACAAAAGGCCCGTTGGCATAAAGTTTATAGTCCTTCCAGATAAAAGCACCATCAGATGTATAGAAGCACAGACCATTTGACCTAAGTGCTAATGTTTCAGGCTGTAGAATCTGATGGAGCAGCACGATCTCCACCTTTTTCCGCCATTGCTCTTCAACAACGAAGCGAATGTCTGATAGTCTGGTTTCAAAACCATTCATATCTGGACGGCATTTCTCAACCACTATTCTTGTTTCCGAAACAACGTCCATTAGGGATTGGACTTGTGTCTGGAGCACAGATATATCACTCTGTCTAGCAGGAAGATTTTGTTCAGTAGGCGATTAGGACGAGGTTACCTTAACAACCAACCCAGAATTACGCAGGAAGGTGCTTTTTGCACTGTTAGTGGAGAGATACTGATGCACTGCACCAAGAGGTGACATTGTGCCTATAGTAGCCTTGTCACCTTCAGGCGGTTGTGGTTGTTCAATCATTTGTTCCATAGCTTCCTGAAAGTTTGAACTTGTATATTAGTGTACCAGTGAGTTACTAATGAGACAAAAACAAACAAAGTAGGTTAAAAGTTTATACATAACTTATTTTCATGAACTACTGTAATACATTAGCATGTATTGTAGTGCCAACTACATAATAAAATCACTTTCGGAACATATGTCCAAGTAGCATGCCTACCGTATTGTCTATTTCCTCACATTCGTTGACATCTAAGGATAAAGAGACATGGTTTAAAGTAGGATGAACATAGTATGACATCATTCATATCATGGGCAAACAGATATAAAACAAACAAAGTTATTTTATCATTGTGCGCAAGACGTGAACATAACAACTAGATTACGATCAAGACCAAAAGAATATCCTTCATCTCTTTTAAACCATGTAAGGTGAAATGATACGTTAAGACAACGTGTATAAAAGTGAACAGAGTAACCGACATTGGCTGCAAACCAAGTAGTTAAATGAACACATCACAGTACCAATCAGTTCAAGGCAGGAGGAGTAAGGACTTACAACCAGCGGCTTGAACTGGTGTGCTCATGCCCTTCATCTTCTTTGGTGTGGCAATCCTTGAAGATTTGCACTGCATTCGGTTCAGGTTCTTTTTGGTCCGCACGGGCTTTCTGCTATATTTGGAACAACTCAATATAGATATGATAATATGGCACAAAAAAAGAAGGAAGTAGCAGCTATTTACAAGAGACTCGCAGTGTGCAATATAGCTACGAGATCCGTTGTCTGTTGGAATTTCACTTTAGAACGGTTTGTTTTGTTCTTCAAACAGTTAGCCTAGAAGAAGATACACTTGTAAGGCACATACATAAATACAAGTTCAATATGTGGTCTGATCAAATACATATAGCCTACCTGATACTTTGGATCGCACCAGTGTTTAACGAGGATGTCCATCTTCATCTCGTAATATATTCCATCGAGATGTTTGGGCGATTTCATTGTTAGCCTTGCCTTCAAAGTGAGATTTTCTAAGGTGGTACCGACATCGTTGTCAGAAAGCGGATCGAAAAACATGAGTGCATGTTTGTTTAGTGCATCATCTTTCGGATCCAACTTGAACCTCATGTGTTGAAAAAAGAATGTGAGTCTTATTAGGAGGAAGCTAGAAAGTATGGGACAGAGCAAGACAATATTACTAATTATGCGATGAATAACATTACATACGTATAAATGGTCAAGGAAGGTGTTAAACGGGTATTGTCTTTCTCATTCCTCTTTGGATCCACGTTGGGAGGATACGCAAGATGACACCTAACGGCAACGGCTGCCTCGATACTAACTTGGCTGACTCAGAGCATCACGTGGCCTTTTTAAACCTGCCTCAAAATGGATCTCCATTCTTCCTCCTTTACATTTTGTTAATCATCAAGCATTATCCCCGATGTATGTTTTCGCTATGCCGTGGTGCTAGTTCAACAACGAATATGGAAAGTGTTAGTGTACATCAAACCTGTGAGAGTACATATAAAGGAGCATGCAATCGCAACTTGACTCGGTCAGTACCGCCTTGGTGTTGATGCTCATGAGGTTCATCTCGATCTTGCCAAGTCTGTTGTGTCAACAAAGTGCTTCGGAAGTAGTGTTAGGTGTGAACGCAGCTTGGGAACCGCCGCCCGAGCAAACGAACGAGTAACTCGTTGAGATGTTGGTACGCTTGAAGCGGATGTCGCAGCTGGTGGAGAAGGTGATCTTGTGTTTGTAGATTTAGTGGTGGACTTGGACCTTCATCGCACTATAAGTACCAGAGAATCTCGACGGCAGAGCCTTTTCCGCTTTCACCCGACGAGTAACAACACTCCCTACTAAATTATTTTCCTTGCTCTTTTTTGACTTTGCCATGTCAAGCTGTACCCACAACACAAAAGAATAAAATCACTTTTCAGAACTCATTGATGCATGATGCAGACAAGCAATACTTTGATGTAAGACAACCATATGAGGATGGAATATGTAAGAAAAACAGGACGTCATGACGTATTCACAGCTACGATGTGCAAACTAAGCAGAAGGATTTTCAAGAGAATAGAAGTAATGCAAGCTAGACACCATATGAAAGATGCAACAAATATTACTCTGCCAAGTTAAAAGTGTCTTGTCATAAGTGGCAATTCGAAAAATTAGAAGCAAGACAACGAGAAATCAATGCAAGATGCAACCACTATCAAACCGCCATGTTAAAAGCGCCCAATCATGAGTTCTTGATGCGGGATACACAACAAGAAGATACTTTGATGTAAGAACATGGTATGATAGATAGATGAAGTGTATTCTAGACACGAGAAAACCATGTCATATGCACATGTATAACGATAAACTCAGCAGGTACAATTTAATCAAAATAGAAGAAATACAAAGCTAGACAACATATGCAACATGAAACCAATTATCACATTGTCAACTTAGAGCAAGCACTGCGATGGTGGAGTGCGGAGATGAACTCATCATGTAGACTTGGGACTTCAACTTCATTAGCGATGAGCAGTGGCAAATCTAGAGAGTCTCTGTTTGCGCCGGTGCGGAGTACTACCAACATCCCCTAACTTACTCTTTTCCTTCCTATTTTCTGATATTGCCTTATGAAGTCAAAACCACAAGAAGATGAATAAAATTAGCTCGCATAACTGGTTCATGCATGATACGCATTTAACACTACTTTGATGTAAGGCAAGCGCGGGAGGATGGAATATATACAAAAAAGACAGCATTTCATATTCACACATACAATAGGAGGATGGAATATGTATGAAAAAATAGTAAGCGGAAGGCATTTCAACAAAATTAGAAGAAATGAAAGCTAGGCACCATATGAACATGCAACCAATATCACTCTATCAGGTAAAAAGTGTCTCGTCGTAAGTGCCATTTCAAGAAATTAGAAGCAGTACAAGCTAGAAGACAATGCAAGATGCAACCTACATCACAGTCCCAAGTTAAATGTGTCTTATGGGTAAGTGATCGTTAAAGGTATAAGTTGTAAGCTACGCAGATGCAATTCAACATAATCAGAAGCAATACAAACTAGACATCATACGGAAAACGCAACCATGTATAACAGTTCCAAGTAAGAGCAAGCACATGTGATGGTGGAGTAGGGGATATGTGCTCATCATGTACACTTATGTTCTAGAAACAGGAACACGTGTCATATTCACAGGCATTATGTGTAAAGTAAGCAGATGCAATTCAAGTTAGAAGCAATACAAGCTAGACATCATACGCAACATGCAACCACATATAATAGTGTCAAGTTGGAGCAAGCACCTGTGATGGTGGAGTAGGGGAGATGTGCTCATCATCTACACAGCTACGTTGACTGTCTAGCCTTGCGTTGTCTTGCGAATCTTGTTGGGAGGATGGCGGAGTAGAATCTGTAGAGAACCTCCGTTTCAATTGCTCGGAAGGACCACCATCATCCAATGCCTTGCCAATTTCCTTCAGCTTTATTGATTTTGCATTGCGAGGTCATACCGACAAGAAAAAGGAATATCATTCGCTCTTCAGAACTCACTCATGCATGATACTGACGAACACTACTCTAATGAAAGGCAAAGTCATGATACGAGGATGGAATATGTACGAAAAAATGGACGGCTTGACATATTCACACCTATGATGTGGTAACTAAGCAGAAGGCACTTCAACAAATTAGAAACACTGCAAGACACCATATGGAAGGTGCAATCAATATCACTCTGCCAAGTTAAAACTTTCTCGTCATAGGTGGCGTTCATCAAACTAGAAGCAATACATGCTAGAAATCATATTCAAGACGGAAACCAATATCACACTGCCAACTTAAAGGTGTCCCATCATATGTGCTGATGCAGGATACACAAGAAGAGTAGTTTCATGTAAGAACATGGTGTGATAGACAAATATAGTATGTACCAAAAGCAGGAAAGCGTGTCATATTCACATGTATCATGTGTAAGCTAAGCAGATGCAGTTTACACTAATTAGGAGTGAGGGAGTCCTGGACTAGGGGGTGTCCGGACAGCCGGACTATCATCGTCCGCCGGACTCCAAGACTATGAAGATACAAGATTGAAGACTCCGTCCCGTGTCCGGATGGGACTTTCATTGGCGTGGAAGGCAAGCTTGGCGATACGGATATGTAGATCTCCTGCCATTGTAACCGACTCTGTGTAACCCTAGCCCTCTCCGGTGTCTATATAAACAAGAGGGCTTTAGTCCATAGGACACAACATACATTACAACAATCATACCATAGGCTAGCTTCTAGGGTTTAGCCTCCTTGATCTCGTGGTAGATCCACTCTTGTACTACCCATATCATCAATATTAATCAAGCAGGACGTAGGGTTTTACCTCCATCAAGAGGGCCCGAACCTGGGTAAAACATCGTGTCCCTTGTCTCCTGTTACCATCCGCTTAGACGCACGATTCGGGACCCCTACCCGAGATCCGCCGGTTTTGACACCGACATTGGTGCTTTCATTGAGAGTTCCTCCGTGTCGCCACCGATAGGCTCGATGGCTTCTTTAATCAACAACGCTGTCCTGTGGTGAGACTTTTCTCCCGGACAGATCTTCAGATTCGGCGGCTTCGCGATCGCGGGCTAATTCACTTGGCCATCCGAGCAGATCGAAGCTACGCCCGCCGTCGTGTCAGGTTCGGAGCCTAAACTTCACGGCCGACATCCGCGGGACTTGATCTTCGACGGGCTCGAGCTACGCCCAAGCGTGCCGACTATCGCGATGGGCATGATCTAGCTCGCCGGCCGAAAGGCCTTGGTGGTCAAGACAAGAATCCGCCCGCCCTTAGTCCGGAGCCGATCGCCAGATCGAGGACCGGTGGTTGGACACCGCCTCGGGGGCTGCAACTTCCACGGTGATGGAGCCGAACACTAACCTTGTCGCTTACGAAGCTCGTGACTCCGAGGTGCCGGACTCCCCTCCGGACTCCGGACCTCCCACGCCCCTGCCAATCGAATCTGATTGGGCGCCGGTTACGGAATTCACCACCGCGGACATCTTCCAACACTCGCCCTTTGGCGACATCCTAAATTCGCTAAAACATCTCTCGCTATCCGGAGAGACCTGGCCGGACTATGGCCAGGACGGTTGGGATACGGACGACGAAGAAATTCAAAGCCCACCCACCACCCACTTTGTAGCCACTATCGACGATCTAACAGACATGCTAGACTACGACTCCGAGGACATCGACGGTATGGACGACGATGCGGAGATGAACAAGAACCAGCGCCTGAGGCATCGAAGACCACCTCGCCATATGACATATACATGGTGGACCCCCAAAAGAGGGGGACGGCAAAGAAGAAGCGGAGGCAGATTCTCAAAGAAACAGCCCAAGCGCCGACGCCGCCGTGGCGCCGCCTAAATCCCGCCACAAAGAAGAATGGAGATTCAGCACAGGAGATAATAATACCCCGTAGAGTGCCGAAGATAATCCCTCCAGCAAGATTCAGCAGGAGGATGTAGAAGCAAGCCCTCATGAGAGGGCGGCATTTAAGAGGTCGAGGATGATAATTATATACCTCCTCCAAGACGAGGCAAGCCTCAACGACGACGACTCATTATGCCCGACGATCCTGTCTTAACAAGAGCGTTTTAAACGCAGGCTTATCGCCATGGCAAATAGCCTAAAGAAAAGCAGCAACAGCTTCAAGCTGATCAGACTTGCTGGCCGATCGATGGACGAGGTCCTCGCGTCAAGAGTATGAACTCGAACGCCTCCAAAAGCTACCCAAGACCCAAGTTGTTCTCCGATTAGAGGAGGAAACATACATACCTCCATCGCCAAGACACACGGCCGACCGACCACCTCGTGGCCGAGACAGAGAGGCATCTAGGCCTCCACCAAGACCGCACTCTCAGCATCGCTCCAAAAGTACGGGCCAAGAGGGAACGCTACCGACTTGCGTAGATATATTGAGGACAAAGCAAGGCAATCCAGATCCATCTATGGATCACGTGGGTGCCCCACGACCCACGACGAATACCGTCGCGCCAGATACAATAACTCCGGCTGGGCCGAACACAGCAGACAACGCTCACTCGAGCTACGTCGTGATATTGCTCAATATAGAGGTGCTGCACACCCGCTATGCTTCACTTACGAAGTAATGGATCATCAAATCCCTGAAGGGTTTAAACCCGTAAACATTGAATCCTATGATGGCACAACAGACCCCGCGGTTTGGATCGAAGATTATCTCCTTCACATCCATATGGCCCACGGCGACGATCTCCACGCCATCAAGTATCTCCCACTCAAGCTTAAAGGACCAGCTCGACATTGGCTTAACAGCTTGCCCGCTGAGTCAATTGGGTGTTGGGAAGACCTGGAAGCCGCATTCCTCGACAACTTCTGTGGCACATATGTGACCACCGACGCCGATGACCTAAGCCACATAATTCAACAGCCGACGAATCGCCGCATAATTCTCGACACTGTTCTCATAAAGAAAAATCAAATCGCCGACCGTCTGTGATGCAGAGGCCCTCGCAGCCTTCAAGCATAACATCCGCGACGAGTGGCTAGCCCGCACCTAGGACAGAAAAGCCAAATCCATGGCAGCCCTCACATCATTAATGACCCGCTTCGGCGGGAGAGGATAGCTGGCTAGCTCGCAGCAACAACCTCAGTAAAAATTCTGGCAGTCCGGATACCAAGGACCACAATGGTAGGTCGCGTCGAAGTAAAAATAAACGCCGCATTAATGGCGACGACAAGGAGGATACGGCAGTCAACGCCGGATTTCGAGGCTCTAAACCCAGTCAGCGGAAGAAGACATTCAAAAGAACCACTCCGGGTCCGTCCAATTGGACCGAATACTCGACCGCTTATGCCAGATACATGGCACCCCTGAAAAGCCAGCTAATCACACCAACAGAGATTGTTGGGTGTTCAAGCAGGCAGGCAAGTTAATTGCCGAAAACAATGACAAGGGGCTGCACAGCGACGACGAGGAAGAGACCCGACCACCGAACAATGGAGGATAGAAGGGTTTCCCCCCACAAGTGCGGATGGTGAACATGATATACGCAACCCATATACCCAAGAGGGAGCGAAAGCGTGCACTAAGGGTGTCGGTGTACTAAAGTAGGGGTACCTTAGTACCCCGAACTTGTGCACGGGCAGTCGCAGCCCCCCCCCCCCCGCGGCAAAGCTTGCCGGGCGCTCGCCAAGGCCCTCCGTCACTTCCTATTACTGCCATTCAAGAACAAAGTATTAACTAAGGAGACAAGGCCCCGGCAAGAGGAGCTTGCCGGGAAGGACAAAGACCCCGGCAAGAGGAGCTTGCCGGGAAGGCCAACCGAGGCACTTCAGCAGATTTGCCGCGACGCCTGCGGCGCCCCAAGACAGCGGCGACCGCAAGCTTGCCAAGCACGACAAGAGAAGAGCTGCGGCGAGGCGCTTGCCGCGGCAAGGTTGCCACTCTACACCCAAGCTCCAGCGCATCCAACGACGTGTCACTCCAGGGCTATCCCAGTGGCACGTGGCGAGGCGCTGTGCAGCCATGCGGTGCGAGGTGGCAAGCGGAGCTGACAAGGAGGCCATCATGGCGATCGATGGCGCCCCTAACAGTCGCTTCCTTGCACTTTTGGGGCGACCAGACGGGCATTAAATGCCCTTGTCCCCTGCCGTCAGAGTTAGGTAGGGGACACTGTTGGACACTGTTGTACCAACCCGTGTTTTTACCTTTCTACCCCTCTTTCTACGCCGCCACCTGTTGGTGACCCCCTTAGACTATAAAAGGGAGGCCCATGCGCACGTAGAAGGTGTTCGGAACTCTTCGAGACTGGGGTTCCGCAGTTGGTGGAGTTCATCCAGCACCACTACACGCTCGCGCTCTCGAGCAAGAACAAATACAAACACAAAGCAGCAGTAGGAGTTTTATCTCTCCGGAGAGCTCCGAAGCTGGGTAAAAATCCCCCGTGTGTCGTCGCCTCGATCTGCTCTTCGCGCGCCCTCCGCTCCCTTGCCGGACAAGAAGGGGCCCCCTGCCCCATAGGTGTTCGCGCTCCCACGGGATGCCCCGCGACATCTCTGGCGCGCCAGGTAGGGGCTGCGTCGAGGTCGTGTGCATCTGATCCGGCGTCTACGCGCGCTACATCAACATCTACATCGACATGGCACCGAAGAAGAAAACTCGAAGTAGCCGCCCGCTCTGCGATCGCCCCACCGCCACCGAGCAAACAGTGGTGGGTGGACGCCGCGAGGAGCGGGCGCCGGGGACTCACATCGCACCCGCTTCCAAGGACAAGGCCCGCAAGGTTCAGCGTCAGATATCCGCCACACCCCTCCTGTGAGGTGCAAGATCGACAATGCCACGGCGCTCCGGGCGCTGCGTTCGCTGGAACAAGGCCAAGCTGGTGGATCGCGGGACGTTTCAAGGCCCAAGATGCGCGCCAAAGACATCGGCACGAAGCGGTGCGGTCACCTAGACGAGATATCGCTCCTTCTAACATTGTTAGAAGTTTGAGCATGTTCGCACTCGCGCCGCCACCACCGCCACCCAAGACTCCAGAGGAAGCGCCGCCCGAGCCCAGCTTTTTCGATTACCTCGGCGCCAGATAAGATCGACGACTGGAGGGCAGCCATTTACAGCCTCATCGGCTTCGCCAACGGCGACAAGCCCCGGCAACCGAGCACGTCGAAGCCCCGGCAAGACGCCCAGGCGCAAGCCGACGCCGACAAAACTGCTGGGGGTGCCACCACCGTGCACTCCCAGCCCCGAAGGCCAAGATCGCCGACTCGCCGGGCCAACCTTGACGCCGACTCCACCGTGTCGTCGGACCCGCGGGCTCGCCACGATCAGCGCCAAGTTCTTCAAGAACAATGGCACGAAGACGCTCGTACCCGCATCGAGCGAAGAAGAGAAGCGCGGCGTCAATCTGACTAGTGCGCTGGGCCCACTATCGATATGCATGCGCCTGGGGAACCAGGCGACTTGCCGTACGCGGCAGGTTGCCCTGCATTCACCCGTGAGCTGCGGCAAGTCCAGTGGCCCAGAACCAAGAACTTCAAACCAGATGTGCCCGAGAAGTACGATGGCAGGATACATCCGTCAGAGTTCCTCAGCGTCTACACCATCGCGGTGCAGGCTGCCGGAGGACGCGACGAGAAGATCCTTGCCAACTACTTCCCCGCCGGTGCTCAAGCCCAACGCCGATCTTGGCTCATGCACTTGCCGGACGGCTCCATCTCTTCGTGGGCGGACTCAGGTCATCAGCTTTGTCGGCGCTTTCACAGCGCCACAAACCCCATGGCCAGGAGAGCGATCTGCATTTGCTCGCCCGTATGAGGAGAGCCCTGCGCAAGTACATACAGAGATTCAGCCAGTGCAGCGAACATCCCCAGACGCCCACCCTACGCGCGTTATCAGCTGCTCCATCAAACGCGAATCAGCAGGATGAGGGAGGAGATGGCGATGTGCAAGATCAGAGACGTCAGTGAGCTCTATGCTCTAGCCGACAAGTGTGCACGGGCTGAGGAGGGGAGGAAAATCCCCGGAGAGATTGCAGGAGCAGAACGATCTGACAGTGAGGATGCCGCCCCGGCAAGGAAGAACCGGAGGCGGAACAGCAGAAAAAAGAAAGGCTAAGGATGTGCTAGTTATCGAGCATTCCGGCGATGGAGGCGGTTCCGACAAGGCCAAAGCCGGAGACTCCTGCGAGGCTGTGGTAGCCGCCGACAAGCAGGATGGCTCCGACAAGCAGTATTGCAAGATCCACCGCACCAAGGGCCATGACCTCCAAACCTACAAGAAAGTTGAGCAGATGGCGGAGCTGCAGAAAGCTGAGTACGAAGCGCCATGACAAGGAGAGGGCCTCAGGAGGTGGCGGAGGATCCGCAAGAAGCTTCCCGCCCGGGAGGGCGCCACAGAAGCCAAGCCGCGGCAAGGAGATAGGCCTCCCCGTGGCCGCGACAAGGACGAAGATGAAGATGAGGATGATGAGATGGAGGAAGATGAGACTGACGACCAAGAGTTTCAGAAGGCAACGGAGGTTTTGTGCATCAACGGCGGTGCCTCTCTGCACACCTCGCACCGCCAACTCAAGCAATGGGCGCGAGAAGTGAGCGCAGCGGAACCGTTCGTCGAGTCGCGCAAGCCTCTGAAGTGGTCCAGCACGCCCATCGTCTTCGACGTTGAGGATCACCCTGATCGCATCACTACGGTCGGGTGCTTGCCGATGTTGGTCTCGCCAACAATCCGCAACCTCAAGGTCACAAAGATGTTGGTTGACGGCGGGGCCGGCCTGAATCTGATCTCCTCCGCAGTACTCAAGAAGCTCCAGATCCCCGACAGCGAGCTCGAAGAGACTGGTACCTTTCAAGGAATAAACCCGGGAAGGAGCAAGCTAAAGGGGAAGATCACGCTGCCAGTGACGTTTGGCAGCGAGCTGAATTTCAGGACAGAGAGGGTCACATTTGACGTCGCTGATTTCCCATTGCCCTACAATGGGATACTCGGCCGACCTGCGCTTGCCAAATTCATGGCAGCCTCTCACTACGCCTACAATGTGCTCAAGATGCCTGGTCCGATAAGTGTCATTTCTGTCCAAGGCGACAAGAAGGATGCACTTATCTGCAACGACAAGATCTACTGGGAAGCAGCTGCCGCAGCAGAGCGCAAGCCACTTGCCGCTGAAGCTCCCCGGGGGAAGAAGAAGACCAAGTCCGGCAAGCGTAGCTCTGATGCCCACTCCGGCAAGCGCACCTCTTCGGAGTGCTGCGCTACCGTCGAGGACGCACCGTCGAGCTCCACCGGCAAGTGCAAGAAGGCAAAGACAGCTTCGCCAGAGACCAAGAAAGTGGCCGCCAAGGAGGACGGCACTGGTGGTACCTTCACCATCAGTGCCACGCTGATCCTAAATAGGAAAGCGCCATTGCTTTCTCTCGCGGCGAATGTCGATGTGTTTGCATGGCAACCATCCGACATCCCCGGTGTTCCCAGGGAAGTGATTGAGCACCACCTTGTCGTCTTCCCTCACGCGCGGCCCGTCAAGCAAAGAGTCAGAAAACAAGCAGTGGAGAGACAAGGGTTCATAGCAGAAGAAATCAAGAAGTTGGAAGCAGCAGGCCTGGTCCGAGGAGTACTCCATCCGACGTGGCTAGCCAATCCAATAGTCGTGCGCAAGGCAAACGGGAAGTGGAGGCTCTGTATTGACTTCACTGATGTTAATAAAGCCTGTCCCAAGGATCCATTTCCCTTGCCGCGCATTGACCAGATCGTCGACTCCACAAAGCAGGATGTGATCCGCCATTCCTTGATGCATACTCGGGATATCATCAAATCTTCATGGCGTAAGAGGATGAAGAGAAACCGCATTCATTACTCCATGTGGCACGCATCGCTTCACGAATGCCTTTCGACTAAAGAATGCAGGTTCAACATTTGCAAGAGTAGTCACTATGCTTTTGAGCCACAAATGCACAAAATGTAGAAGCTACATGGATGATATAGTGGTCAAGAGCAAGGACAAAGAGACCTCGATCCAGATTTGATGAGACTTTTGCAAATCAAGGCAAGGTCAATCTCAAGTTGAACCCGAGAAGTGTGTGTTTGGAGTTCCTTCCGTAAGCTTCTCGGTTCTTGTGTCGCAGAGGGGGTTGAAGCCAATCCCGACAAGATCAAAGCCATTGAACAGATCAAGCCCGAAGCGCGCCAAGGATGTGAGAAAACTTGCCACTGTGTTGTTGCCTCAGAGGTTCATCTCTAAGTTCTGCTGAGGCTACTCGCCATTTTTCAAGATTTTGAAAAAGGCAGGTCCAATGAAATGGACTCCGGAGGCAGAGGCTGCGCTGCAGGACCTGAAGAGATACCTATCCTCTACTCCAACACTTGTCGCACCTAAGCCACAAGAGAAGTTGCTGCTATACCTAGCGGCGACCAATCAAGTGGTTAGTGCTGCGTTAGTGGCGGAGAGGGAGGTAGATGATGAGCCAGCGGCCATGGCAAGCAAGTCCAGCAACAAGCAGGGGGCTTCTCCAACAAACTCCGACCCGACAAGCCCTAATCCGACAAGTTCTGCCTCCACCAACGATGGATCTGTGCACTTGCCGGAAGAAAAACAGAAGAAGAAGGTGCAGCGCCCAGTTTACTTTGTCAGTTCCCTTTTGCAGGGGGCTAGATCAAGGTACTCGTGCGTGGTTGCTTTTTCGCCTTCTCATGGCCTCGAGGAAGCTGCACCATTACTTTCAAGCACATGAGATCACATTTGCCACTCGCTCCGCTGAAGAGGATATTGCGTAATCCGTATAACAGCAGGATTGTTGAGTGGGCACTGGAATTGCCAAGCTTCGGCCTCAAGTTTGAAAGTACCTCAATTATTCAGAGCCGGGCATTGGCAGAATTTATAGCAGAATGGACGCCGACACCGGATGAAGGAACTCCAGAGAAGAGCATCCCCGTCAAGGAAGCTATCAAGGAATGGATCATGTACTTTGATGGTGCCTTCTCGCTGCAAGGCGCCGGTGCGGGAGTACTACTTGTCGCCCCCACCGGAGAGCACCTCAAGTATGTGGTCCAGATGCATTTCCCCAAGGAGCAAGCAACAAACAATACTGCAGAGTATGAATGCTTGGTTGCCGGACTCTGGATAGCAGCAGAGCTTGGGATCAGGAAGCTTGTTGTCAGGGGTGACTCGCAGCTTGTCGTCCGTAAAGTGAACAAAGATTATCAGAGTCCGTTGATGGAAGCTTACATCGATGAAGTGAGGAAGCTAGAAGAACATTTTGACGGCCTGCAGACGGAACATGTTCCAAGAGCTCAAAATGACGTTGCAGATAGCCTGTCAAAATGTGCCGCGCTTAAGTTGCCTGTGGAACCAGGGATTTTTGTGCTCAAGATGACTCAGCCATCCATCACACCATCAATTGGACAGAGCAAGAGAAAATTGCCTGCTGGCGACCACTTTCAGGCAGAGCTCCCTGAAGCCGCCGCCAAGAAGGTTCCCAGGATCAACACAGAAAGAGCTGAGGAGCAGTCTGCTCCGACAAGCCCTAGGGCTTGTTTCGTTGAAGAAGACGCTCCCGACAAGCTGTGTCCCGACACGCTTGCCGGGAGCATCACGCCCGCAGGATCCCTGATCCTTGCCGTCAAAGCGGATGTTCCTCCAGCAGCATTTGCGCCTTTAGTCCTTGTTGTCGAGCCGCAAGCTCCAACATGGGCACAGCAGATAGTCCACTTCCTTCAGACAGGAGAACTTCCCGAGGAGCAAGAAACAGCGGAGAAAGTAGCCCGGCAATCAAGTATGTACCAGTTTGTCGATGACATACTGCATGTAAGAAGATTCAACAGAGTGAAATTGAAATGCATCTCCGTGAAGATGGATGTAAGCTGTTGGCGGAGATACATGGAGGCATATGTGGTCACCACATTGGCGAAGAGCACTTGCCGCAAGGCTTTCCAAGAAGGCTTCTTCGCCGACAGCCCTCCAGATGCAATCGCACAAGTAACCAAGTGTGAAGCGCAAGGCCCATTCCAAACAGATTCATCAACCAGCTCAAGCTCTCCAAACAATCCCTTTATCCTCGCCATTTTCACTGGGGCTCGACATCTCGCCCCTTTCCCGAAGCTGTCGGGGCTTTGAGTACTTGTATGTTGCGACGACAAGTTCACAAAGTGGCCAAGTGGAACCAGTGAGGAAGGTGACAAGACAACAAGCAATCAAGTTCTTCAGTCGATTGTTTGCCGCTTCGAATCCCCAACAGATCATCACCGACAATGGCACACAATTTACGAAGTCGCACCTTCATGCAAGACGCCCAAGATCTTGGCACTAAGATCTCGCTTCGCTCGCTGCTCATCCAAGAAGCAACGGTCAAGCGGAGAGGGCAAACATCAAGTGATGCGCGGGCTCAAGACCGTAACTTTCGACTGTGCTGCACAAGTGCGGAAGAAATTGGATCGAAAGCAGCTTGCGGTGGTTCTTGGTCGATCAGACGATGCCGAATCGAGCCATCGCCGCACACCTTTTGCTCTTGTCTATGGAGCAGTAGCAGTTCTCCCAACGGAACTCAGATACGGATCACCACGAGTGCTCGCTATGATGAGTTTGAGCAAGAGCAGCTGCGGCAAGATGACGCTACGCTCCTCGAGGAGGATCGCTCTTCAGTCGCCAGGCGAGCTGCTCGCTACAAAGAAGCTTTTGCGCCGCTATCATAGCCGCAGTTAATGCCGAAGCTTCGAGGAAGGCGACCTTGTTCTTCGGCGCTGCTCAATCCGCCAAGAATTCCAACAAGTTGACGCCGGCGGGAAGGCCTTACCGGGTGAAACGAGTCACTAGGCCCGCACTCGTCCGCTTTGAGACCGAAGATGGCATTCCGTGAGCAACTCGAACATAGAACATCTTCGCAAGTTTTACTCAGAAGGCGCGGGTTGTTTGACCCCGTCCGACAACCAATTGTTGTACAAGCCTTGCCGCTGTTGCATGTAACCCTTTGTACAAAGCCGGGCGCAGCTCCCATGCGTAAATAAAGTTTATGTGCCCCGCACATCTTGTCAAATTCAATGCATCTTTCTTTTTCTTGCATATGTATCTAACACTTTGTGCAGCACTTACCCCCGGTAAGCAATAGAAAACCTTAAAGTTCCATATCATTATTTTCTCTTCTTTCTTCTCAAAAAGAGGATCCCTCCGCCCACAAGTTCACCGGAGGGGGGAGGAGAAGATAAAGGTGGGGACCAAAGGCCGCTCAAGGAATCTAGTTTTGCCGGGCGGTGATGTAAAAGCTAAGTTGCCAAAGTTTGAGCTTAGTCAATTTTAAATCTTTTAAGTTATATTCTTGAACGCTCGCGTTTTGTATGGAAAAACCTGCGCTGGAGGAATCGACTCACGCTGTTGCGCCTTTGATTTGTTTTCGAGTCCGCCAACGATACAAGCGAAGCTGCAACTAGCCCGATAAGGTTTTGTCGGAGGCAGCACCGCCACTGGTTGTCGATGTTCCGCGACTCAAAGAAGTGTGTGTGCGCCGCAAGTTCCTCAAAGCGAGGGTAAAAGCATACGAGGTGTAACAGAGTAAAGGAAATAACATAGCAAGCAGTACCCAGAATAAAGTTATATTACAAAAATGACTTATTGTGGCACTGACTGGATTGTTCTCATAACTGAAACGGCAGCAGCAAGAAAAAGGGAGAAGAAGGGTGGCCTAATCCACACGCTCGCCGTCGACCCTCCTGACCTCATTCACCTTGTCCACGATGGGTGCGACGATGGCCCGGAGCTCCTCAAGATCAGCGTCCTCCGGCAGCTTCTTGGTGACGCGGGAGAGGTCGAGGCCTGGGTTGCGGAAGAGGACCTTAACCAGCACCTTCTCCGAGACCTTGGCGCAGATCGCGCGCGACTCATCGGCCAGCTTCTTCGGGATCCTTTGCCGGAGCTGCTGGAGAGCCGTCACCACACCCTTGAAGAAAAGCGTGAGCTTGGCGCTGGGCTGGAGATTTTCCTCCATGGGATACCCAAAGCCCGCCAAGTCAAGCTCCGCCACCTCGCCGATGGATGCAGAATGTTGACGACGCCCGGCCCGTAGCTCCACCGCGTCTTGAAGGTGTTTTGGGTCTCGGCGGCCCTCGCAATAGCTCCTCGCCTCTTTGAGGTCCTTCCTCGTGACATCTTTCGCTTGGCGGCGCCCAGCCGCCTCCGCTAAGGTGGCTGGCCAGCTCCAGATCACGCTGAAGTCCTTGGCGGCGTTTCAGCCCTTGATCTTCTCGAAAGCTGAACTTGCAGATTGCCATGGGCGATGCATCCTTCTCGCGATCGCTACTGGAGGCGGCAAGCTCTTCGCTCTTCCTTGTCACGCCCGCCCAGCCTGCATCACCTTCATCTCTAACTCCTTCTTGGCGGCTCAAGAGTCGGGGCGGCATCCTTCGCCTCCTTGAGTGCCCCGCCAAGTGATTGTTCCCGGACGGCGAAGCTCTTTGTCATGGCTGTCCAAGCACGCTTTCTTCAGATCAGCTCACCGGCCCCGCTTTGACAGCTCTCGCGGCGAAGCCTCTCGCTGCTTTTTCGCTTCAAATTTTCTCCAGATGAACGCTTTTTCGCTCGCCGAAGGCGCCTCTCAAGAATGGACCGAGGGCCTCCCTGTTTATGCTCTTGAGCTCCTCCGCTGTTTCTATGTCGACTTCGCCATGACAAGCGCTTCGACTCAAGCTTTGCTTGCCGGGCGAGTAGAGTGACACCAGCCGGAGCAGCCGCCTTCCTCCCGACTCGCTGGCTGTTGCTGCTTGGCCATGCCAACCATCGCCAATTTCAATGAGGCGAAGCCCACAAACTCTCTCCTTCCACCGGGCGCCCGGAGCTTGACGCCAGTGGAAGCTTGATGTACACGCCCGCCGGCCTTCTGGCACGCTACCGGGCTGGGGCTCGAGTTCGGGCGCCGATCGTCGCGGAGGGTCGGCGGATGATGCAGCGCTTTGCGCCTCGCATCCTCTGGTCGCTGGGCGATCGCCGCCCCCCCCGACGGTTCCCACGCCAAAGAGTCCCCGCAGCTTCGCCGGCGGGTCCATCATCACCGCCTCTTCTCGCCAAGCGTGACATTGTTGAGCAAGACAAGCGCCTCTTTTCACGGAGGCCCCGGATCCATCGGGTCTGGCTGTGGGGATCTCGAGGATAGGAGGAGGGAAGGAAAAGTCAAGCAAATATCCAAAAAGAAGATCAAAGAAGAACCCAAGGGAAGATTCCCGACAAAAAGGGGTACTGTGGCTGGCTCAGGACCATGGGCTCCTCCACCAGGGCTCACTGTTCCGCCTCTTGTCGGGACCCTCCTTGCCGGGAGCGATCCTTGTCGGAGAATCGCCTTGGCGGCGAAGTCGAAAGGCAAGCACCTCCGGTCGGCCTCCGTTGCTCCCCGGTGGGCTTGTTCTCTCCTACATCAAGAAGTCAACAATAAGATGCCAAGAATGAAGAAGCACTCAAGGCGCCCCACCACGTAAAGTGAACCACACACTTACGCTGGGGCTGTACCGGGGCTGTCAGGAGGAGAAGGAACCGGTCCATCATAGTGGTCTCTTGACGGTCCTCCACCGCCACGGCAGGATCGCCCTCAATGTCAACCAGAGGGACCCTGGCCCTCTTCGCCGCTCTCTCCGCCAAAGTCCTGAAAAAGAACAGGAATCCAGAGAGAAGCAAATCAGATACAAGATAAGCAACAACAAAGATCAAAGAAGAAAGAGTACAGTAAGAAGAAAGCCTTACTCCTCCTCATCCTCCTCCTCTTCATCGCCGCCGAGCTCAGCTGAGAGGTCAAACTCCGCACCCTCTCGCGCTGTGTGGCGGAGGAGTAGGCTCCTTCTACGCTTGCCGGGCTGCGGCAGATCCGACGCGCGCCCGGAAGATCCCGCCGGTTGCCGCGACAGCTCGACCTCCTGCAGCAACGCTTACTTGTCATGGTGGAGCTGTGTCCCACGGCGCTGCCGCTGGACGGCTCGCCTTCGCCATATCTCCAATCTCACGGAGGCGCTTTCTGGCTGGAATTGGGGCTGCACCAGGGCCTCGGCCGCGCAAGCCGCCGAGGACGGTTGGCCACTCGCCGGCGAAGCTTCGCTGCTTCGCCTCACGCCTCGCCATCTCCCTTCCCGGCGAGATCTTTCCCGGGCGGCGCAGGTTTGCCGCCACCGGCCCGCCCCGCCAACGTGAAGCTAAACCGCCAGCGGGCAGCAGCTGCCGCGCTTCTTCGCCCTGGCGATTTACGCCATCTCGCCGCCAAGCTGGTGGCACGGGTGAGGAGCTTCGCCGCCGGAATTGACGCCACCGGCAAGTTGTCGAAGAATTGCTGACGACCTCAGCAAGCGGGTTCTATCCAAGTCGCACTTATCCCGCGGCGAAGTCACACTCGCATCATTGTGCGATGTGATCGCTACCGGGAATTGTTGCACAAGGATGATGCCCACCGTAGCTTGAACCACTCGATGGTTGGCGCTGGCTTGAACATCTCCTCAAAGATCGCCAAGCTCCATGACCGTGAAGTTAAAGTTGAGGCCTGACGCAGCCTCATGATATCCGGGCCGGCCGCCAAACAGCCAAAGCGGGCTCCCTCTTGCAGAGGGGTGATGCACGACGAGGAAATCCGCGCCAACCGCCTTGCCGTGAGTCCGCATGCCCGAGCCGGAGGATTCGGTGGTGGCGACTTCATCTTGGCGCTGCCCAGCGACAGAAGGCCCAGCCGCTGCCACGCACCACTGGTCCGACGCAGCTCGGTGAATGGCGCGGGTTGGCATCACAGATCCAAAGACCACTCCGCCTCCACTCGCCCCACTTGCCGCGGAGCTCACCTGGCTAAGTACACCTCCTTCATGACCATCCGGAGGTCCAGCGATTCTGGCCAGCCTGCTGGCTCCTTTCTCGCTCGGGGAGAAATAATGGTGAAAAAGTGCGACATTGGGGAGGATGCCAACAAAGTTCTCGCAGAGGTGGTGCGAAACCGCCATTGTCGAACGGCGTTGGGGGTGAAATCAAGAAGATGAAACCCGAGGGTGTTCAAGATGTCGCAGAGGAAATCAGAAAAAGGTGGGGAGAGCCCGCATAGAAGAACACAGAAAGAAGTAGTACCTCCGGGGCACTTCTTCGATTTGGAGGCTTCAGCAGAGCACCGCAGGCGCTGGATGCGCCTGCTCGCTCCGACCTGAAGAGGTAGAACTCGCCAAGAGTCTCCGGGTGAGCTCGTGGAGGAAAGCACTTGCTTCTTGGCGATCGCTCGAGCCCAGCGCCGGCCGACTTTTGTAGCCTTCGAAGCCCTCTCGAGCCTTCAGAGCCTTCCCGGCCTCGGAGCCATGGCGGAAGCAAGGGGAGGGCGAAGGCGACGGGCGGCGACGGGCGACGACGGGCGGCAGAGCGCTGTTTTTTTCACTCAGAGGCAGAGGAGAGCGCGGGCTTTTGAGGAAGGAACCGCAAGTGGCGAAGGTGGGGAACGGTCCTGCTTCTCTCCGCTTATAAACGGGGATGCGAACGCTACGCATTTCTTGAATTATATTGACCACGCTCGCCACGACACGCCGCGATTGATGCGCTGCTGCGAGAGGACGCGTGGATACGGGCAGGTTTTGCGTGACTATGGCCGCTGCGTTCGCAGACGCTTTTGGGCCTGGCCCAACAGCGCCGCATCGTATGGCCCAGTTCGGGGCTCCTATCGGTAGACTAAAGTAGGGGTACCTTAGTACCCGAACTTGTGCACGGCACGCGCAGACTTCGCTGCAAAGCTTGCCGGGCGCCCGCCAAGACCCTCCGCTACTCCTATTAACGCCATTCAAGAACAAAGTATTAACTAAGGAGACAAGGCCCTCAGCAAGAGGAGCTTGCCGAAGGACAAAGACCCCGCAAGAGGAGCTTGCCGGGAAGGCCAACCGAGGCACTTCAAGACTTGTCATGACGCTCGCGGCGTCTCCCGCAAGCTTGCCGCACGACAAGAGAAGAGCCACGGCGAGGCGCTTGTTGCGGGTAAGGTTGCCACTCTACACCCAAGCTCCAACAAGATCCAACGACGTGGTCACTCTAGGGCTATCCTGCTGGCACGTGGCGCAGGCGCAGGCAGCCATGCGGTGCGAGGTGGCAAGCGGAGCTGACAAGGAGGCCATCGTATGCGATCGGTGGCACCCCTAACGGTTGCTTCCTTGCATCAAGATGGACCAGACGGGCATTAAATGCCCTTGTGCCCCGCCACGAGTTAGGTAGGGGACACTGCTGGACACCGCTGTACCAACCCGCTTACCTTTCTACCCTCTTTCTATGCTGCCACCTGCTAGCAGGACCCCTTAGACTATAAAAGGGAGGCCCAAGACGAGAAGGGGTTCGAACTCTTCGAGACTGGGGTTCCGCAGCTTGGTGGAGTTCATCCAGCACCACTACACGCCAAGGCCTCGAGCAAGAACAAATACAAACACAAAGCAGCAAGAGGAGTTTTATCTCCGAGAGCTCCGGCCGGGTAAAATCCTCGTGTGTCGCCGCTTGATCTCGCTCTCAAGGCGCCCCGCCTCCCTTGCCGGACAAGAAGGGGCCCTCGCCCATAGGTGTTCAAGGCCCCACGGGATCCCCCGCGACAAAGGGACGTATATGCGATGGAGCCAGTCGCCCCTAAGTTCAATCCATGGTCCTCTTGCGCGATCACTTTCGATCGAAGAGATCATATGACCAGTATCCGCCATGGCGGATTCGCCGCATTGGTTTTGGACCCAATCGTCGATGGATTTCACCTCACAAGAGTCCCGATGGACGGCGGCAAGAGTCTCGAACCTCGCTTTACCGTGATACAAAGGCGCAAGATGGGCATAGACCCTCAAGGATTAAACCTACAAAGACGACTTTCAAAGGCGCCTATACCAAATGTTGAGGCTAATTGTACTGTGCTCACCACACCGAAGTGGTCTTCGGATCCCCGGACAATTTCCGGAGCGAGGAGTTAATCTTCAACATAGTCCCATTTCGCAGCCGCTATCACGCCTCGCTTCGGATGAACCACGCTTGCAAAGTTCAACGCAGCATCAGACACGCGATACCTCAAGCTCAAGATGCCAGGCCCTCGTGGAGTCATCATGGTCAATGGAAATACGGAATGCTCCCTCTGAACGGAGGAACACACAGCGGCTCTCGCGGCAGAAGTACAGAGCAACCTTTAAAGGCAATATTCGAGTCCGGCCGTTAAACGGCCGGACACGGCCAAACGCGCCCGGAGCAACATCAACCAAGACCACCTGGCACTTTCCGAGCACGCGTAGCAATGCGGCCCCAACCCCAGCCCTTGCATAATTGCAAGACCAACCCCCCGTGTACATCATTACACTCTGGAGATACCATGGGCCTAGGGGAAGGGGCATGACCACAACAGACCCAGAGTGCGGCTCGACCACTCCATGGGGCTCACAAGTGTGTCACCCCTTTTTGTTATTATTTTCTTTCTTTATGTACACAGGACTCCATTCACCAGAGGTCTCTGGTCCGGCGTGAACTCGCCAATTAACGATGCAACCGCCAGGAAGAAAGAAGATCGCGATAAACACTCGTGTGGTCTCCATTACGAGCATTAAATTTGATTATATCCACCAGTCCGCAGCCCATCCTCGAGGGGGGACACGCTTGATTAGTCCAATCCTTGCTTATCAGACTATTTGTATCATTCCGCACTCATAGCAGAATTCTTTAAATAAATAATGCAGCATTTTTTGCCGCTATTGCATTACTTTTACACATATGTTCATTAATGACATCTCGCACCAGATATTATTGGTACGGCCAATACACCATGGGCTTATGTTCCCGTGATTATGGTGTGATAAGTCCAACACTTTCACAAGTGCGCACCTCAACTTATAGCATTATATGAATCGGCTCCAATCATGTCTTGGGTCAATAGTTGGGTTTGCCCGGCCCCACGCTTTGGCGCCTTACGCCCGCTCACGGCTAAGGTGGCACTGGAGAACCACCGCGATTGCGCCTCGTTGAGCCGGGCGAGCTCCTGGAGAAAGCTAAACTGACCGCATGATAAGGCGAGACTGTCGCTGTTCGAGAGGTCTTTTCAGTCCCTAAAGAGTCATGCCGCTCGAGCGAAGTTCCGGATAATGTCCGATTTAAGGTGGATAGCGCCTCAATTCGGTCTTCCGAATACTGGGCTTCACTTTAAATTTAAAATTATAGAATTCTATGGCTAAGTGAGAGTGTTCAAGCATTATAAGTCCGTTGCTTTGTTCGTTGTGTTGAGCGCCCCCAGATGGACCCAAAATGGGAACAAGAGTGCTCAAGTTTATCCCTAACACCCCAAAGACTGTGGCTTGGGGGTGAAGCCAATGACTTGCCATCTCTCGATTTTATAAACGGCTGCATAGAAGGTAATATTTTAAATTAAATAAGCATTATGTAGCGATATGAACAAAGTTTTCAGCGCATGTGATAATACATAGCAAGTTTCACTCAATAATTACATCTCTGGGGCACTCATCCGCAATATTGCGGGCACCCTTCAGACAGTCTTATAGTACATTTCGGGCGATGATACTCCTTTACTACCGGGCGGCGGGTCAAGAAGAAGCCTCTCCGCATCCAGCCTGCCCCAGCAGCACCTTTTGCGCTGGCAAGGGCCCGACGAGCACCTTCAATACAAAGCGGAGCGCTTTGATGACATCCACCAGGCACACGATCCACCATTACCGCAGACGAGGTCAAGTAGCTCCTGTGCATGGTATGTCCAGCCATACCGACTATAAGGCCCTTCATGGCCTCCTCACTACCTTAGGAGTTCGACCACCGCTTCACTGGTCGCTTGGGGGCACCGGATGGCGGCCTCAACAGATCGAGACCGTAAGACCTTCTCCGCTGATCTCCTCCTCACCACGGTAGAATGCGGCAGATCGGATACATCGCACGGCAGATCCGCAAACGCCTCGAGAGCTCCGAATGCGGTAAGTGTCGTAGTTTACATTAACATGCTTGCTTTGCATGAAAAATGCCTTACCCGCCGCTATCTTCCTCACATCTTCAACCTCCCGAAGGGCCTTACGGCCTCGGCCTTGGCGGATTTGGCACTTTCGAGAGCCGAGGCGAGCTCGACTCGAGTCTTGAGTCGCGCCCAAGCTCTCATGCTTCTCCATGAGAGCCTAGAGCTCTTGCCGCACTACCGCCACCTATGCCTCCTGCTTCTCGCTCTGCCTGCTCATGTCAAGACTGTTCGTCATGACACAGCCTCCTTCGTGGCTGCCACCTCGCCAGGCCCCCGCAGCACCAGATTATCCTTGTTAATTTTATTGCACCAAAATCCTTTTCTCAGAAGGTAAAATTCAAAGTGGTGCTACTCACCTTCTTTGTCCTCGAGCTGCCTCTTGGCATGGCTAAGCTCGCCGACCGCCGAGATCTTGCTTTAATGCACCAACCTCCGCAGCCAAGGCGGAGAGGTCAAAGAAAGACAGCTTGCAAAACCCATATTGACATAATTTATTAGCAACTCGCGAATATCTTTTAGATCCTCATCCGCTTTTCTTTCCAACACCGAACCGAGCATCGTGGGCTACCGCCTATGCGGTATTACATTACATAATTTTAACTTACCTCAAAGCCTATTAGAAGGCTATGCAGAAGCTTCGGTCAGCCCGCCTTGGCGAAGCTGAACTTTTGAATCACCACACTCATAATAAAGGCGGTGTTCTTCCTCGATGGAAGCGCCTTTGAGCGCCCAGAAAGTTGTCCGCGCCCGTTGGACGGGGCCACCGGCGCCACGGTCTTGCCCTTCTTTGAAGGGGCCGCCGACTCGAACCACCGCAGGTTCCGCCAGAGTCCGACGCAAAGTCCGGAGGTTGCCTTTGCGGCGCCCGAGCCTCCTCCCGATGGGTCCTTTCGATCCCACTCAAGGCCCCTCATCGGGCGCTGGGGTGGAGGCAATGAAGGGAATCCACATCCGACGGGCTAACGACCCGCCGATGAAGCGGGAGATCATCATCCGCCGGATCTGCGGCAATATGCGCATTAGTAGGACACTATGTGACACAAAAGAAATTGCATACCATTCACGGGTCCGGATACTTACGATCTCGCCGGGGGCCTGGCCCTTGAAGGCCACTCCTCGTCGCCAACGCCGGTGTTGGCAGAGCTGTCCGGGAATAGTTCTCCTCTGACCCTTCGCCTCCCCTGCTGGGGAAGCCTTCCTTCTTCTCTCCCTCCGGAGAGAGTCCTTCCTCCTCCTCGCTCGGGGAGGAGTCCGCCCATCGTCGGACGCCGATAACGGAACTCTTTCGAGTGCCCGTGGCCACCTTCTGGTTTTTTCTCCCAAGCACCACATGCGGTGCCGAACCAGCAGCCCCGCTTAGACGGGCATCCACCGGGTCTTCGCATGGGAGCCAAAGTGATGAGCTGCTCGCCTTCTTCATCCATTCCTCACAAAGGAAAAGGAGATTGAAACCTCTTAGAATCAATCTATTTATAATAAGTGTCCCGTGAAGGGGTAGAATCACTTACCTCGCCACCGGATGCTCCGAGTGAAATCCGCGATCTCTGTCATGGGCGCTGGGCTTCGCGCGCTTAAACAAAGACCTCCAGCGCCTTTGTACGTCAGGTCAAGAGCCCGCCAATACCGGTGCTGCTCCGGATCGAACACCCACAGATTGAATGCCCGTTTGGCATGGGAGAATCCGCGGACGAGCATGACTTGACCACATCGACAAGCCCGAGCTTTTGTTCACCAGCTTCGGATACGTGCTCGAATCCCGCCTGCCTCCTTCGATTACCCCAAAGAAGCCCTTCTTCTGTGAGGTGAGCTGCGAGGGATACCAGATCTAACTCGGGGCCGCCGCCCACGAGGGTCGCGACTCGTGATGTAGAACCACCCCGATTGCCACCCTTGACGGAGTCCACGAAGGCCCTTCGAATCAGAGGACGTTGGGCATCTTGCCCAACATGGCGCCCAAGACTACCTGCAGCGTTCTTCACTACCTTCGCTTGACGTGAAGGTCTTGAGCCATGTCAAGTGGGGCCGGATGCAGAGGAGGGTTTCGCATACCATTTATAAACGCCGAGATGTTGAGGATGAAGTTCGCGCCGATCATGGAAATCCAGGCCGAGTAGAACATGAGCCCCTAACAAAGGGGTGAAGTGGAAAGCCCAGTCCGCGGAGGAAGTGGGGAAGGAAAACGACCTCTCATGGGGCCCGGTAGGGATGAGCTGCCTCGTCGGGCAGCCGGTGCGCGATGTCGCCGAAAGGTATCCGCGCCAGCAGCTTTGGGATATGCTCCTCCTTAACGGTGGAAGCAACCATTTGCCTCCCTCCCGACATGGTCGGAGAAGGTTGAGACGAGATGCGCGAACTTGGGCGCCGGAGCTTGAGTGCACGGAGGTGGATAAGCAAAGGAGGAAGAAGGCGGTGAAAAGGTGAACTTATCCCTTATATATAGGTGGGCGAAGACTATGCGCCCCCACCAGCCCGGTAAAACTCACTTATCTCCCAAGCGCCACCATCAATGGCGCGTTGGGTTACCCACGTCCGTATTGATGAGAATCCTGAATAAGGGGAACACGATCTCCGCTCGACAAGACGCGTTAAGGAAACCGCTTCGCTAAACGCGGCCGAGGAGAGCCGGACACTATCCCGGTGTTCATGATCTTCTCTCGATTATTCAAAGAAGGAACTCGCTTGCAAAGCCGAACATTATGCGCGCTACCGGACTTATCATCATCAAGCCCGGTTCAGGGGCTACCGAGGAGTCCTCGATTAGGGGTGTCCGGACAGCCGATTATCATCGTCTCACCGGACTCCAAGACTACTAAGATACAAGATTAAAGACTCCGCCCCTGTCCCGGATGGGACTTTCCTTGGCGTGAAGGCAATCTTGGTGATACGGATATGTAGATCTCCCGCCATTGTAACCGATCAGGTAACCCTAGCCCTCTCCGTGTCTATATAAACCAGAGGGCTTTAGTCCAGAGGACACAACATACATTACAACAATCATACCATAGGCTAGCTTCTAGGGTTTAGCCTCCTTGATCTCTTGGTAGATCCACTCTTGTACTACCCATATCATCAATATTAATCAAGCAGACGAGGGTTTTACCTCCATCAAGAGGGCCCAAACCTGGGTAAAACATCATGTCCCTTGTCTCCTCGTTACCATCCGCTTAGACGCACAGCCGGGACCCCTACTCGAGATCCGCCGGTTTTGACACCGATAAGGAGCAATACGAAGCTAGACACCATATGCAACATGCAACCAGATATCACATCGCCAAGTTAGAGCAAGCACCTTGGATGGTGGAGTAGGGAGCGAGACTTGGACCATGTAATGCACTATCAAGACAAGGAGAATCAAGACAGATGTCTGCTTACGTTGTCAGCAGAGGACCACCATCATCGCCTTTCCTTATTTTTTTCCTTCCTCTTTCTTGATTTTGCCTTGTCAAGTCAAACCCACAAGAAAAAGGAATAAAATTTGCTCTTCGTAACTTATTGATGCATGATATGACGAACACTACTTTCATGTAAGGCAGCTGCATGATAGGAGGATGGAATATGTATGAAAAATAGGACGACGTGACATATCGACATGTATGATGTATAAGTGTAAACTAAGCACAAGGTGCTTGAACTTGTCGAATCGATGCAAGCTAGAAACCATATGAAAGATGAAACCTATATCACTCGCTAAATTAAAAGGGTGCCCTAACAAATGTATTTGACCAAATTAGAAGCAATACATGGCAACAAAGTTAGAAATAATATGCAATATGCAACTAATAAAGGTGACTCATCGTAAGTAATTGATGCAGGATACAGAAGAGAGGTAGTTTCATGTAAGAACAAGGTTAACACATAGATGTAGTGTGTACCAAAAACAGGAAGGCATGTCATATTCATAGGTATAGTGTGTAAACTAAGCAGATGCAATTTACCCTAATTAGAAGCATTACAAGCTAGACACCGTATGCAACATGCAACCACATATCACACTACCAAGTTGGAGCAAGCACCTGTGATGGTGGTGTAGGGGAAGTGTTGTCTTCAGGTACAGAGCAACGTTCAATATCTTCATTTAGGCTTGCTGTTTCTTGAGAATCATGTGGAGAGGATTAAATTGCATTCTTTATAAGAGTATTGCGTCTTATATTAACCCACGTGTGTGACTATCTCATCATAAGCGATAGACGCAGGATACACAAGAATAGTAGTTTGATGTAAGAACATGGTGTGATAGGCAGATGTAGTATGTACCAAAAACAGGAAGGCGTGTCATATTCACATGTATAATGTGTAAGCTAAGGAGATGCAATTTAACAACTTAGGAGCATTGATGAGGGATACACAAGAGAAGTAGTTTGATGTAAGAACATGGTTAATAGAAAGACGTAGTATGTACCAAAAACAGGAAGGCATGTCATATTCACAGGTATAATGTGTTAACTAAGCAGATGCAATTTACCCTAATTAGAAGCATTACAAGGTAGACACCATATGTAACATGCAACCAGATATCACACTGCCAAGTTAGAGCAAGCACCTGTGATGGTGGTGTAGGGGAAGTGCTGTCTTCAGGTACAGAGCAACGTTTAATATCTTCATTTAGGCTTGCTGTTTCTTGAGAATCATGTGGAGAGGATGAAATTGCATTCTTTATAAGAGTATTGCGTCTTATATTAACCCACTTGTCGGTGTACTAAGGTAGGGGTACCTCAAGATCTAACTTGTGCATCGGGCACCGCAGCCCCGCAGCCTAGATCCACCAAATGCTTGCCGAGACCATCTCCCACTCCATACCAAGCCATTCAAGAACAAAGTGTACAAGACGGAGCTCAAGACCCCGGCAAGAGGAGCTTGCCGAAGGCCATCCTGTGCTCAAGACTACATCACTTGCAGATCCCCGGCGAGAGGAGCCTGCCGGGAGGACTAGAAGATCACGCCACGTAAGACACGCCGGCGCAGACAAGGCCCCGGCGAGGGACCCGGCAGCGGTAAGTCATAGAGCCCGGACAAGCACCCGGCCCGACATCAAGACCCCGCAAGGTGCTTGCCGGGAGAGCTATACACGTGCCCGCACTCCAGCTCATCTCGCCCACGCCGCCTCCAATTTTTCCAGAGACGCGTGGCGGGTGGTCAGGTCGCATGAGGGTGCGGTGGCACTCCACGGTGGTGGCTTCGCCGTGGCAAACGGAGACGAATGGCGGAACTTTTGGGGCGACGGCGACGGGCATTTAATGCTCTTGTCCCCTCGTCAAAAGTAGGTAGGATCCACTGCTCATGCATCGAGCCGACTGCTCCAACTACCACCTCTTTACGCTTTTACCCTCTACCCCACGCTGACACCTGTCGGTGACCCTCGCCCTATAAAAGGAGGCCCATGCACAACGAGAGGGGTTGGACTTTGGCAATTCTCACGCCGGCGCGCCACTCCGGCTCCCGAGATCAAATACAACACAAAGCAGCAAGAGGGTTTTACGCGACCATCGCGTCCAAGCCGGGTAAAATCCAACGCGCCTGCCACCGCCTCGACCGCTTCTCCGCAGACCTCCGCCTCGCATCAACACACGGCGGGGCCGCCTCGCGCGTTCTATAGGTGCCGCTACGCCCATCGCGCGACATCTCCGTAGGATCCACTGCTCATGCATCAGAGCCGACCGCTCTCCGAGACTGCTCCAACTACCACCTCTTTTACGCTTTACCTCTACCCCACGCTGACACCTGCTTGCGACCCCTTGCCCTATAAAAGGAGGCCCATGCACAACGAGGGGTTGGACTCTTTGGCATTCTCACGCCGCGCGCCTCCCGGCTCCCGAGATCAAATACAACACAAAGCAGCAGAGGGTTTTACGCGACCATCGCGTCGGCCGGGTAAAATCCAACGCGCCCATGCATCGCTTCGACCGCTTCTCCGCGACCTCCGCCTCGCATCAACACACGGCGGGGCTGCCCCGCGGCCCCATAGGTGCAGCGCCGCCATCGCGCGATACATCTCGGGCGCGCTGTAGGGGCGCCGAGGTTGTGCGGATCCGATCCGGCGTCGCGCGCCGCTTTTCATCAACTCTCCAGCTTCACTGCCGATTTCATCGACAATTGCGCCATGGCCTCAAGACGAGAGCTTCGAGGGTCGCAGACCATCCCCGCCTTTCTCCACCGCCACCGAGCCAACGGTGGGTGGGGAGACGCCGATGGAAGGATGGACGCCGCGAGGGCACTCGCGCGCCACCGCATCCAGAGACAGAGCGGAGGACTCGCCGCCTCCGCCGATCCCAAGGCCCGCCCCGGGCAGACGCAACCCAGCAGCGCTGCGTACACGGAGGATGGTACTGCGGTTAGGGCGAGAACGCGCTGGGGCTCGCGGATGCTCCGGACCGCAGTCCATGCATGAGCAAGAGCAAGGGCGCCGAGGAGGACCTCGCCTCCTATCGCCATTAGGAGTCCGGAAGGTTCAGACTCGCGCCGCCGCTTCGCCTCCAAGGCCCGCAAGCGATCTCCCTCGAGCGCTTATATCGCTGCCGAGGACGCCGCCATCGAGCTCTAAGTCCGCAAGGACGGCTCGTACTCACTCCGCAAGTACAGCCTCGAACGCTTATAAGCCCGGGCGAGAACAGCTCGTGCTCGTTCCGCAAACGCACTCTCCTCGAAGTGCTGCACCGCCGAGGACGTGCATTGAGCTCCATCCGCAAGAGCGTAGACACAAGAAAAAGAAAGCTAAGTCGCCGCGCTTCGCGCAGAGCATTTCTTGTTCCATGCTTTATCTCGTTATATCCTCTCGCTCGCTGCTTGTGCGTAAACCTGCGGCGCCGAGGAGCCTGCTCGGAACGGTCGCACTTTACTTTGCTTCAACACCTCAACGAAGTTAAGAGGAGCGCGACCAGCTTCGCGCCTCGCTTCGCTTCGAGTCCGTTCAGCAATTTGCTGCCGCGAACTAGACACGGGCGAGGTTGCTTGCCGGGAAGCGACGCCACCAGCCGGCTGCCGATGTTCCAGACTCAGCAAGCGCTAAGTAGCACCGCAAGTTCCCTAAAAGCGAGGGTGAAACGCACAAAGGGCGAAAGAAGAGGGTGCAACATGGCAAGCCCTTGCCGTGAGATGTCCTTCGATGAGAGGCTTGTGCGCGAGAGGAGCCAAGTCGCTGGTCCAGCTTATGCGCTTGTTTTGTTTCCGAGTCCGCCTAACAAACACAAGTGTGCGGTTGCACCTTATCTTGCTTTCGAGCATGCTCAGAAGTTAAGTGTCGCGACCGCCCGACAAGGTTGCTTGCCGGAAGCGACGCCACCAGCGGGCTGTCCCGCTGGTCGATAAGCTGTTCGCCCGCAAGCTCCCCAAGAGCGAGAGTACAAACATACGGCGACAAAGCTCGCATCGTATTGCTTAGTCAAGATTTATATACATACATGTGCGCTTGGCCGATATATACATCACTGTTTTATATGATCGCGATTGCAGCGCAGGAGGAACCGAGAGGCCACACCAGCCCCTAAGGTCCGGCAAGTCCGGTCACGGGCTGCGGGCGCCAAGGTTCTTCCTCGCAAGCCAGCCTCACTGGGCTGCGAGCGCCGAGATCCGCTCCGCAAGCCGAGTTGCCGGGGCTGCAGACGCCTAAGTTTTCCATCCTCGCCATGCATCCTCCTATGGACTGGAAATGCGGGATCGCGGCTTTGAACGAAAGCGTGTCTTGTAAAACCCAGACGTGGAGGAGCCGAAGTCGTGGGCTCAGCTTATGCATTTGTTTTGTTTCCGAGTCCGCCAACAAACACAAGTGTGCCGCTGCACTCTATCTTGCTTCCGAGCTCGCCAACGAGGTAGGCGCCAGAATCGCCCGACAAGGTTGCTTGTCGGAAGCGACACCACCAGCTGGCTGTCCCCTGCGGTTGCTAAGCGTGTTCGCCCCAAGAAGCTCCCCGATAGCGTAAGAACACACAAGGCACGCAGTCAAGTAAAAGACTCAGTCCGCAAGCTTTCCTCTTTTCATTAAAACATCCAGCTTTAGTACAAGTCCATAAAGGATGAAAAACATGATAGAGAGGATTACAAGTTCTTAAATGCAGCTAATGCCCGAGGGCTTACAGATTAAAAAGATAAGATGCCTGTGATCCTCTCCTGCTTTCTCTGCTCAGAGTTCAGAGGTAGGTCAGGAGCCCCTGCAAGATAAGCTTGCCTGGAGAGGAGACCCCTGCAAGAGGAGCTTGTCGGGAAGGGCGAAGGAGCGCTTAGGAGAGCGTGGCGGTGACGCCCTGGCAGCCGCAGAGCTGCGCAAGGTGACGGGCATGGGGAACGATGCCCGGAGAGCCAGCCGACAAGCCTCGGGCTCATGGAGAGCCACGGGCGCCAGAAGACCCCAAGAGAACACCCCGAGCCGCCAGAGCTTGGCGGAGTCGGAGGCGCCGGAGGCGAGCTTGAAGACGGAGTGGTGGGACATCGGCACGAGGGCACCTCGCTCAGATTCGCACTTAACGGCCTTGCCGCCGCCCCTCTTCCTTCTTCTCGCTGCCTCCCCACGCCAGCCGCCAAGGAGACGGCCCTGGAGTTCAGGAGCCCCGCAACCCGTGAAGATGGGGTTGCCGGTGGCGCGCGAGGCAGCGGTGTCCGACGCCTAGTCGGGCCCGCCATCCCTCGCCGCCGCTGCCGCCTCTCCTCTCGCCACTTTCGCCGGGAGGAGCTTCGCATCCGAGGAGCTGTCCACACAGCAGCGCACCGGGTTCCATAGTCGCCAAGACCTTGACGGCGAGGAGGTCACCATCCAATAACTTGAAATGGAGGGTGAACCCCGCCGCTGTTATGGATCCGGCGAATGTCTTCCACCCTCGGTCGAAGAACATCACGCCGGGCTGGGGACACGACACTCACCCGAAAGTGCCGCTGATCCCGCAGCCCCTTGCGCGTAGCTCCATCACGCCGGTGGATCCGTCCCATCGCTGGCCCGCGAACGGGACCGGCAGCCGGAGGCGACGGCGAGGCGCCCGCGAAGCTTGATGAAGAACTCCTGTGGGGTCATCTCCGTGGACCGCACCGTGGTCGAGACGCCGGGAGACGGGAGGCACGCCGCCACGCCGCTTTCCCTCGACCGCCGCCACGCCGCCCGTCTCAAGCCACGCCCCTCTCCCTCTCGTGGTCGGGCTCTACCGCCACGGAGCGGATGGGGAGTGGTGCGCTGCCTAGAAGCAACCGCCGCCACCGCCGAAGAGCCGGATTCTCCTTCCATGGCGCGAGAAGAACAAAAGACGAAGACGAAGGGAGAAGTGGATGAGTGTGGCCGCAGCACCCATTCCGCCTTATTTAAAGGGGCGAGGTGGGGACTCAACCGCCCCGCCGACCAATCAGAAGCGAGGAGGCCAGAGGAGCGGGCCGACTCGCCTTCTCCGCTTCGCGGACGGCTCGGTTCCCCACTTCGCCGCCTACCACCCCTATGCATGAGGGCCGCTGTGGCGTAAAGAGCGAGCCGAGCGACGGGTGAAGCGACTTCGCCTCGCGCCACGATCACGGGTGGATGCCTTAAAGGCTGCATGCGCCGCCCATGTCTCCCACGACGCCAAGAATCGACGCTGCTGCTTCGAGGAACGGCGGATGCGTAGCAGATTCGCGCGCCATGGGCTTCAGATGTCTGCAGAGTTTTGGGCCTCGCCCAACAGCGCTGCACTGTATGGCCCAGTTCGGGTTTCGCTGTGTACTAAGGTAGGGGTACCTCAAGATCTAACTTGTGCACGGGCAACCGCAGCCTCCCGCAGCCTAGATCCACCAAATGCTTGCCGGAGACCATCTCCCACTCCATACCAAGCCATTCAAGAACAAAGTGTACAAGATGGGAGTCAAGACCCCGCAAGAGGAGCTTGCCGGGAAGGCCATCCTGTGCTCAAGACTACATCACTCTTGCAGATCCCCGTGAGAGGAGCTCGCGGGAGGACTAGAAGATCACGCCACGTAAGACACGCCGGCCAGAGCAAGCGCCCCGGCGAGGGACCCGGCAGCGGTGAAGTCATAGAGCCCGACAAGCACCCGGCCCGACAAGATCAAGACCCCGCAAGGTGCTTGCCGGGAGAGCTATGCACGGCTCGCGACTCCAGCTCATCTGCCACTGCCGCCTCCAAATTTTTCCGTGAGACGCTGCGTGGTGGTCAGGCCGCATGAGGGTGCGGTGGCACTCCACGGTGGTGGCTTCGCCGCCGTGGCAAACGGAGACGCAATGGCGGAACTTTTGGGGCGACGGCGACGGGCATTTAATGCTCTTGTCCCCTCGTCAAAAGTAGGTAGGATCCATCGTTCATGCAATCAGAGCCGACCGTTCCCGCGACCGCTCCAACTACCACCTCTTTTACGCTTTTACCCCTCTACCCCACGCTGACACCGCCGGTGACCCCTGCCCTATAAAAGGAGGCCCATGCACAACGAGAGGGGTTGGACTTTTGGCATTTCACGCCGGCGCGGCCACCGGCTCCCGAGATCAAATACAACACAAAGCAGCAGAGGGTTTTACGCGACCATCGCGTCCCGGCTGGGTAAAATCCAACGCCACGATCGCTTCGACCGCTTCTCCGCAAGCACCTCCGCCTCGCATCAACACACGGCGGCCGCCCTCCGGCCCCTATAGGTGCCAAGGCTACCATCGCAACGACACCATCGTTATGCCCAATATGCGACCCTATCCAAAAGGAACTCAAGGTCCCACCAAGGATAGACCAAGATATTGGAACGCTTTTGCAAGGTGGATATCATTACATCAACATTACATAATAGTGGGGATACATACATAAGGCATACAATGCCACACTAATACAACATCATCATATTAAGAGATCAACATCCGACTACGGATGATACATAAATGTAAACTCAAACAATATCCACTCGCTAGCCCAGCTGCCGACCGAACCTATCCCCGATCAAGAAGAAGCGTAAGAAGAACTCCAAACAAGCAAACATCGCTCAAGGCCATGATCATCGATAACCTATACCTGCAGAATCGTTGTTGTAGTAATCTGGAGCCACGAGGACTCAGAATCCCATTACCATGGGTATCAAGACTAGCAAAGCTTAATGGGAAAGGAAGGGGTAAGGTGGTGAGGTCATGCAGCGACTAAGCATGATATGGTGGCTAACATACGCAAATGAGAGCGAGAAGAGAAGCAAAGGAACGGTCGTCAACTAGCAATGATCAAGAGGTGATCCTGAACTCCTACTGACGTCAATCATAACACAGAAACCGTGTTCACTTCCCGAACTCCGCCGAGAAGAGACCATCACGGCTACACACACGGTTGATGCATTTTAATTCGGATCTGGTGTCAAGTTATCTACAACCGGACATTAACAAATTCCCATCTGCCAAATAACCGAGGGCACGGCTCTCGAAAGTTTATACCCTGCAGGGGTGTCCCAACTTAGCCCATGACAAGCTCTCGCGATCAACGAAGGAATAGACCTTCTCCCAGAAGACCCGATCGCCTCGAATCCCGGTTTACAAGACATTTCGACAATGGTAAAACAAGAACAGCAAGACCTCCCGCGTGCGTCGACATCCCGATAGTAGCCGCACAGATCTCGCCTCGTGCCACGACCGATGAGCAAAGCGCATAACTAAAACCAGACCTCAAGTTTCCCTGAGGGGGCGCTGCAAAGGGCTCTAGTTTGGACCAACACTTAGACAAGCATTGGCCCGGGGAGGCTGAATAAAGATGACCCTTGGGTTAATTAATCCCAAGGGAAATATAGGTGGTGGTGAGGCAAATGGTAAAACCAATGTTGGGCCTTGCTGGACAAGTTTTATTCAAAGCAAACTGTCAGGGGGGTCCCATAAATCACCCGACCGCGTTAGGAACGCAAAATCCGGGAACATAACACCGGTATGACGGAAACTAGGGCGGCAAGAGTGGAACAAAACACCAGGCATAAGGCCGAGCCTTCCACCCTTTACCAAGTATATAGATGCATTAATAATATAAGAGATATTGTGATATCCCAACAAAACCCTGTCCACCATGGAGAAATCTTCAACTTCACCTGCAACTAACAACGCTATAAGAGGGGCTGAGCAAAGCGGTAACATAGCCAACCAATGGTTTGCTAGGAATGGTGTCAAAGGTTAGAGGTTCATGGCAATTTGGGAGGCTTGAAGAGCAAATGATAGGTAACGCAGCATAGCGATAGAACGAAGCAACTAGCATAGCAATGATAGTAGTGAGATCCAGGGTAGCGGTCATCTTGCATGAAATCCCGCAAGGAAGAAGAACGAGTCCATGAAGAAGATGAAGCCACGAAGACGAACCAAGCGTAGACGAACGAATCCTCACGATCGTAACGAAACATGAACTATCGAGAAGAAGCACACAACATGGTAAACACACCACACATGAACAAGACATGATGCACAACAAGCATGATGCATGACAAAACTACATGAAACTACTCATGGCAAAAAGATGATGCAAACAAGAACAACACATCAAGGCAAGTTTAAATGAGGCCGGAAACAACATATAACAATTCCGTAAGTCCTCATATGCATATTTCGAAATTGGTCCAGATCTGAATAAACCTTATGTTAAAGTTGTTAAACAGCAAGTTAAGATGCACCAAGATGATCTACACGAAATTCTAGTCAAGTTACATATAAAGTTCATTAGATTTGGAGCTACGGCCTAGAAGATATGAGCAAAATGCATAGTTAAACATGGCATTGATGCAAAATGCATACAAACATCAAGCAAACACCTCAAAACAAGGATGCAACATGATAATATGAAGCTACATGCAAAACAAGCAAGTTTCATATAGAGCACACTCAAAACGGAGCAACGGTTCAACACATGCACACTATACAAGTCATAACAACAATCTGTCCATAACAAAGAAGTAGGCATCTTGCAAGCATCAAAACAACATGCTACAGCACCCCAACATAATAACAAAAGGCATGGGCATGAAGTACAGGTAAAGCATAACAAAACATGAACACTGAGCTATCTCCAGAAATCACTAGAACATGCTCAAAATGACATGGAGATATTGCAAATAATAACAGTTTCAGACTTTGCAGAAATAACATCAGGTTGCAATGTTTAGAGCTATCAAACAACATGCTACAGGAACATATCATGGCAAATCAAGGCATGGCATGATACTAGTAATTGCATAGATCAAAAGTCCCTTACTGACCATAAGCCAAAAAGGACCATAAGAAATGATGGCACCCATGTAAACATGGCAAGTTATATGACAGATTCATACATGGCAGGAACAATAATAAGTAGGCATGTTCGTGAGCTTGAACCACTCACCACAGAGCAATACATGGCATGGCAAGGCACCCAACAGTAAGAAGACATGTTTATGAAGCTAATCATGGCAAGAACAAGTTCATAGGGTGCATGGATCACTAGGAAAACACATGACCAAAACTGAACTTCATGTTAACAGGTTGACAGCAACATTTTCAAGCAAATTTGGAGCAAGATAACAACATGTTCCAGCAGGCTATAGTTTCAACCAAGGGCATGAATGGATAGAGCATGACATGTAGATCAAAACATGTTTATATAACATCTCCAGATTATGCATAGAACGATTAGTAGAAGCATGTTAACATAGCAACAAAATATAAACGAATCTGTCAGGAAAACAGCAATAGCAACTACCCTACTTAGCAAGCTTGATACACTCAGCACACAACTCACAAAAATACATGGTTGGCACCCCTGGAAAGATGGCATGGCATAGATCAAAACACATGTAGAGCTCATACTCATAGGATGCACACATCAATCATGGCAAAAATGACAAATGAGCAAGTTGTAACAGTTTCAGCAGATTAACATCAACATGCACTCTTACAACAGCATTTCAGGCATCAAGATGAGCTCAAATGAACATGATGCAATGGAATGAAATGAAGTACTCGTCGAGGCGAACAATTTGACATATTACACGCATGAAACAGACATACGGATGCAGAGATACGGCATGATGAACATGGCATGATTATGTCACAGATTCGGGGATAGGCATTTTTACCTCCGGGAAAAGTCAACCCGGGACGGAGGGAGCCGGGACGGCGCGGTACAGGACGGGGACAAGGGCGTTTGGTTCGAGGGAGTGGTGTATCTCGTCCACTCCCTCGGATCCGGCCGGAGCTCCGGCGAGGCGAGCGGCGACCGGCGAGGGCGTCGCGGGACGGCGAGGTCCGCCTCCGACGAGGCGGCGCGGAGGCCGACGGCAGAGGAGAGGCGCGACCGGGTGGCGAGGCACCGCGCGAGGGTCGGGCGGCGGCCGCGGAGCGCGGCAGAGAGGCGGCGGGCGCCGGACTTCGGGCGGCGGCGGGCGGAGCCCTGGCGGCGCGGGCCGGGCGGCGGATTTGAGGGAGGCGCTGGCGAAGCGGCCGCGGGCGTGGAATCGCTGGAGCGAACGACGGCACGGGCTGCGGGCCGGGCTGGGCTCGGTGGCCGCTGGCAGCGCCAAGGTGGCCGGGCCACGTGGCGCTCCCCCGTTTGCTGGAGCGACGGCGGTGGACGTGTCCGGCGCCGGGCGGACGTGTCCGGCGCGCGGAGGAAGAAGGGGCTAGGGTTTCGGGGGAAAAACATCCGCGAATTTCGGGGGGAGGGCATATTTATAGGTAGAGGGAGCTAGGAGGCTCCAAATGAGGTGCGGGTTTTGGCCACGCGATCGTGATCGAACGACCGAGAGCATGGAGGGGAGTTTGCTGGGTTTTGGGCCACTTTGGAAGGGGTGTTGGGCTGCAACAAAAGAGGCCTTTATGTTACTTGTTAACTGCTGAGTACCAAACGACCTCCAAATGACACGAACTTGACAGCGGTTCATCGGTGCTATACCAAGGCCGCTATAAACCTCGGCCATTCCGAGAAAGTTTAACACCCACACACGAAAAGAGGCAAAAGGGGAACGCCGGAGGACATAGGAGCGCCGGATTGCAAAACGGACAACGGGGAAAATGCTCGGATGCATGAGACGAACACGTATGCCAAATGAAATGCACATGATGACATGATAAGAAATGCAGATGATGACATGGCAAAGTGCAACACGCAAGCAGATGACAAGGCAACGACGGCGAATAACTGGCAGACACCTGGCGCATCGAATCCGGGGCGTTACAACACTCCTCCACTAACAAGAGATCTCGTCCCGAGATCTAGGACTGAGACGGAAGGGAAAAGGGATGAGGTGAAACAAGAAATCAAGAGAAGAAGCGAAGAATCGAGAGCATTCGAGAAGAAGAGAAGAACGACGAGAATGACGAGAATCGCAAACTCACGGAATCAGATAGACTATGAAACCACTCGTTCTAACCGGAGTGGTTAGAATGACAAAAGAAACGGGTAAGACTGAAAGGATTTAGGTAGCACTCCGGCCAAAAATGGAATGATTAGAACATGAACTTGAGAGGAAGGAATGGCACTTGATGAAGACATGACACAAAACCTCCGGAAAGAATTGAAAGAGTTGAATGAAAAGAACGGAGAAGAAAATGACAACTTGTGCCACGAATGAAATAGAAAGCAACCTCAGAAGAAAGGATTGAACGGAGTTGTTGAGAAAATCAACAACGGAAGAATAAGCTTGTTGTGGACTTATGGATAACATCTCAAAATTATGAGGTGATCTCCGACCTCAAGCGGAAAAAATTGAATAGTTGAGAGGAACGAAGAAATGCAAAACTCAACTTCAAAAGAATACGGAGATTTAATTGCACTTCGAAACGTGAGAAGAAAAGATACTTGAATTTCTCCAACAAAATGTTGATGAACTCTTGAAGAATGAATTAATCATGAAGAACCACCATGAAGAACTCCGATGACAAAAGATGATGAGATAGAATGAAGGATGAAAGAATAAGATTAAAGCATGCGATGATTTAGATGGAGCCTCGCGACGATAATGCGGAAAACTTGGAACTCCAGAAAAGAAAACAAGAAAACACTTGGAACTAGAATTTATTCATCAAGAACAAACTCCGAAGGAAAGGGATTACTCACTTGGAGGAAATAAGAATAAGATTTATTGTATGCTTATCCTTCATCAAATTAAATTGATGACAAGCAATGGATTTTGCATATTACTTATTCTTGTTGAAAAGGATTGAGAAGTGCCATATCGCAAACTTGAGAAGGTCTTGATGGAACCACCGGTAGGATTGAAAGAACAAATGGATTAAAAAGATAATCCAGGAAAAAGAATCTTGAACGAACCACCGTAAGAATTCGAAAATGACTGATGAAAGAGAATGAATCACCGGGAAGAATTAGAAGAACCAATATGCTCGAGGGGATTTAGATACAAGAGAACGGGAAGAACTCGATCTTATTAAAGAGCACTTGAATGAAGCACCGGGATAATTAGAGAACGGTAACTGGAATGATGGCCTCCGGTGAAAAAAAAATGGAAAAACAATTCCTGACATACTCCGGATGGGTGAAAAGAATTTGCATGACTTGAAATAATTTGATAGGATAACATCGAGCTAGCACCGCGAAACTTCGAGAGAATGGGCAAGATTTAGAGAAAACTCTTCTTCGATCTTCAAATGATGACGAGAAACACCACCAAAATTGTTGAGGTACTCCGGGAGAATGAAAAGCGAAGAGGTTGAGCCAACCATGAAAAGAATTTAAACGAGATCTTGGAGAAGGTATGTGACTGATGGGATTCATTCTTACGTCACACTTTGAAAAGAATTACGAATAACTCCGGGGGAATTAGAAGAGTCAGGTAAGATCCTGAGAAAAAACCTGTGGGTTAGGGCCCACTAAAGAGAAAAACACCGTTAGAAAAGGGATGCTGAACAGATAGAAGAAGCACCGGAACAATTGAAATATTTCAATGAGGTGACCACCTCGAATTAATTGGAACACGGAAGAATCTCCTGAGATGTCTTGAACACTCCGGAAGGATAAACTGGCAAGAGGCGAACGAGCAAAGGGAACACTAGAGTCGAGGAAAAGAATATGATCGAACCGAGAAAAATTGAGTTGAAATTCACCGGAAAGAAAAAGAGATGAAGAATGTCAAACGAGACGAGAATTCACTGGTCAAAATAATTTACGAAAGACTGAAGAGGCTCCGCACGAATGAAATTGATGGTCGAAAGAGACTCAAACTCCGGGAGGAAGAGGGTGGGAGGGCGGAAAACAAAGACAACTAGGAAGGGGAAAACCGACGAATAACTTGAAGAGAAACACTGGTTGAAATCATTGAGGAAAGAAAGCAAAGACTTCGCACGAGTAGGACGGATACTCGATTACGGATTCCGGTTACGAGAAGAAGAAGGGAGGGCGGGAGGGAAAAGAAAACAACTTAGGATTGAACTTGGCAAGGATGAAGAGGCTCGAGTCAACTTGACGAGAAATGCACCGGATGCAAAGAGCTGAGAACCCACGATCGGAAAACCAACTGCGTGAACCTAAAGAAAATTTTGAAGGGGAAGAGGAGTAGTTCAAAACACCTACGTCAAGATTCCTCACCAGAGCGACGAAGGGGCAGAGGAGTAAAAAGAATTCTACCGATATAACTAGACTCGTAAAACAGTTTTCTTCTAGACCTAACAACGCCAAACTACACGATCAATTAAGGGGCCCTAGGGTCGGTCGAGGCTCGATATCAACTTGAACACGCCTAATATGCTAACCCTATCCAAAAGGAACTCAAGGTCCCACCAAGGATAGACCCGATATTGGAACGCTTTTGCAAGGTGGATATCATTACATTAACATTACATAATAGTGGGGATACATACATAAGGCATACAATGCCACACTAATACAACATCATCATATAAGAGATCAACATCCGACTACGGATTATACATAAACAGTAAACTCAAACAATATCCACCTCGCTAGCCCAGCCGACCGAACCTATCCCCGATCAAGAAGAAGCGTAAGAAGAACTCAAACAAGCAAACATCGCTCTCGCCATGATCATCGTGATAACCTGTACTCCGCAATCGTTGTTGTAGTAATCTGTGAGCCACGAGGACTCAGCAATCCCATTACCATGGGTATCAAGACTAGCAAAGCTTAATGGGAAAGGAAGGGGGTAAGGTGGTGAGGTTGCGGCAGCGACTAAGCATGATATGGTGGCTAACATACGCAAATGAGAGCGAGAAGAGAAGCAAAGGAATGGTCGTCAACTAGCAATGATCAAGAGGTGATCCCGAACTCCTATCGACGCCAATCATAACACGTAAACCGTGTTCACTTCCGAACTCGCCGAGAAGAGACCATCACGGCTACACACACGGTTGATGCGCTTTAATTCGGATCCGTGTCAAGTTATCTACATCCGACATTAACAAATTCCCATCTGCCACATAACCGCGGGCACGGCTCTCGAAATTTTATACCCCGCAGGGTGTCCCAACTTAGCCCATGACAATCTCTCGCGATCAACGAAGGAATAGACCTTCTCCCAGAAGACCCGATCAGCCTCGAATCCGGTTTACAAGACATTTTGACAATGGTAAAACAAGACCAGCAAGACCTCCCGCGTATAACATCCAAATAGTAGCCACAGATCTCGCCTCGTGCCACAACCGGATGAGCAGTCCGCATAACTAAAACCAGACCTCAAGTTTCCCGAGGGGCCCCGAAGGGTTTCTAGTCCGACCAACACTTAGACAAGCATTGGCCCGGGGCTGAATAAAGATGACCCTTGGGTTAATTACTCCCAAGGGAAATATAGGTGGTGGTGAGGCAAATGGTAAAACCAATGTTGGGCCTTACGGACAAGTTTTATTCAAAGCGAACCGTCGGGGGTCCCATAAATCACCCGACCGCAGTAGGAACGCAAAATCCGGGAACATAACACCGTATGACGGAAACTAGGTGGCAAGAGGAACAAAACACTGCATAAGGCCGAGCCTTCCACCCTTTACCAAGTATATAGATGCATTAATAATATAAGAGATATTGTGATATCCCAACAAAACCCTGTCCACCATGGAGAAATCTTCAAATTCACCTGCAACTAACAACGCTATAAGAGGGGCTGAGCAAAGCGGTAACATAGCCAATCAATGGTTTGCTAGGAATGGTGTCAAAGGTTAGAGGTTCATGGCAATTTCGGAGGCTTGAAGAGCAAATGATAGGTAACACAACATAGCGATAGAATGAAGCAACTAGCATAGCAATGATAGTAGTGAGATCCAGGGTAGCGGTCATCTTGCCTGAAATCCCGCAAGGAAGAAGAACAAGTCCATGAAGAAGATGAAGCCACGAAGACGAACCAAGCGTAGATGAACGAATCCTCACGATCGCAACGAAACGGGAACTATCGAGAAGAAGCACACAACATGGTAAACACACCACACATGAACAAGACATGATGCACAACAAGCATGATGCATGACAAAGCTACATGAAACTACTCATGGCAAAAATATGATGCAAACAAGAACAACACATCAAGGCAAGTTTAAATGAGGCCGGAAACAACATATAACAATTCCGGTAAGTCCTCATATGCATATTTCGAAATTGGTCCAGATCTGAATAAACCTTATGTTCAAGTTGTTAAACAGCAAGTTAAGATGCACCAAGATGATCTACACGAAATTCTAGTCAAGTTACATATAAAGTTCATTAGATTTGGAGCTACGACCTAGAAGATATGAGCAAAACAAGTTCAACATGGCATCGATGCAAAATGCATACAAACATCAAGCAAACACCTCAAAACAAGGATGCAACATGATAATATGAAGCTACATGCAAAAACAAGCAAGTTTCATATAGAGCACACTCAAAACGGAGCAACGGTTCAACACATGCACACTATACAAGTCATAACAACAATCTGTCCATAACAGCAAGTAGGCATCTTGCAAGCATCAAAACAACATGCTACAGCACCCCAACATAATAACAAAAGGCATGGGCATGAAGTACAGGTAAAGCATAACAAAACATGAACACTAAGCTATCTCCAGAAATCACTAGAACATGCTCAAAATGACATGGAGATATTGCAAATAATAACAGTTTCAGACTTTGCAGAAATAACATCAGGTTGCAATGTTTAGAGCTATCAAACAACATGCTACAGGAACATATCATGGCAAAAAAAGGCATGGCATGATACTACTAATTACATAGATCATAAGTCCCTTACTGACCATAAGCCAAAAACGAACATAAGAAATGATGGCACCCATCTAAACATGGCAAGTTATATGACAGATTCATACATGGCAGGAACAATAATAAGTAGGCATGTTCGTGAGCTTGAACCACTCACCACAGAGCGATACATGACATGGTAAGGCACCCAACAGTAAGAAGACATGTTTATGAAGCTAATCATGGCAAGAACAAGTTCATAGGGTGCATGGATCACTAGGAAAACACATGACCAAAACTGAACTTCATGTTAACAGGTTGACAGCAACATTTTCAAGCAATTTTGGAGCAAGATAACAACATGTTCCAGCAGGCTATAGTTTCAACCAAGGGCATGAATGGATAGAGCATGACATGTAGATCAAAACATGTTTATAGAACATCTCCAGATTATGCATAGAATGATTAGTAGAAGCATGTTAACGTAGCAACAAAATATAACAGAATCTGTTAGGAAAACAAAGAACAAAGAATTACCCTACTTAGCAAGCTTGATACACTCAGCACACAACTCACAAAAATACATGGTTGGCACCCCGAAAGATGGCATGGCATAGATCAAAACACATGTAGAGCTCATACTCATAGGATGCACACATCAATCATGGCAAAATGACAATGAGCAAGTTGTAACAGCCAAAGCAGATTAACATCAACATGCACTCTTACAACAGCATTTCGGGCATCAAGATGAGCTCAAATGAACATGATACAATGGAGTGAAATGAAGTACTCGTCGAGGCAAACAATTTGACATATTACACACACGAAACGGACCTACGGATGCAGAGATACGGCATGATGAACATGGCATGATTATGTCACAAATTCGGGGACTTAGGCATTTTTACCTCCGGGAAAAGTCAACCCGGGACGGAGGGATCCGGGACGGCGCGCGGACAGACGGGACGAGGGCGCTGGTTCGAGGGGAGTGGTGGATCTCGCCCACTCTCGATCCGCCGAGCTCCGCGAGGCGAGCGGCGCATCGCGAGGGTGGCGCGGACGGCGAGGTCCGCCCGACGAGGCGGCGCGAGGCCGACGGCAGAGGGAGAGGCGCGCCGGGCGGCGAGGCACCGCGCGAGGGTCGGGCGGCCGCGGAGCGCTGCGGGAGGCGGCGGGCGCCGGATTCGGGCGGAGGTGGGGCGGAGCCTGGCTGGCGGCGCTGGCCGGGCGGCGGACGGAGGGAGGCGCCGCAAGCGGCCGCGGGCGGCGGAACTGTGGGAGCGGGCGGCGGCGCACGGGTTGCTGGCCGGGCTGGCCGCGGGCTCGGCGGGCCGCTGGCGGCGGCGGTGGCCGGGTTACGTGGCGCCCCCGCTGGCTGGAGCGACGGCGGCGGACGCGTACGGCGCCGGGCGGACGTGTCCGGCGCGCGGAGGAAGAAGGGGCTAGTGTTTCGGGGGAAAAACATCCGCGAATTTCGGGGGGAGGGCATATTTATAGGTAGAGGGAGCTAGGAGGCTCCAAATGAGGTGCGGTTTTCGGCCACGCGATCGTGATCGAACGACCGAGAGCATGGAGGGGAGTTTGCTGGGTTTTGGGCCACTTTGGAAGGGGTGTTGGGTTGCAACAAAAGAGGCCTTTGCGGTTACCCGGTTAACTGCTGGAGTACCAAACGACCTCCAAATGACATTTAAACTTGACAGCGGTTCACCGGTGCTATACCAAGGCCGCTTGGCAAACCTCGGGCCATTCCGAGAAAGTTTAACACCCACACACGAAAAGAGGCAAAAGGGGAACGCCGGAGGACATAGGAGCGCCGGATTGCAAAACGGACAATGGGGAAAATGCTCGGATGCATGAGATGAACATGTATGCCAAATGAAATGCACATGATGACATGATAAGAAATGCAGATGATGACATCGCAAAGTGCAACACGCAAGCAGATGACAAGGCAACGACGGCGAATAATCGCGCATACACGGGCGATCAAACTGGGCGTTACACCCACGCTGCAGGATCTGTTCTCATCATAAGTTTATAGACGCAGGATACACAAGAACAATAGTTTGATGTAAGAACATGGTGTGATAGGCAGATGTAGTATGTACCAAAAACAGGAAGGTGTGTCATATTCACATGTATAATGTGTAAGCTAAGGAGATGCAATTTAACAAATTAGGAGCATTGATGAGGGATACACAAGAGAAGTAGTTTGATGTAAGAACATGGTTAATAGAAAGACGAGTATGTCCAAAAACAGAAGGCATGTCATATTCACAGTATAATGTGTTAACTAAGCAGATGCAATTTACCCTAATTAGAAGCATTACAAGGTAGACACCATATGCAACATGCAACCACATATCACACGCCAAGTAAGAGCAAGCACCGCGATGGTGGTGTGGGGAACTGCGGTGATCAACTAGAGAGCTACGCTGACTATCATCATTTAGCCTTGCTGTTTCTTGAGAATCATGTGGGAGGATGACACCGCACTTTAAACGAGTAGGGCGCCTCACAAGAACTCCACCCGGTGACTGCCTCATCATAAGTGATTGACGAGGATACAAAAGAGCATTAGTTTGATGTACTAACATGGTTAATAGACATATGTAGTATGCATCAAAACAGGAAGGCATGTCAATATCAAAGGTATAATGTGTAAAGTAAGCAGATGCAATTTAACCAAATTGGAAGCAATACAAGCTAGACACCATATGCAACATGCAACCACATTTGACAAATACGGGTTAAAGCAAGCACTGATGGTTGTGTGTGGCAATTGAGATCATCAACTGCAGAGCTACTTTTACTGTCTCCAACTTCTGTCTTTTCTTTTCTGCATTCATCAATGCTGCGTCAGAGTTTGAAATACCTATGCATAAAAAACAATAGTGTGAGTATGGGTGAAGTGTGTGCACAATTAGTAAAGTGTAAAGGTAGCAGATAGCAAGTCGGTGAGAAATAAATGACGGGAGAATATGATAGCTCAACAACATGCATGGCACACTCAATTACTACAGGATTCTATGAAAATAATAGTCGACTGAAAGCAAATAGGTTAGTCCATTTTTTCTGCACCGTCTGATGTACAAAGAACGGGGAGATCGCCTTCATCTACCTCCAGCCAGTCAGTGTTGACGATCTTCCTCGAGACGCCAACGACCACCGCCCAAGATTCTCCCCGCCGCGCCTCCCTTGACCTCACCGCACCGCCGTGCTTGGCACCGCCCCCCGGCCATCCATTAAGCCCCGCCGACCTCCAGATCGGGCGCAAGCAGCTCCTGTGCCCCACACCCCTATGATAGACACCGATGCACCGCTTCCCCGGGGAACAAAGCGGACCAGTGTTCGCGCGCCTAAGCGGTGCTTTTTTAATTGCGGTTTGACCGACCTCAATTGAAATCCAAAGAAGCTATCGACATCTAGCAAAGGTGAAATAGTAAAAGGAGGAAACCTGTGCATTTAGTATCATGAAGAAGATGCAAGAAGAAGCGCCAACTAGTTTCTTTTGGTGGGATGAATGCGGTGAGCGGAGACGTAAGATTTGCACGAATAAGGGAAGCGGAGTACCTCTTTTCATCGGCAAGCAGTTGTGTCCTCCTTCGCTTTTTCCGACGATGTTGTTGTTCGCCGAAAACCAGAAGTTGTGGAGGACGGTGCAGCCTTGGACGAACCCATGGCCAAGTTGTTGAGTGTGGTGCGTGGCCGCCCTGTCAAGCGGGAAGCAGATCCGAGGCGGCGAACGACGGCGAGCGGAAACAGCTCGTGCAAAGGGACGGTTATGACAAAGGAGCCGCAGCAAGGAGGCGCAGGACGGCGTGGTCGGAGTGGTTCTGCACGGCGACGCCGTTGTCGGTAATCGTGGAGGCAGCTCGCCGCTTCACCGCTAAGTCCTTGATGGCGCTAGGTTATGGGTTATGCTGGACGATGACGCCGGGTATCGGCCCGCGTGATGGAGGAGGGCGGCGGTGGATCGGCCGCTATGGGGTGGAGGACAGAGGAGGTTGGGGTTTTATGGTTGGTGGAGAGGGCGCTGCGCCCACGGAGTATGAATGGGGAAACGGAGGGAGGCGGGAACTAAGGGGGAACAATGTTTCGTTTGAGATGCGCTTGTTTGAAATTTGGGGAAAGTTACAAACTTTTCCCCATCTAAAATTTCGGACATATTATGGGTTGGGGTAGGACAGTCATGTCGTGTCCCAAATGTATGGATAGATTTCGCCGAGCGCATGGGTGTTTAGGATCCCATGATGTATGAATGCTTCTCGAGGCGGTTGAGATCGGCGCCTTGGTGAAGTTACAAACCTACCTCGTTTAGACCTTTGGACATCGGGCCGATAGGCTACACGGCCGAGTCGACAGAATTTCCTACCACCAAAACATTAGTCTCGTATGATTTCAGTGACCAGAGGCCTATTTGGCGCTTCGCTCAATATTTGGGAGCGTACATTAACGCTTTCGGTTCTCTTGAATTGAACTTTCAGGATTTGTCAAACTTCACAAATCTTTACTCTTGAAAATCCTAAAGCTACAATTATTTTGGAATGGAGGGGGTACATTTTAATATACATTGTACACGAGTATATATTAAAAAATATGCAACTTACCTCAGTTCAAGCATGGTTCCAGGTATAATCTCGTTGGTTGCAAAAAAAAGTTAGATATGCGTATGAATATATATACCATGTTCGACTCACAACAAAGATTGATGCCCTGCTTACATCTGATTTACAAATGCCATTATCTCGGTTCAAATAGATGAATGCACTTCCTATGAATTCAATCTTCAAACCCCTTTATGTTGAATTCGACATGTATTTTATTTCAGAGCTAGCGATTTGGAATGTATCCATGCAAGTGACAAATGTATAAAGTGCTTCACGCTAACAACATGGAGTGCACTAATTAATGTTTATATATGAATTGCAAAAGCATCCATTGCCTGTATTTCAAACTACTCTCACTCTATGGATCGATAATATGAAATAAACACGCACATGCTAGAATTCAATAGAGTATGGGTGTCTCGATAGACCGATTTTCGGCCCATACGCAATTTTGCAAAATTCATGATCTCATCCAAAATAATAATGCCATTTATATTTTCATTTAATGCGAGAACCGCCTTTTACACGTAGATATCTCTATCTAACGCATAAGTGCACACACTTTATATGCATCGGCATTTCTCTTTCACACATGCTCACAATCTCTCTCAGGGTGTCGGGGTGTCTCACGACATGCTCTCTCTATTTCTATCTCTTCTGACTACTATGTACCACTCTTTTCACTAATCTCAGCTTGGAAAACACTATTTCTCTCACATGCATATATACACATGCACGGTCTCTACTAGCCCTCTATACGCACATATATGTGCCCACATGTCTCCCAAGACGACATTATCTTTAGGCCTCTCTCGCACACATTGCCCCCCCACACACCTCTCTAATAGTAGTTGGTGATATGATTTCATCATATCATTCGTAGGATATCCTCGGCTGTTAGGCTGATGGTCATACGAGGCAAAGTTTTACCCTAGTTCGGATCGGACCCTTGTAGTTGAAGAAAGAGCCTACTCCTCGCATCAGATACTAGTGTTAGGGTGTGTACAAAGTACACGTGAATACCGTGCATTGTGCGTGTGTGTATACTATCGATTTAACTAGCACCCAAGCTTGTATAACATACTAAGGGACTAGGATTACAAATCATATATAGTCGGCTTATCACTAGTGGGGATAGAGTCCTCCGCGACTGTAGCTTCGTGTTGTACGCCGAGTCCTCCACATGGGTCTCCCAGATAACACGCCTCGTCCAACCTATATGTGGCACAGGATGGAACCGTCACATGAGTCTTCATGTTGACCCACCACAACTAGAAATGATGTGCCCACCGCACCACACACGCAATCGCCCACTAAGAAAATAAGCATATACAATAATACAACGGTATCTAGCTCACGATACGTCTCCATATTTTGTTGATGACACTGACGGACTTTGCATTTGATGCATGCTCCGTATTTTGTTGACGACTGTCGGTGTCAAAACCGGCGGATCTCGGGTAGGGGGTCCCGAACTGTGCGTCTAGGCGGATGGTAACAAGAGACGAGGGACACAATGTTTTTACCCAGGTTCAGGCCCTCTTGATGGAGGTAAAACCCTATGTCCCGCTTGATTAATATTGATGATATGGGTAGTACAAGAGTAGATCTACCACGAGATCAAGGAGGCTAAACCCTAGAAGCTAGCCTACGGTATGATTGTTGAGATGTATGTTGTCCTACGGACTAAAGCTCTCCGGTTTATATAGACACCGGAGGAGGCTAGGGTTACACAGAGTCGGTTACAATGGTAGTAGATCTACATATCCGTATTTCCAAGCTTGCCTTCCATGCCAAGGAAAGTACCATCCGGACACGAGCCGAGTCTTCAATCTTCTATCTTCGTAGTCTTGGAGTCCCGCGGATATTGATAGTCCGCTGTCCGGACACCCCTAGTCCAGACTCCTCAAGAGCTCCTCGAACCAGCCTTCAATGACGATAAGTCCGGGCAAGATAATGTTCAAGATTGCAAGGCGGTTCCTCCCTTGTATAATCTAGAGAAGATTATGAACACCGTGATAGTGTCCGCTCTACAAAATAAATTCCACATTCCACCGTAGAGAGAATAAATGTACACTTAGCTCAATCGCAGACGATTATGCGGCGTGACATCACACCGCAACCAAGCCTTTGCTTGAATCGCTATACCACCTCGCCGCTTAGCTAAGCGGTTTCTTGGCACGCCCCGTCAAGCAGAGATGTTGTTCCCTTATTCCGGATTCTCATCAATACGCGGCGTAGTAACCCAACCGCGCCATTGATGGTGGCGCTTGGGAGATAAGCGAGTTTACCAGCCGGTGGGGACGATAGTTTTGTCCGCTTATATATAAGGGATAAGGATTCACCTTATCACCCACGCCTTCTTCCTCCTTTGCTTATCCATCCTCGCCAACTCAAGCTCCAACGCCCAAGCTCGCAAGATTCGCTCAACCTTCTCCGAATATGTCCGGAGCGGAGGTAAATGGTTAGCCTCCACCGCTAAGGAGGAGGATATCACCAAGCTGCGCGACGCCGATACCTTTCCAGCGATATCACAGATCGGCCGCCCGACGAGGGGCAGCTCGTCCCTACCCTGTGGCCTCATGAGAGGGTCGCCTTCCTCCCCACTTCCTCCGCTGGACTGGGCTTCCGCCCATCCATTTGTCCGGGGCTCATGTTTTACTACGGCCTAGATTTCCACGATCCGCGCCAACTTCATCCTCAACATCTCGGCGCTTATCGTCAGGTGCGAGGCCTTCTCTCGCATCCAGCCCCACTTCGCCTCAGGGCTCAATACCTTCAACGCTGTCAAGGTTGTGAAGGGCACGAAGCGAATGCGGAGGCCCCATGTTGGGCAACCGCCCAACGCCCCTTGGCTAGAAGGGACCTTCGTGGACTCCGCCAAGGGGTGGCAATCGGGTGGTTCTACATCACCGAAGTCGCGAAGCCCACATGGGCGGCGGCCCCGAAGTTTAGATCTCGAATCCCCACGCAGCTCACCTCCCGAAAGAGAAGGGCTTGCAGGGGGCAATCCGTGGAGGTGACGGACTCGAGCCCGCATCAAGAAGATGGTGAGCAATAGGCTCCGCTCGCCGACGGGTCCAAGTCATGCTCCTCCGCAGATTCTCCCATGCCAAGAGCGGCATTCAACTTGTGGGAGTTCAATCCGAACAGCACCAGCGCTAAGCGGCTCTTCGATACAACACACGAAGGTGCCCGGAGGGTGTTGTTCAAGGGCGCTGGTTCTCGTGATCCGCGATCGAGGACCGCTGGATTCAGCTCGCAGCCTCCGATCGACGAGGTAAGTGATTCAACCCCATTACGGACACTTATGTAATTAGATTGACTCTAGTGAGGTTTTAATCTGCTCTTCCTTTGACAGAATGGATGGAGAAGGCCAAGCTGCTCATCAGCCCGGCCCCATGCCGAAGATCCAAGGACGCCCGCTAGCAGGCTGCTGGTTCCAAAGACCGCACGTGGTGCCGAGAAGAAGGCCAAGAAGGTGGCCGGGACTCGGAAGAATTCCCACAATCAAAGGCCCGACGACGACGAGGACTCTCCCCGAGGATGAGGAGGAGGAGTACTCTCCCGGAGGAGGGAGAGAAGAAGAGGAAGGCTTCCCAATCGGGAGGCCGAAGGGTCCAAGAGGGGAGAACTATCCTCGAACAGTTTCGCCAACATCGGGTTGGCGAGGATGAGTGGCCTCAAGGTCCAGCGTCCGCAGATCATAAGTATCCGGATCACTTATATGCCGTGACTTTTTATGTCACGTAGTATCCTCTAACGCCGCATTCTCGCCCATAGTCCGCCAAGGATGATCTCCCGACTCATCGAAGCGGTCATTGGCCTCGCCGGATGTGAATTCCATCCCGATCGCTTTCTACCCCACGCCGCCAACGAGGACGCCGAGGTGGGATCCCAAAGAGGGACCCATCAGAGGAGGCTCCGAGGCGCCGCCAGCGACCTCCTCGGACTTCGTGCCGGACTTCACATCGAACCCGCAATGGTTCCAGAGTCCGCAAGCGCCTTCGAAGAAGGGCAGATCGGACGCCGGGCGGCTCCATCGAACCGAGGCGCCGGATAACCTGTTGGAGGCGCTTAAAGGCGCCCATCGAGGAAGAACACCGCATTATTATGAGTGCGTGATTGAGAAGGTTCAGCTTGCCAAGAGCGGGCCGACTGTTTCACAAAGAGCCTTCTAATGTGCTTTGAGGTAAGAAGTTAAAATTGTGTAATGTAATACCGCATAGACAAGAGTCTCGATGCTTAGTTCGTGTTCGGAAAGAAAAGCCGGACTGAGGATCTAACAAGATATACGCAGGGTTGCTAAAAATATGTCAATATGGGTTTGCAGGCTACGCTGCTGGCCTCTGCTGCTTTAACGGCGGAGGTCGATGTGCTGAAGAAGGACCTCGAGCGGTTCGAGAAAGAGCTCGGCCATGCGAAGAAGCAGCTCGAGGAGAAAGAAGGTGAGTAACACCTCTTTGAATAAATACCTTATAAAAAAGGATTTTGCTGCAAATAGAATTAACAAGGATAATATGTATTGCGGTGGGCCACTAATGAGGTGGCAACCTCAAGGATGCCGTGTCCGTGGTCAACGCAATGCGCCACGGAACGGGCTGAGCGAGAAAAGCAAGAGGCACTGGTGGCGGAAGTTCGCAAGAGCTCCTGTGCTCATGGAAAAGCATGAGAGTTTGGAGCGTGACTCAAGACTCGAGAGTCCGAGCTTGCCTCGCCTCGAAAAGTGCCAAGTCCGCCAAGGCCGAGGCCCGTAAGGCCCTTTAGGAAGTTGAGGACATAAAGAAGATAGCGGCGGTAAGGCATTTTTCATGCAAAGGTGCATGTTAGTGTGAACTACCCGACACTTACCCGAATTCGAGCTCTCTAGGCGCTGCAGATCTGCCGCCAGAAGGCCCGATGCCGCCAGATTCTATCGTGGGCGAGGAGGGAGCTCGACGGAGAAGGTCTTCGTCTCAAGATTCGAGGCCGCCATCCGGTGTTCTCAAAGCGACCAAATTAAGCAGCTCGTCGAACTCCACAAGGTAGCCGAGGAGGCCATGAAGGGTCTCATAGTCCGGCCGTGGTTCGACAGCCATGACCGAAGCTACTGGCCTCATGCGCGGCTGGTGGATGCATGCCCCTGTGCTGGATGTAGCAAGCGTTCGCTTGTATTGAAGGCGCTGTCGTGCCCTTGCCCGCATAAAGGTGCAATGGGGCAAATTGGATGCGGAGAAGCTTCTCACGGACCCGCCGCCGTCGGGCAAGGAGTATCGCACGCCGGAGAAGTATTATAAAATTGTCCTGAAGGGAGCCTGCGATATTGCAGATGAGTGCTCCTGAGATGTAATTTTTGAGTGAACTCGCTGTATGTTTATCCTATGCGCTGAAAACTTCATTCATATGCGCCATGAGCAACACTTGTTTAATTTAAAATATTACCTTCAGGCGGCCGCTTATAAAATCTCGAGAGATGGCAAGTCGTTGGCTTCAGCCCCAAGCCATGAGTGCCGGGTGTTCGGGATAAACTTGAGCACTCTTGTTCCCATTTTTGGGTCCATCTAGGAGGCGCCAACACGCACGTAACAAGGCAACCGGACTTATAATGCTTGAACACTCTCACTTAGCCATAGAATTCTATAATTTTAATTTCGCGAAGCCCTCGGTATTCGAAGGTCAACTGGGCGCTTATCCACGCCTTCGCTTGACATTATCCGAACTCGCCAAGCGGCGTGAGTCTTTATGACCCGAAAACCTCTCTAACAATGATCTCTCGCCTTATCATGCCGCCGTTTTAGCTTTCCACCGAGGCGTTAACTCGCTCAATCGGGGCGCAATCGCAGTGGTTCTCCCAGTTCTACCTTAGCCGACGGAATGGAACGTAAGGCACCAAAACATGGGAGCCGGGCAAACCCAACTATTGACCCAAGATATGATTCCGAGCCGATTCATACAATGCTATAAGTTCGGGGTGCCGCACTTGTGAAAGTGTTCGGACTTAATCACACCATAATGTGGGGAATCAAGTCACCGTGTATTCGGCCGTACCAAAATATAGGGTGCAAGATGTCATATAATGAACATATATAAAAGATAACGCAATTGCAATAAAAAGGTGCTACATTATTTATAAAAGAAAGTCTGATAGTAGATCGGACTGATACAAATAGTGTGGTAAGCAAGGGATTTGGACTAAATAAACATGTCCCCCTCCAGGGATGAGCTGCAGACTTGGTGTATATAATCGAATTTAATGCTCGTAATTGAGACCACCTGAATGTTCGTCGCGGCCGTCTTTAGTCCCTTACTGTTGCATCATGAGTTCGGCAAGTTCGCCACCGGACAGGGCTTCTGGTTAACAGAGTCCTATGTACATAAAAGAAGGATAAAATAAAAAAGAGAAGGGGGGCACTCGTGTGAGCCCCTGGTGTGGTCGAGCCGCACTCTAGGTCCATTGTGATCGTGCCCCTTTCCCTGCACCCATGGTATCTCCAAAGCGTAATGATGTACGCGAGTGTTATTCTTGCGATCATGCGCTGGCGAGGGTTAGCCGATTGCTACGCTGCGTTCGATCGCGCCAGTGGTCTTGGTTGGCATTGCCCGGCGCGTTGATGTGTCCGCCTTTAACCGCCGGACTTGAGAATTGCCTTAGAAGGCTACTCAGACTTCGGTCGCGAGAGCCGCTGGTGTTCCTCCGCTTGAAGGAGCGCCAGATTCCCATTGACCGTGATGACTCCACGAGGGCCTCGCATCTTGAGCTTTAGGTATGTATAATACGGCACCGCGCTGAATTTTGCAAACGCTGTTCGTCCGAGCAGAGCCTCGATAGCCGCCGCTAAACGGGACTATGTCAAGATTAACTCTCGCTCGAAATTATCCGGGATCCAAGACCACTTCCAGCAGGACCGAGCCTGCATAGCTTGGCTTCAGCCCGGATGACACCTTTAAAGGTTGTCTTTGTAGGTTTAATCCTTGATGGGTCTATGCCCATTTTGCACACTGTATCCTGATAAAGCAGGTTCAGGCTGCTACCGCTGTCCATCAGGACTCTCTTGAGGTGGAACCCATCGACGATTGGGTCTAAAACCAATGCGCCGAATCCGCCGTGGCGTATGCTGGTCGGATGGTCTCTTCGATCGAAAGTGATCGGGCAAGAGGACCATGGGTTGAACTTTGGGGCAACTGGATCCATCGCATAGACGTCCCGTAGTGCGCGCTTCCTCTCCCTCTTGGGTATATGGGTCGCGTATATCATATTCACCGTCCGCACTTGTGTGGGGAAACCCTTTTGTCCTCTATTGTTCGGCGGCCGGGTCTCTTCCTTGTCGTCTCTATTTAGCCCCTTGTCATTGTTTTCAGCAATTAACTTGCCAGCCTGCTTGAACACCCAACAATCTCTATTGGTGTGATTAGCTGGCTTTTCAGAGGTGCCATGTATCTGGCATAAGCGGTCGAGTATTCGGTCCAGGTTGGACGGACTCGAGTGGTTCTTTAAATGGCTTCTTCCACGACCGGTTTAGAGCTCGAATCCGCATTGATCGCCAGATCCTCCTTATCATCGCCAGCACGCGGCGCTTTGTTTTTGATTCGACGTGACTCGCCGTTGTTGTCCTTAGTATCCGGACCGCCAGAGTTTTACGGAGATTGTTGCTGCAGCTAGCCAGCTGTCCTCTCCCGCACAAAAGTGGGTCATTAACGGCGTGAGGGCTGCCATGGATTTCAGCTTTTCCTGCCCTAGGTGCCGGGCTAGCCATTCGCCCCGGATGTTATGTTTGAAGGCTGCAAGGGCTTCTGATCCGGACAATCGACGATTTGATTTTTTCTTCACAAGAACTGCGTGTCCGAATTGTCCGCCGATTCATCCGCTGCCGAATGATGTGGCTTAGGTCATCGGCGCTCGTGGTCGCACATATGTGCCTTGAAGTTATCAATGAATGTGGCTCTGTGTCTTCCCAACACCCAATTGACTCAAGGGCAAGCTATTAAGCCAATGCCGAGCTGGTCCTTAAGCTTGAGTGGGAGGTACTTGATGGCGGAGATCGTCGCCGCAGCCATATGGATGTGGAGAAGGTAGTCTTCGATCCACACCGCTGGGTCTGCCAGCCATCGTAAGATTCGGCGTTTACGGGTTTAAACCCTTCGCCTGATGATCCATTACTTCGCCGCTGAAGCATAACGGTGTGCGGCGCTCAGATTGAGCGATATCGCAACGCAGCTCGAGAGAGCGCCTGTCTCGCTGTGTTCGCCCCGCCGGGTTATTGTATCCGCACGACGGTATTCGCCGGGTCGAGGGCGCCCACGTGATCCATAGATGGATCTGATTGCCTTGCTTTGTCCTCCAATATGTCTCGCGAAGTCCGGCGCTTCCTCTTGGCTTCAGACTTTTGGAGCGATGCCGGGTACGGTCTTGGCTGGGGCCCGATGCTTCTTCCGCCACGCACCACGGGTGGTCGGTCACCATATCGCGGCGCTGGTGATGAAGGTATGTATGCTTCCTCCTCTAATCGGGGAGCAGCTTGCGCCTTGGGAACTTTTGAGGGCGCTTTGAGTTTATACTTTCGCCGCGAGGACCTTGGTCCATCGACGCCAGCAGGTCTTGATCAGCTTGAAGTTGTTGCTGCTTTTTGTTTAGGCTGTTTGTCGTGGCATAAGCCCGCGCTTGAAGCGCCTTGTTCGACGGGATCCTCAGTACGATTTAACTCATCATCGCTGAGGCTTGCTTCGCCTTCGAGGGAGGCATATAGTTATCATCCTCAACCCTTTCGTTCGCCGCCCTCGGGGGCTTGTTTTCGCATCCTCCCCGCTGAGTTTTGCAGAGGGGATTGTCTTCGCACTCTCCGGAGTATTATTATCTCCCATGCCGAGTCTCCATTCTTGCCGTGGCAGGATTTAGAGCGGCGCCACCGACGCCGGGCGCTTGGGCTACTTTTAGGAATCGCGTCGCGCTTTTTCGCCATCCCCGCCTTTTGGGGTGTCCACTATGTATACGCTATATGACGAGGTGGCCTTCCAAAGATCCTCGTAGGCGCTGGTTCTCGCTTCGCTCTCGCATCGCCGCCCATAGCGCCGATGTCGCCGGAGTCGAAGTTCAGCATGTCGGTTAAATCTCGACAAAGGGCTACAAAGTAGGTGGTGGTGGGCGCTGAATTTCTTCGCCGTCTGCATTTCAACCATCCCGCCATAGTCCGCCAGACTCTCCGATAACGAGATTCTTTAATGAATTCAGGATATCGCCGAAAGGCGAAGTGTTGGAATATGTCCGCGGGCGGTGAATTTATAACCGCGCCAATCCGGATCGACAAGGGGCGGAGGTTCGAGTCCGCAAGGAGTCCGCGCCGAATCACGAAGTTTCAAGGGGAACAAGATTGGTGTTCGCCCATCGCCGCCGATGTTGAAGCCCCTGTGGCGCGCTTCATCCACCGCCTCAATCTGGGCGATCGCTCCGCTAATGGCCGGCAGATCCGCAGCGCTACCAAGGCACTGCTCGGCGGCACAGCCAGATCATGCCCATCGCCACAAAGGCGGCACGCTGGTGGCTCGAGTCCGTCAAGATCAAGTCTCCGCGACATCGGCCGTGAAGTTTAAGCTTCCAAATCTGACTCGACGCCAGGGGCGAAGCTGACCGCTTCCGGATGGCCAAGTGAATTGGCCCGCAGGAGAAGCCGCCAATACGAAGATCCTGTCCGGGAGAAAAGTCTCACTCGACAGCGCAGTTAGTTGAAGATGCCATCAAGCCTATCGTGACGCATACGCAGGAACTCTCAATGAAAGCACCAATGTCGGTGTCAAACCGCGGATCTCGGTAGGGGTCCCTAAATGCAAGGCCTAGGCAGATGGTAACAAGAGACGAGGGACACAATGTTTTTACCTGTGTTCAGCCCTCTCGATGGAGGTAAAACCTCACGCCCCGCTTGATTAATATTGATGATATGGGTAGTACAAGAGTAGATCTACCACGAGATCAAGGAGGCTAAACCCTAGAAGCTAGCCTACGGTATGATTGTTGAGATGTATGTTGTCCTACGGACTAAAGCTCTCCGATTTATATAGACACCGGAGGAGGCTAGGGTTACACAGAGTCGGTTACAATGGTAGGAGATCTACATATCCAGATTGCAAGCTTGCCTTCCACGCCAAGGAAAGTACCATCCGGACACGAGCCGAGTCTTCAATCTTCTATCTTCGTAGTCTTGGAGTCCGCGGATATTGATAGTCCACTGTCCGACACCCCTAGTCCAGACTCCTCAACGACACTTACGGTCATTGTATTTGAAGTGAAAGCACGATATGGTCACCGGACTTTTAATAAGCTCATAACGGTCACCACATACATTTTGTCATTGTCGGGTCAAACCGCGGATCTCGTAGGGGGTCCTTAACTGCGCCTAGGCGGATGGTAACAGGAGACAAGGGACACGATGTTTTACCTGTGTTCGCCCTCTCGATGGAGGTAAATCCTTACTCCCGCTTGATTGATATTGATGATATGGGTAGTACAAGAGTGGATCTACCACGAGATCAACAAGCTAAACCCTAGAAGCTAGCCTATGGTATGATTGTTGTAATGGTTGTTCGTCCTATGGACTAAAAACCTCCGGTTTATATAGACACCGGGAGGGCTAGGGTTACACAGTAGTCGGTTACAATGGTAGGAGATCTACATATCCAGATCGCCAAGCTTGCCTTCCACGCCAAGGAAAGTCCCATCCGACACGGGACGAAGTCTTCAATCTTGTATCTTCATAGTCTTGGAGTCCGCCGACGATGATAGTCCGCTGTCCGACACCCCTAGTCCAGACTCCTCAAGAACTCCCCGAACCAAGCTTCAATGACGATGAGTCCGCGCAAGATATTGTTCGGCATTGCAAGGCGGGTTCCTCCTCCTAATAATTCATAGAAGATTGTGAACACGAGGATGTGTCCGCTCGCAAAATAAATTCCACATTCCACCATAGAGAGAATAATATGTACACAAATTCGACCGTTGACGATTTTGTGGCATGACGCCACACCACTACCAAGCCTTTACTTGAATCGCTTTTTACTATACCACCTCAGCGCTTAGCGAAGCGGTTTTTGGCACGCCTTGTCGGCAGAGATCGTGGTTCCCTTATTCCGGGATCCTCATCAATACGAACGTGGGTAACCCAATCCGCTTGCCGCCACGCCTCTATCGGCGTAGTCCCTAACAGTCACGAGACGACTCTCGTATTCTCCTCTTTATAACGGGACCAAGGCTTGTTTCTTTTCTTCAATCCTCCATCGAATCTTCTCATCGCCTCCAAGTTCCAACACCCGTGAGCCCCAGATTCGAGCGCCGACCTTCAACAATGTCCGCCCGACCTTCAGTGGTCGGTGGATGCCCTCCTCCATCACGGAGGAGGGCGCGCTTAACGCCGCGAGAGGCCAAGCACTGCCTTTTAAGATTTCAGACAAGTTCGCTCCTGGCCAAGGGCAGGCCATCCTCAGAGGATCGCTGAAGGCAAGAGTGTCTAGAGGGGGGTGATTAGACAACTCGACAAGATAAAAGTTTATGCCTATTGATTAACACAAGTTCTTAGCAAGTTCACAATAGGGATCAAGTCAAGCATCATGCAAACAAGTCGAGCAACATACTACACATGCAATTCTAGAGTATGGGGCAGCGGAAAGTAAATTGCATAAATAGTAAGTGAGAGATTGTGAAGAGCAAACGCAATTTGGAGACACGGAGATTTTTCTCGTGGTTCCGAGTAGGTGGTGCTATCGCCAATCCACGCTGATGGAGACTTCAACCCACGGAGGGTAACGGCCTGCAGAGTCCACGGAGGGCTCCACCCACGAAGGGTCCACGAAGAAGCAACCTTGTCTATGCCATCATGGCCTACGCCCACGGAGGACTAGCCTTACTCGGGTAGATCTTCACGAAGTAGGCGATCTCCTTGCCCTTACAAACTTCTTGGTTCAACTCCACATCTTGACGGAGGCTCCCAAGCGACACCTAACTAATCTAGGAGGCACCACCTCCAAAAGGTAATAGATGGTGTTGGTGATGATGAACTCCTTGCTCTTGTGCTTCAAATGATAATCTCCCCAACACTCAACTCTCCTCACTGATTTGGCTGTGGTGGAAGAAAGGATTGAGTGGAAAGCAACTTGGGAAGGCTAGAAATCAAGTTTCATATGGTGGGAGTGGAGCAACTTGATCTCAACACAAGGGTAGGTAGTTTTCTTCTCGTATGTAAGGTAGGAGTGGTAGTTCTTTCGATGGCTCTTCCACTAATGAAGAGGAGGTGGAGGGTATTTATAGCCTCCACATAAAATCCAACTGCTACACACATTTGACCAATCTCGGCCGACCGAAGTTGACAACTCGGTGAGACCGAAAGTTCAAATCTTAGAACGTTGGGATTTTCGTGGGACCAAAATACAATCTCTGTTAGTCCGATTCTTCCAAAGTCTAGGGTTTGCCAATCTCTGGGACCGACTTTCTCATCTCGGTGACACCGATTTGAGTACGTATGTTACGTAAGCTTATAACACCAATTTCGTATGACCGAGTTTGGAATCGAAAATCCAAATTTTAGGGTTTGGCTATATGGCTGAGGTGGTTCATCTCGGTGTGACTGAAGTTTATGGAATCGTGGGACCGAGATTACTTATGGGTTTATGTTGGAATGAAAGATTGCCGATAGTTTGAGAGATAAATCACTAAGCACTTTGAGCAACCAGATCATCATCATAACCTCATCCCTTTAATAGTATTGGCTTTCCTATGGACTCAATGTGATCTTGGATCACTAAACCAAAATGGAGTCTTGAGCTTTTGCCAATGTTTTCCTTAGCATCCTAGGGGTTCACCTCTTCAGTCCTTTTGCCATGCCAGAGTGATTGACTTTCCTGAAACATACTTGTTAAAAGCATTAGTCCAACCACAAAGTATGTTGTCATTAATTACCAAAACCACCTAGGGAGCAAATGTGCTTTCAATCTCCCTTTTGGTAATTGATGGCAACACACAAAATAAGATATCAAAGCTTACTAAAAGAAAGACAGATTATCATTAAAGCTTTGACAAACATGTAGTACACAGTGCTCCCCTTACAAGTGTGCAAGCTTTTCATAGATTATGGTTTTGGACTACCACAAGCACACATGAGAGAAAAGCAAGATGTGCTACATGCAGCTTGGCTATATGCATCAGAAAGCATGAGGATAAGTGATTGATGATGCATATGTGCATGGTGATTTCTTGCAAACAAGTATTCACAAGCAAGTCACCATCATGCACATTCTGCAAGATGCATATACTTACCTTGAAGTTCCTTGGCATTGTACCAAGAAATAAGCTTGAGAAAACAAGGTTAGATAACACAAGAGTATTCCTTCAACCAACAAGAAGAACATCAAGAGAACCAAGCCAGGATGACATGTATAAAGAGTGTCTCATGTTGAGCACTAGCTTGAATCAGCTAACATGTCTCCCAAGACTAAAAGATTTTCAATGAGCTCGAGAGATTTTGCTTTTCATAAGATACCAATTGTGCTTTTCAAGATACCAATTGTGAGAGCAAGAGAAGCAAAATCAAAAGAATAATGCCAAATGTATTATCGTGGATAATATGGCAAAGCTTTGATGTGATCCTCTCCCTTAAGGTAAGATTGTTTTTCTTCCTTTAAATTTTCTTTTCTCCCTTATCCTCCAATCTTCCCTTAAGCTCCCCTAAATCTTCTCCCTTTGACATCAAGTGCCGAAAAGGACAAGAAACCAGAAGGGCAGGAAAAATGGAAGGAAAGAAGGGATCCTTAAGAATCACAACTCGAGCAAATTAAGTATTCAAAGGAAATCATTTTAGGTGAGCTGCAGAAGATGATATCCAGTGAATGTAAATCGTGGCACCGGTGTTATGGATCGGTGAGTCCGAAAGTCGAGACTTAGGGCGATCCTTTTCGGTCGATCAAGCACGTGAATCGGTGACGCCGAAGTTTAATTCCAAGGAATAATAGAAATAATTCAGCTCACTTGCAAAGAATGTTTCAAAGATTTGCAATGAATTTGTAAAAGATTTTCAGGGAATTGATCAGAGCCAAAAAGAAATATTCACAAGAACATGAGAAAAACAGAGAAATTCCAGAACATATGTACTTCATCTAGACAGGGGTCGGCGACTAGGTCACCTATGTTTGAGTATATTGACTTAGGAGTCAAATGAGAACATTTGATCATAGGTCATACTATCGCTTAAGCTCAAAATGGGGTTGCCATTTTCGATTAACATTTGATGTGATCACATCTTTGAAGCTGCTTGTACTCATGACTTTGAGCAAAGCTCCTTCAAGATGTGAAAACATACCTTGGGCTTGTTGTTGTCAGTACTCATGTAGGTGAACTTGATGTTGATGCTCATAGAATGTGAAGTTGGAGCACCATTTCCAATTGTATAGTTCATCTTCCTACATGGGTTAGGCAAGCAAGGAAATACTCAAGAATATCCAAGATGACAAGAGTGAAGTTCTAGACGTATAAGGTGTCATAAAGGATATGTGGAATTTTGTTCCTTGAACTCAACATCCCAAAGAGCTAGATACTTGGTCAATGACAAGATTACTCATGATTTGAGTGTGTGATAATCTTGTTGAATGTAGACCATCCAAGTACCTGCAAGGAGTTAGATGCAACACAAGGAGGCAAATGTGTCCAAGACATATGATCATCATCATAAGAGAAATGTCAAGGATTAGTCAAATAGGCTCATGCCTTGCATGCATCAATGGAGTTTTCACTCCAAGTTTGAAGCATCAATGATGTTCAACTCACTCTCGCTTACAAAACACTTTCTCATCAAGTGGTTTTGTGAAGATATCCGCAAGCTGTTTGTCAAGACGTAACATGCTTAAGATCAATGTCACCCTTAGCAATGTGATCACGAATAAAATGGTGATTTAACTTCAATGTGTTTCGGCGAGAGTGTTGCACGGATTGTGTCCAATCTTAATTGCACTCTCATTGTCACAAAGCAAAGGAACATGTCTCGCATGTATCCCATAATCCTTAAGCGCTTGTGTCATCCATAGCAACCGAAAGCACAACACTAACCAGCAGCAATATATTCTCGCTTCGCAAGAGATAATGATATCAATTTTGTTTCTTGGATGACCAAGATACAAGGATCGACCGAGAAATTGACACGCACCGGTTGACTTTCTATCAACCTTGTCTCCGCATAGTCCGAGTCGAATAGCCAACAAGATCGAAAGAGTCCTCTTAGGATACCAAATGCCAAAGTTAGGTGTGTGTATCAAATATCTCACAATTCTTTTAACAGCTTTAAGATGACATTCTTTAGGGCTGCTTGATATCGAGCACACATGCATACACTCAACATTATGTCGACGAGAAGCACAGTAGATATAGTAGAGAACCAATCATGGATCGATAAACCTTTTGATCAACAAGTTCTCCATCTTTAGTCAAGTCATTATGTCCACTAGTAGCCATGGGGGTATTCATACCTTTGCTCTCTTGCATGTTGAACTTCTTGAAGAGATCCTTAGTGTACTTTGTTTGTGAGACAAAAGTACCCTCCTTAGATTGCTTGATTTGCAACCCAAGGAAGAATTTGAGTTCACTCATCATGGACATCTCATACTTCTCCGACATAAGCTTTCCAAACTTCTCACTAAAATCAGGTTAGTTGAACCAAAGATAATATCATCAACATATATTTGGCACACAAATAGTTCACCGTCAACCCTTTTCGTGAATAGCGTTGAGTCTATTTTACCAATCTCAAATCCTTTTTCAAGAAGAAAGCTGGTCAACATTTGTACCAAGCTCTAGGGGCTTGTTTAAGACCATAAAGAGCTTTGTGCAACTTGTAAACATGATTAGGCTTTTTAGGATTCACAACCGGAGGTTGTTTCACAAAATCTTCCTCCTCAATTTCACCATTAAGGAAAGCACTTTTAATGTCCATTTGATAGAGAGTAATATCATGGTGGTTGGCATAAGCAAGAAGAACTGAATGGACTCAAGTCTAGCAACGGGGCATAGGTCTCACCATAGTCCATACCTTCGACTTGTGTGTAACCTTGTGCTACGAGACAAGCCTTGTTGCGGATGACTTGTCCATCTTCATCTTGCTTGTTCCAAACACCCATTTGGTTCCAATGACGCTTTTGGTCATCATTGGGCTTTCTACCAAAGTCCAAACGTTGTTCCTCTCGGTTGTGTAGCTCTTCATGCATAGCGCTCACCCAATCCGGTCTTCAAGCGCTTTATTCTACCTTCATAGGTTCAAGACTAGAAATAAATGAGTAATGCTCACAAAAGTTAGCTAAACGAGTTTTAGAGCGAGTGATTCTCCCGAGTCGATGTCATTCATCATTTGTTCCACGGATGGTCCTTCTTGACTCTTGCTCGAACTCGATAGCTTTTGTCGTGGTCGAGGCTGAGCTTCCTCATCATCCTCATCTTCTTCTTCATCATTGTTGTTGGTGTTGTCTTGAGGTGGTGGAGAAGGAGGTTGTGGTGGATCTTCTTGTCGCACTTCCTCATCTTGGTGAGTTCCACTTGTGGAGGCCTCCATGTTGCCTTTGAGGTTCATCTCTCCGTGAGATAGGGGCTCCACATATGTAGATGAGGTACTCTCCTTCACTTCCATGGGACTAATCTTTCCAATGGATAAATCTTGAATGGCTTCCGATGGGTCCTTGTCTCCTACATCAATAGGCATTTGCTCTACTTATGAAGCTATTAGATTCATCAACTTCACGCTCACCGCCTCTTCAACCTTTCGGTGAAATTGTTGTAGACACGGTAGGTGTGGGAGTTTGATCCATAACCGAGGAAAAGCCTTCATGAGTTTTAGGAGCAAATTTAGACCCACGATGCTTATCAAGGATATAGCATTTTGAACCAAAGACACGAAAATATCCCACTTGGGTTTTGTTACCGTAAGAAGCTCAGATGAGGTCTTGCCGAGGAGCTTGTGAAGATAAAGTCTGTTGATAGCATGACAAGTCTGTCTCGACGGCTTCACCCCGTAAGTGTTTCAGTTGTCTTGTATTCATCAAGCATCGCTCGCCATCTCAATGAGCTGCTCGTTCTTCCTCTCAACAACTCCATTTTGTTGAGGTGTGTACGAGTCGAGAACTCATGTAGAATTCCTTCCTCATCGAGAAAAGAGTCCACATGGGCGTTCTTGAACTCCGCTCCATTGTCGCTCCGAACTTTCTTGATCTTCACCTCAAATTGATTTTGGGCCTTTCTAGCAAAGGTTTTGAAGATTTTCTCAACTCGTGATTTGTCATCAAGGAAAAATACCCACGAATCTGAAAAATCATCAACAATAACTAGACCAAAGGAGTTACCACCAAGGCTTTTTAAGCATTGGGACCAAGAGATCCATATGAAGAAGCTCAAGCGGTCTCCTTGTAGTCATGATGTTCTTCACGGATGACTTCCACCTACTTGTTTTCCTGCTTGACATGCATCGCAGAGTCTATCTTTGTCAAAGAAAACATCTTTAACACCAAGAATGTGATCACCTTTGATTAGCTTATCTAGATTACGATACCAACATGTCCAAGCCTTCTATGCCAAAGCCAACCTTTAGCAGATTTAGCAATAAAGCAAGTTCTAGGTTGAGCTTTCTTAGTGAAATCAACGATATACAAATCACCTCTACGTAATACCGTAAAGACCATGTTATGATTGTCACGACGAAAAACTTGGCAATCTACTTTAGTGAATAGCACGTTGAATCCAAAGTCAGCTAATCTAGACACGGAAAGCAAATTGTATCCAAGAGATTCAACAAGCATGACATTTTGAATGGAGCTATCATGAGATATGGCCACCTTACCAAGGCCAAGTACTTACCCTTGAGTTGTCTCCAAAAGTCACATACTTGCGGACCATCGCTCTTTGCAAGCTCTCGAAACATGTCTTCATCTCCGTCATGTGATCGTGCATCCACTATCAAGAATCCACTCTTTTCCACCGGATATGTAGTCTCTCGATTTGCCATAAGACTGAGATTCTTCATGATCTTGTCTAGCTCGGTGTCCTAATCGGAGTAATCGTCATCATGCTCATGCTCATCATCATATTGACCCATAGATAATTCATCATCAATACCTAGGTCAATTTGACAATGACTTGCATCAGTTTTGTCAGAGTGACAATAATCATCGGAATGCAATACAAGAGCATTTCTTATTCGAACATTGATAAAACCGGGATCACCCTTCTTTTTCATAAGATCACGAAGCTCAAAGAAGCATTTATCAAAGTTGGGATCTTTGGGGCGATCATATCAAATTCAATAGTCTTGTATAGAATTTCATCAAGACCTCTCAAAGAGTAGTCCGATAAAGTTCTTCCAAGAACTTCCACATAGCATGGGCGCACTCAAAGTTTGTGACAAGCTCAAGCAAGTTATCGGGCAAACCTCTAATGATAAGATTGACAGTTCTAAGGTTACGAAGCAAATCAAGCTCTTCATCCATAGTAGGGTGCAAGGGGTCAAATGGTGGTACATATGGGGTTTCAACATATTTGCGCAAGTTGTACATCTTAAAGATAGCAAGCATTTCAATCCTCCACGAGTTATAGGACACTCCATCAAGAATAGGCACTCTATGACTAACACTCCCAAATGTAGACACGTCCATCTTCCTCCAATGGTGTGCAAACCAAAGCAATGGAGACCAAAGCTCTGATACCAATTGTAGGATCGTTGAAGGCAAGAGTGTCTAGAGGGGGGTGATTAGACAACTCGACAAGATAAAAGTTTATGCCTATTGATTAACACAAGTTCTTAGCAAGTTCACAATAGGGATCAAGTCAAGCATCATGCAAACAAGTCGAGCAACATACTACACATGCAATTCTAGAGTATGGGGCAGCGGAAAGTAAATTGCATAAATAGTAAGTGAGAGATTGTGAAGAGCAAACGCAATTTGGAGACACGGAGATTTTTCTCGTGGTTCCGATAGGTGGTGCTATCGTCAATCCACATTGATGGAGACTTCAACCCACGGAGGGTAACGGCCAAGAGAGTCCACGGAGGGCTCCACCCACTAAGGGTCCACGAAGAAGCAACCTTGTCTATGCCATCATGGCCTACGCCCACGGAGGACTAGCCTTACTCGGGTAGATCTTCACGAAGTAGGCGATCTCCTTGCCCTTACAAACTTCTTGGTTCAACTCCACATCTTGACGGAGGCTCCCAAGCCACACCTAACTAATCTAGGAGGCACCACCTCCAAAAGGTAATAGATGGTGTTGGTGATGATGAACTCCTTGCTCTTGTGCTTCAAATGATAATCTCCCAACACTCAACTCTCCTCACCGATTTGGCTGTGGTGGAAGAAAGGATTGAGTGGAAAGCAACTTGGGAAGGCTAGAAATCAAGTTTCATATGGTGGGAGTGGAGCAACTTGATCTCAACACAAGGGTAGGTAGTTTTCTTCGTAAATGTAAGGTAGGAGTGGTAGTTCTTTTCGATGGCTCTCTCCACTAATGAAGAGGAGGTGGAGGGTATTTATAGCTCCACATAAAATCCAACTGCTACACACATTTGACCAATCTCGCCGATCAAGTTGACAACTCGGTGAGACCGAAAGTTCAAATCTTAGAACGTTGGGATTTTCGTGGACCAAAATACAATCTCTGCTAGTCCGATTCTTCCAAAGTCTAGGGTTTGCCAATCTCGTGGGACCGACTTTCTCATCTCGTGACACCGATTTGAGTACGTATGTTACGTAGCTTGGCAACACCAATTTCGTATGACCGAGTTTGGAATCGGAAAATCCAAATTTTAGGGTTTGGCTATATGGCTGAGGTGGTTCATCTCGTGTGACTGAAGTTTATGGAATCGGTGGGACCGAGATTACTTATGGGTTTATGTTGGAATGAAAGATTGCTGATAGTTTGAGAGATAAATCACTAAGCACTTTGAGCAACCAGATCATCATCATAACCTCATCCCCTTCTAATAGTATTGGCTTTCCTATGGACTCAATGTGATCTTGGATCACTAAACCAAAAATGGAGTCTTGAGCTTTTGCCAATGTTTTCCTTAGCATCCTAGGGGTTCACCTCTTCAGTCCTTTTGCCATGCCAGAGTGATTGACTTTCCTGAAACATACTTGTTAAAGGCATTAGTCCAACCACAAAGTATGTTGTCATTAATTACCAAAACCACCTAGGGAGCAAATGTGCTTTCACATCCCCACCCCCGAGCCCGGCGAGTATGTCATTTTTGTATCCCACCTCCGTAGGGGTTTAGGCTTCCCGATGGATCCTTTTGTGAGAGGGATCATGTTTTACTATGGGTTGGAATTCCACGACTTGGCTCCGGAGTCCATCCTCCATATTTACGCATTTATCGTCGTCTACGAAGCCTTCCTCCGCGTCACCCCCCACTTCGGCCTGTGGCTGAAGACCTTCAATGTGGAGCCGAATATGATCGAGGGGCATCAAGCAGAGTGTGACGGGGCGGCCGTAAGCAGGAGGGCCGATGCCCCGTGGCCCGAGGGCTCCTTCCAAGAGGAGCTCGACTTGTGGCAGCAGGAGTGGTTCTATATTACCGCTCCAAGGGTAGCAGTGGTAAGCCGCCGCCCTTATTCCGCCTGACCTCCACGGGCGTTGATGTCGTGGGTCAACCAAGGGCTCAACTGGGGTCACAAAGGATGTGCCCTTACCGCAGGCGGATGCAAGACCTCCAAGCGAGGGAGATTGATCCGTTGTGGTAATGCAGTCATGCCGATTAGGGCGCTCTCGCCTCGCAAACGCCGCCTCTCCGGCCGTGGGAGTTTAATCCGAGGGACCACAGATTCTTCAACACTTCATGGGTATGACACCCGTGGAGATGTACAAATTATTCTTCGGATCATGAGAGGCGGTCCGAATCGACCGAGGATGCCGGGTTTGCTGCAATCGCCTCGGACACGCAAGTAAGTATCCCGAGTCCGACATACCGCTTTGTTTGCCTTTCTATGATTCGCCTTTTGACCGATTTTCTAAACAGAGTGGATAGCGCAAGCAAAACTGACACGGTGTCCGCCCTCCCAGAGACCGCGCCGGATCCCGTGGCTGGTCAGATGTTGGAGGTTGCGCCCGAGGAAGGCGAAGGGGAAAATAGAGGAGCTACCGCCGCCCAAGGAGGCTCTTGAAAAAGGGGATCGAGAATCCTCCCTCCAAGGGGAGAAGAGGACCGCCCCGAGGACCTGGGGCCAAAGCCCCTAAGCGGGGGAAAATCTTCACCAGAGGGTCTCAAGGTCCGGGAGGCCCCGCCGACTGCCTCCCCCTACAGTAATCAGCCTCCAAATGAGCCGTAAGTAGAAAAAAGGGAGTTTTATAATAAGGGACACCCCTATTTGTGCTTCAAGATAACTCAAGTGTTTATTTTGTAGTTCGGATCTCCGCCCTTCGCAAATGAGCTCGTTTTCGGGGACCTTCGTCCGGAGATGGTGGAGAGCGAGACGCCTCGCTCGGCTGCGCTGGCCGGATAGGGCGACGAGCCTCAAGTGTCATCACGAGGGTATCCTCGAGTTCGCAGAGCCGAAGAGTTCGGCGCCGAATAGAGTTCGGCCGGTGGAGCCAAGGATCTACTTGAGAGGCCGTCTGCCTCGTAAGATCACCATGGATTGATGAGTATGGTGATTGAAGGATCTCGCCCGCCAAAAGCGGATTGCATAATGCCGTTAGGAGTTTGTCTGGCGGGTTTGAGGTACGAAAACGACACACCTTTTTTTGACAGCTTTGCACATAAACGCACACCTGTATGGATAGTAGCCCTTGAGACTCGTAGGTTGTCGAAAGCGACAGCGCGCCGAGGATCAAAATCGCAGGTTTCACCTTTCGCCGCTCCTATGAAGGTGGCTGATCGCCCGTGGGCTAGCCGGACTGATGGAGTTGCTGAACTAAAGCGGCAACTCGACGCTATGGATGCGACATCGCGCTTAGTTAACAAAGCGATTTGATGAATCGCAAGGTAAGTGTTTCTTTGCGTCACTTAGTAAGGAGCCAAGCTCACTCCTTACAACATGTGTGTGAAATGTAGATGGTGTCGTTGTTGTGGAGAGCCTTTCGCCGAACTTGCTCAAGCCAAGGAGCAAGCTAGAAGGAGTACGCGCGGCCTCGAGGGCGGCCGAGGAGTTAGAAGCCGAAAGGGCTGCACACTGCCGAAGCAGGGATGAGATGGCCGAAATGGCCATGAAGTTAAAAGATGCTACCGACCGCAATGAGGCTCTTGAAAAGGAGCGCCTTGCGGGGCGAGAAGACCTGGGGAAGGCCACTGCCGAAGCCAAGGATGCCCGTTCTGCAATGCGGGCTATAAAGGAAGAGCTGCGCCAGGCCAGGGACATTGTGGTTGGCAAGCCTTTTCTGTTGCGCCGAAGGTTTACGGATCCAAAGTATGCTCAGCTTGGCCAGCTGTGGGGTCCAGAGGATCCTTATATGGACTTAGCAGCGAGTGCGGCGGATGCCATTGTGCACTTCGCCGTATGATCACAAGACTAAGAGCTGTTTTGGTCTCAATTCCATAGTCCGTAGCTGCTCACTCGCCGACCGACCGTTGGCCGAAAGTGGGCTGAGCTGAATAGGTTGTCCGGCTTGCTATGACGGATATCGTGACTCATGTCCGCCGGATAGGCCTAAGCCAAGAGCTATTTTGGCTTATTGCAGCAATTTCTTTGGGGCGGTGCCGCATATCAAGGCGGCGAAGCGGTCGGCCTCGCATAAAGGGTGCACAGATGGCACTCGCCTGCAGGAAGACACATTGATAGAGATGGATGCCACCGCTGCTATGCGATCCAGTGGTTTGATGGGAGCCGCCATCGCCGAGCACTATTTTGGGGAAGTTCTCGATGGTGCTCAGATAATAGAGTCGCAGGTTTCAAAAATGTCACGCTCAAATGAACGCTTTTATTTTGTAAAACAATGTTTATGATTTAGGCACTTTTGTACTTGTGCGCTCAAGTATTGAAATATCTCCTATGCGGCCGCTTATGTATACATGTGTATAACCCAAAGATGGCAATGCCGAGCTTCAGCCCCCACACACAAGGTGCGGGGTGTTCGCAAAATAGCGATTTTCACACTTAATCCGACGCCTCGTCCCGTGAAGGAGGTGGTAGCGAGCAAACGAGGCAACCGGACTATAATGCTTTATCACTTTCACTTAGCCATGGAGTTCGAGGGTGGGGCTACGATATAGCCCTCGGGGCACCGCGCCTCCGAATTCAGGGCGCCAGATGTGCTCGACCGAAACGGTCCTTCGTCAAAGCGGAGGAATTCTAAACATTCCATTGGTCGATCGAGTGGTCGACTCAGCCCTCGCCAGATCATGACAAATATTTCGCTTTCATCGAGGTGCTCGCCAAATTAACTGGGGCACAATCGCAGAGTTCTCCGGTGCCGCGCTAGCCGATGATACGGAATGTAAGGCAGCAAACACAGGAGCCGGGCAAACCCAACATTTGACCAAAGACATGATTCGAGCTGATGCATATAAGGCCTAACTCGAGACGCCAACACCCCGAATGTGTTCGGTCTTTATATTAACGGCGTAACAATGCCCTAAGCCCCTAGTGTCCTGTGTACGGCGAGGTCCTCTAACGCGCCGATGCCAAAACGCCAGCCTCTCTGGTTATAATGAGAAACCAGGGATTATAGCAACAAGAGACAGAAGAAAGGTTTACACAGGTCTTAATCAAAAGAATCTTAAACGGGTCCCTACCGCACGCCTCACAAGATGTGTCTCTCACAGCCAGATCCTCGACGGTGTGTATGTTGTTCATCCGTAAAAGAGAGGAACTTAGTTTGAAAAGAAATTGTGCGTAAAAGTGCATAAAGAATTGAAATATTAATAAATTAATAAAGCTGAGCCTATATTAGCTCATTATTGCTTATATGCACAGCCCTTGTGAAGGGGTGCGGCTAGGGAGCCCCTAGCTTATTTGTGCCGGATTCGCCTAGCCGTGTCCGGGTCTTTGAATGACCTTTATCGAGATGATGCCACGTGGACCGGCATTTTAAGTGTAAGAGACGCAGAATGTGGTATTATGCTAAAGCGACAAAAGCTTCACGCCCCAATAGTGCTTGATAGCTACTTTTAAATGGGGCGACATGAAAGATTAGCTTTATGCTGCCGGAAGTTGTCGGGTGACCCAACACAACTTCTAGTAGTGGGCCTGGCGCCGCCTCCTTTGAAGGAAGTGCAGCTATGTCGAATTTTAGTAAGGTCTATCCTCAACTTGCGGATTGTGTCCGGATATAGCAGGTTTAAATCGCTGCCGCCGCCCATCGTGACTTGTGTAAATTGCAGTCCATCGATTATAGGATTCAATATCGAGCAGTCCATCCTGCATTTCAATACTTCGAATAATCCAGTGGTCAAAAGTGATTGGTTTTGACATCCAATCTCGAGGTTCCATTGGTGGACCGTGGCGACACCTATCTTAGCGGGTGCCGCATTGTTTTTCCGCACTATCACATGAAGTGAGTTTACCGCTTTGACTTCTTGAGGGAAAGTCTTTTGTTTTCCGGTGCTCACGCGGTGGGGTTCACATCGCCTCGCCATGCTGCCGAGCCTGCTTGTGTTCGGCGTTGAGTCTCACGGACTGCTTAAAACCCAACAATCTCGTGGGTGTGGTTTGCGTGCCTTCCAGAGGTACTGTGGATTTGACATATCCGATCCAAGATTTTGTTTGTTGATAGCTCATCACCGTTGTCCTTAAGAGGCAAGTGTTTTATTGTTTGGCCGCAAGTTTTGAATCCGCGCCGACCGCCGTGTTCTTTTGGGCTTTTTTCTTTATTCCGCGCTGATCCTTTCTGCGCCGTGATTTTCCGCTTTCCATCTCCGGGTCTCGAATGTACTGGTCGCTGGTGATGTATCTTGCTAGCCAGTTGTCCTCCCCGCACAAAAGCGGTCATGAGGCTTGTTAGCGTGGCCATTGTCCTTGGCTTCTTGGCTGAGGTGTCTCGCGCAGCCATTCGCCCTTGGACGTTGTGTTTAAAAGCTGCTAAGGCTTAAGCGTCCTGGACAATGATTATTTGGTTCTTTTTAGTAAGGAACCTGTTCTGCACTTTATGCCACCGACTCTCCAGTGCTGTTGAGTTATATGACTTAGATCGTCTCAGATCCGGAGGGCGGACATAAGTCCCTTGAAAATTTGCTCTAAACGCTGCCCTCAAGCTCTTCCCAACTTCCAACAAAGTTTTTTCGGGACGCTTTTGAGCCAATGCCGAGCTGGCCTTTGAGCTTGAGGGTAGATATTTTATGGCGTGAGATCATCTCCTCTAGCCATGTGTATGTGTAGTATGTAATCTTCATCCGCATCTGTGGTCTGTTGTTCCGTCAGATGCCTCTATGTTTATGGGTTTGAACCCCATCGAAATTATGGTCCAAAGACTCATCGGTGAAGATAGTGGTGTGCGGCGCCAGATTTGGGTGTGCCCGTCTTCAACACTTGGCGGTTGTGTTGCTTCCTCGGGCCCTTTTTTGGCCCAGAATGGACTGGCTGGGCCATCTGCTTTTCCTGTGATCATGAATCAGCTTGTGTGCGGCGCCGCTTATCGCCTGGGCTCATTATCCGTTGCCTATCCGCCAGCGGCCTCTTTGTTCTTTTGACTGTGGGGCTCTATGGCTTCTCACACCCGCAGCAAATTATGCTTCGGTAGTTTCTTGTTTGGTGGCCATTGCCATATTTGTTCAAGGGTCTTGAGTACTTTGCTCCACCTCATTCTCGAGTATGTCTTCCACTCTTTTTAGCTTCCGCTTCCTTCTTCGCACTTCTTGCGCGGGCGACGTAGTCTTTTGTGAAGGTTCTTATGTTCGTGGTGTGTCCGGGCGTGAGGTCGCCCGCATCGTTGGTTTCATGGGCATGGATTAATTATCCGGTTCGCTCTGTTCGGACGGTTGCTTGGTTGCATGTTCGCTATCCACCGGTTTGCCTCGCTTATTGCTGGGTTATTAGGAATGCTGTTTATGTCGAGGCGGACTTAGGGCGCGCTTCACGCTGCCGCTTTTGGTTGTTTGTCGGCGGGATTATCCTTTGCCGCCGCCTCTATTGTTCCTCGTTATCGCTTCCTTTTGGGGTGTCCACCATATATACGCTATGCGTTAGTGGTCTTCCAGCACCGCAGCGCTGGTTTCTGATCGCCTCCCGCATCGCCGCCCATGCCGCCGATGTCTTCGAGTCGTGGTCTAGCATGTCGTTAGATCGCCGACAGGGCTACAAAGTTGGTGGTGGGTGGGCTTTGAATTTTTCGACGCCCGCTGCCCCAGCCATCCCGCCGTAGTCCGCCAGGCTCTCCGGATCATGAGAGATGCTTTAGCGATTTCAAGATGTCGCCAAAGGGTGAGTGTTGAAAGATGTCCGCAGCGTGAACTCCTTAATCGGGCGCCCAATCGATTGGATTGGCAGGGGTGCAGAGGTTCAGAGTCCGCAGGAGTCCGCACTCGGAGTCATGAGCTTTATAAGGGACGAGGTCGTGTTCGATTCCATCACCGTGGAAGGTAGCCCCGAGGCGGTGTCCAGCCACCCGCCCTCAATTCGCGCTGATCGCTCCGGACTATGGGTCGAGCGATTCGCAGCGGCCTCCAAGGTACTGTCCGGTGGCAGAGTTAGGTCGTGCCCATCGAGAGACAAGGCGGCATCGCCGGCCGCGCTCGGATCCATCGAAGATCAAGTCTCCGCGATGTCCGCCGTGAAGTTTAGGCTCCCAACTGATCCGGTGGCTGGGCGAAGCTGATTCGCTTCCAGATGGCCAAGGAATTGCCCGCAAAGGCCGCCGAATACGAAGATCTGTCCGGGAGAAAAGTCTCACCAAAGACCGCATTGTTGTTGATTGAAGAAGCCATCAAGTTTATCGGTGACGCATACGTAGGTACTTCTCAATGAAAGCACCAATGTCGGTGTCAAACCGCGGATCTCGGTAGGGGGTCTCGAACTCGTGCGTCTAGGCGGATGGTAACAGAGACAAGGGACACGATGTTTTTACCAGTGTTCGCCCTCTCGATGGAGGTAAAACCCTACTCCCGCTTGATTTATATTGATGATATGGGTAGTACAAGAGTGGATCTACCACGAGATCAAGGAGGCTAAACCCTAGAAGCTAGCCTATGGTATGATTGTTGTAATGGTTGTTCGTCCTACGGACTAAAACCCTCCGGTTTATATAGACACCGGGGAGGGTTAAGGTTACACAGAGTCGGTTACAATGGTAGGAGATCTACATATCCAGATCGCCAAGCTTGCCTTCCACGCCAAGGAAAGTCCCATCCGGACACGGGACGAAGTCTTCAATCTTGTATCTTCATAGTCTTGGAGTCCGGCTGACGATGATAGTCCGGCTGTCCGGACAACCCCTAGTCCAGTACTCCCTCAGTCGTGCCAACCAACATGTGGTTGGATGGTTAGAGGACAGTGGTTTCTCGAGCCCACCAAGGTTAAAGTCCCGGTGCTTGCATTTATCTTGCGTTAATTTTAGTATTTTCCAGGATGTACGCTTAGTGGGAGAAGACGCTCCACCGACTACGAGGCACCTATGGTAACTTCGTAGAAATCTCAAGATCATATATGCTGGCCCACTCTCTCAATGCGCGGCGCGACCGGTGATGGGGAGTGGTTTCGGGAGGGCGGGCGGCCGCGGGCGGGGGCAAAGCGTTCGTCCGGTGGTCGGGCGGCTCGGGGCGGAGTTTGATGATAAACCGAGGCCCTTGATTTCGTGATCCAACGGCTGGAAAATCTAATGACCAGAGATGAAAAAGTCACGACCGACGTAGCCTCACCATGCACGCATACATGCACGCACGCGAAGACACGCACGCATGTAGGCGTGCAACACCGACACGCATACATAACGCATACATGCACGCATGCCGGGCGGCAACATCGACACGCATACATGCACTCACGAACACACGCACGCACGCACTCCATGCATGCAACATCAAACGCACCTTGCACGCACGCACCCATGCATGCAACACTGAAATGCACCCTTGCACGCACGCAACACTCGCAGACGCCGCATGCACACAGCACACGACGCAAGACACACGCTTAACTACATGAAAAATATGACGCTACACTCAATGAACAATCGCCGGTTTATGAAATGCCCACTCGACCGCCTTCGCCCAGCAAAGGTTCCTCTCGCTATGCGCTGCTCGCGCGGTCACCGACATGCAGGCTATGCACCCAAAGAGCCCACACGCCGCTGGAAGAACGCGCATTGTCCTAGGTCGAGTCGAGGGCGCCACTCGCGCACGCCCGGCTGAACACGCCCGCGCCGCATTCAAATGCCTCCACTCGACACACGTCTGCTCATGACCAGGCCGGCAAGAATGCAACGCCGCCGAAGCTCCTCCCGTCCGCCATCTATTTAATCTCCTATTTAAACGAGGCCAAACGCCACCAAGAATCGCACACCGGCCGCTCCCCTATCTCCTCCACCATTTTTTTCCACTCTACAATGGCTTACGAAGAGTAGTTATTCAATCCAAGCCAGCTGGGTAGCCCGCCGATACGAGCTATGCATCTCGCTGATCCACCTCCTCCTCGCCCGACGGAGCTGGGCTTGTCACCTAAGCCGGGCGCGGGCTGTTCAGCAACTCGCCGCTTCCAGTGCCAGCTCGACGAGGAGCGGCGACGGCGCCGTTGCTTGCGCTGGCCCACGCCGCCGCCACTGCTGCTTCCCATTTCTATGGCCGAGACTCCTATGCCGGGCGATCGCCATGCAAGCAGCATAGGTAAGCGGGTGCGTGGAGAGCGACGAAGTCGGTGGCTCAGCCGGCCCGCGATCCGCCATCATCGAGGAGAAGTAGAACATGGGAGGCCGCCGCAGCTTGGGTCCCATGAAGGCCACCGCGAGGCGACGCCGCGCACATAGCAGTGTGTCTTGCTCGATCCTTTTGTTGCGAGGACCTTCGCCGACCGCATGGGCTCCACGGAAGAGGTCAATGTTAGGATGAACTCGAGCCGTGCCGCCATGGCGAAGTAGTGGCCGTGATGAACTCAACCGGTGCCGCAACCATCATCTTCGCACCACCAATGATATCGCTGGGCAGTGGGGAAGTGAGCTGTCCTTGCATCAAGCATATACCTTCGGGCCCCGGCAGTCCGTGATCGTGTTGTCGGACATGAGGAACACAAATCGATCGGCGGGCGCAACCATTTAGGCCATGTATTATATAATTGTTGTCCGTAACTAGCACCGCGTAGTTCATTTGAATGTAATGAAACCGCCATGTTTGTGTGAAAATCCGGTATTTTATATGATTTCGTCATTGTTTATATGAAATAATCCGATGGTTGCGTGAATGAGTATCGCTTGTCTACGGTTTGCGTGAATTTCGTCCCATTGGTTGAGTTGTTGTCATAATGTGTGCGATCACGTTGGATGGCGAATTTGCGGGTTGCCGGTCGGTCCGCTATGCTCTGGCGGCGCCAGGACAAAACACAGCTCAGGCGAGCTCGCCTCCAACGCGGCGCTACGGAGGATGCATGACAAAGCATGAGCACCGAGCCATTCTCGGTCATCGTGGCAAAGGCACTGTGGACAAAAGGGTCGCCAATATTTTGGCTACCCCGGCAAGATCCAAACAGCCCCTCCCAACAGATTCAAACTCGCTCGCCGTGGAATTTTGCCATGTGTCGTTTTCATGGACTAGCAAGATGCCCGTGCATTGCACGGAACATCCAGATGCATTTTTCTACAAACTCTCGCATGCATGCAAGGGATAATTAATGTCCTCCTTTGCTAGTACCACGAGGCAAACACCATTAATATTGCATCGATTAGTGTTAGTGGCCTTGTATATCTGCAAATTGTAATTTTGATAGTGGCCCTTTGTATATAAAAAATGGAGGGAGAAATATGAGAGATAAGGTGAGGAGGAGGGGCATGGTGCCGGGTGGTGACTGGTGGTCGGATGGCGGAGGCATGGGGATGGACGGCGATTATGTCTAGGTTTGTGTCTCTCTCACACACACCCACATAGGTGGGGGGCGCGCATGAAGAGAAGAGGTGCACGCACGCGCCATGATCCCTCTCTTTCCCAACCACACACCGCTGGTACACGGTGGAGCCTATTTCAGACGTAAAAAGGCAGCCCACGTGGTAATTTGGCACATGTACTGGTTGTCCACTTGGTGGAGGGAGGATCGCCTACCATGGGTGAACAAACAAATTATGCGACTTTGACGTTATGTTAAATTAAAAAAGAGGCAAACCATGGGGCCTACCTTAGAGGCAAGGCTCTATACATCGGAGTACTTTTGATGTGTCCCGTCAACTCATAGAACGGGAGAAACTTGCTTAGTACGCCCTCCTCCGCCCACCGCGCGGGTGGCTCGCAGGATGAGGTGAAGCTGTAGTACTATTGTACGCCTTACGCCCGCCTCCCACGCCCACGCCTGGTGGCTCGTGAGCACGAGGAGAAAATTTTACTACCCTCCGCTTACTCTCGTCCCTACTACGCATTACTTGGTTAGTACTCCTCTATTTACTTATAAAGGCCACTATAAAAAATACATTTTGCATCTATACAAGGCCACAAATAGTAATCGAGACAAAAGTTACTACTCCTCCTTCCCAGCTTTATGGCTCAATTTCAAAATCTCTCCAACCAAGGTAGACGGTGAGTGGTCAATTAATTTCAGTAGTTTGCACAAGACGCTGCTTTTTCTCAAGAAGTTATGTTTACCGAGGAATTAATTAGAATGAATGCATGAATGACCACTAAATTTCCATGAACTTGTACATGCATTGGTTAGTTTCTCTTGACATCGCTATGCGGGTGATCTAACGACTCAAAACCAACATGTAATGGTACTACTATAATAGTATAGTACTAGAATTGAGACTTATCAAACGGAAAAATGAATGTTTTTAGATAAGCCCTATAAACCCTAGTGGGTACGCATCTCGTAAAAACAGATTTTTCCAAAACTAAGTCACTCCCTTTCATGAATTCTATAGTATACCTCCGTCGACGCCCCTTTCATGAATTTCAGACTTCTTTGTCACGACATGTGGGACATATAGCAATCGGGTCGACGTGGTCAAGCACCAAATAACAAGGCGTAACAGCAGGGGGACGCACCCCACTCGTGATCGCCCAAAGGTTAGTAATGAGCAATGAGACGTCAAATCACAATGCCGCACCTTCCCGCATGGACGGCAA